>JARHVA010006721.1:525000-787500 GCA_037957365.1 Torreya grandis | reverse complement strand
ACACTAAACCAAGAGTACATCAAACTAATATAATTCAAAGTATTGAATGAATAATTTCGTGAAGTAGTAGATCTAATAAACATTAGAGATGTATCATAATTTTCATTTGATTATATCACTCTCCTACATTGAAACTACTTGAGGTCTACGATAAATAAGACCTACAACAATAAAACATTGTCTTCATTATGTTGCAAATATACCAATGGACTCTCATGGATGGACATATGATGTTTTATGTAGGATATGGAAAAATATATCATCAATAATTTGGATACATAATTGGTCAAGATTTATATACATATGAAACAAGAATATATAAACTAGGATTTAAATATGTATTATCTAGATTTCAATCGAAAGAAAACATAATTAAAATTCCATGTTATTCAAGAAAAAAAAGGAATGTATAATAGAGGGTAACCCTTAATTAGTAGAAATTAATGTAGTCAAAAGAGATGGATATCCAATTTTATACATGGCCTAATAGAAATCATGGTCACAAATACCATAAAAGCCATGCATTTTATGAATTCCTATATTATTTAATTATCACTTTTTAAATTTATCCTCATTATTGTTATGTATTAAATCATTGGAACCCATTGGCATCCTAAATTTATAATTGGTCAAAATTAAAAAAAATAATCTTAGAACAATTGGCATTGGCCCAAAATTATCCATGGTGGTCTCAAAAATAAGATATGTTAGTCGCAAAATAAGAATCAACAATGCTATTACCCTCATAATCAATGGAAACACCCATGGAAGGGAAATCAGTCATTGTTTATTCAACATGGTAATTTATCATAGAAATCTATACTTGAACAATAAAAACATCCAAATGTAATGGTTAATAAGAATCCAACCCCCTGACAACCATAATAACCTATCTAATTGATACCAAACCCAAAAAATAAGTTAATTCAACTAATACAGACTACTAAAATAATGTAATACCTATCTTATTAAATGGAGGTATATGAAGTATAGATTCATTTAAGATAAATTATCCCATAAATTACCTCAGACATAATAACAAAACCTCCTAAAGATATATTTGACTTCGTCATTAACCCAAAACCATTTAATCACAAACCCATCCCTAAAATAATATCAAGAGTCAATAAGGGCATAACGTACCTCATTTTACATAGATATTAAACCTCTAAAAGTAAAAATAGGAATGTAAATTTGACTTTTAGTACAAATTTAAAATGTTTATGTCAAAAGATAAGTATTTTGAGCCATAAAACAAATCTATATTTATACTAAATATATTTGGGAATCATTTATAAATAATGTTTTTCATAAGAGTAATGACACAATACTATCTAAGTAGTTGGAAATATTGCAAACATCATGTTGTTAAAGATAGTCCTACCCAAGTATTCTTACCTAGGAAACCCAATACTTTGTGCCCATTTCTAAGGCATCCTTATTTATAATAACTTAACATATGTAGGGGTATATATACACATAATTAGAAAGTAAATTATGAAAAATGTGTCCTTATAGGTGTTAAAACAACTCTTTCCATTTTATATATGGTAGATAGATCAATTCTTAAACTAGAAAGGGTGGTAGAATACCTAATCATTATAATGAATTCATGGGAATATCAAAACAACTTTATCATTTTACATCAAGAATACATCTTAGGGGATACACTATTATATTATAGAGACCATGGATAGATTTAAAAATGCATTATTTATTTATATATTAGGGAAGATGCCAATATATAATGGAAACACCACAAATAAACTATTTGTATACCCACCATGTCAACCTTCATGTGAAATAGAAAAACCTTATTAGATGGAATCTAAGGACAATTAATAATATTCATTGAAATTTTTCTCATGATAGAACACAATTCAAGATTGATATACCAATATAATGACATGGTCATATATAATTTCTTAAAAAATAATTATCATATTTAGCCACAAATAGATAAGCTATTAAAATGCATACTATGTCCCTTCACTAGTATCTTTCCAATAGAAATATCCTTGGATGTATTGGGAAACATTAAAATTATTCATCAAATAATACCACACCATTTTAGCCTATATATATTATTGAGTATCATATAATCCATGGAGTATTTGTCCAAATAAGTGGAAATCCTACATGGGCAACCTCTCAATATCAAAAAATTATCTAGAACCTCAACAAGAAACTCAACTAGTGACCATGATTCAAAGACATAAAACTACCTTTGTATGGGATTCCCATGACATGATAGGCATACACTTAGATTTACACAATCAACACACATGTATCAAGGAGTTAAAACCCATCCACCAACCATAAATATGGATGATCTTTGTTGTTAAGGACATGGTAAAAATAAAATTATAAAAATGCCTAAACACAAAATTTATCTATCATGTCTTGGATAACCACTAGGTGTCAACCCTTTTTATTATGTAAAAAAATGGATTCCAATGGAACGTATGGATAGCCTATAAATAACTCAATAAAACAACAATAAAATATTATTTTCTTCTTCCATTTATTGAACAAGTACTTGACACACTAGCATTAAATAAATTCATATATTTTATTGATGGGTTTATTAACTAAAACCAAATTAGGATAACTACAATGGATGAGGATAAGAATACCTTAAAATTTTCTTTGGGTAACTATTTATACTTCACACTACCATTGAAAGTATTCAATTTTCTTACCACCTTACAAAGGGTTATCTTGCGATTGTTTTTCTAACCTATACCATGGTTCTGTATAATTTTATATGGATGGCTTTACAATCTATATGGATACATATGAAGAATAAGTCAAGAACCTATAAAATTTCCTTCAAAATTATCAAGATAATTATATATCTCTAAGTCATGAGAAATGTTATATGTTAATGATTTAAGGTACTATATTAGGATATCACTATCACCTATAGGAAAAAAGGTAGATCATTCAAAAATAAATCTAAAAAAAATCAACATCATAAAAACAAAAGGATATTTGAAGTTTCCTAGGACATTTTGGATAGTACTAAAGATTTATTAAAGATATCATAAAATATGACAGCCTTTTTTTTCTCAAGATGCTAAATTTATATGGAGTAATGTATATCAAAACATATTTACAAGAACTAAAAATTATACTATGGGGACACAATTGAAAATTATATTTCCATGTCCACACAAAATATTTTGATTCCACATTAGGAGTTTTTTTTAAACAAAAAAGATGAATTTTTGAATTGTGTTATATACCTAATTATCATAAACCTAAAAGGATAATATCTTAATTAATCTATTTTTGGTGTATGCCATAAACAAATTTAGACACTATACTACTTGTTATGTTGATTTTATTTAAATTGACCATGCTTGAATTTGATATTTAATGAAAAAACTATATGTCAATAGAAGTATAATTATATGATTATTAATGTTATATGAATTTTATATTAGCATTGTAGATAGAGAAGGAAAAGATAATGTAGTCATATAAATTTTATAGAAAATAAAATTTAATGAACATAATATAATGATAGACTATTCCTTTCCTGTTGAACATATTTATGATTTATCAATTAACACTTTTTTTTGTTTTTAGACATTGTTAATATTATAACTTCATGACTAACACCACAACATTTCTCCCTAAGAGATAAATTTCACTTGGTTAAGAAAAGCAGGTCATACTCTTGGATCTTAGGGTATATAATGTATATTGGTCCTAATTTAATCATGTGTCATTGTATAAGGGAGAATGAATAAGTTTACATAACTTGAGCATGTCATGATTAAACTTGCAGTAGACATATTTATGAAATAATACTACATCCAAAATCTTTTCTAGAAGACAATACTTGCCCTTACTATATAGATATGTTATCATATATACCCTGAAGTGTGATAGATGTCAATGTATAGGGAAACCACCTATTTAAATCAGATGCCTCTAAAACCCTAATAAGATTTAGAGTGTTTTCAGAACATAGGTAATTGATTTTGTAGGTTTGATAGATCTTAAGAATAAAAATGAGCATATATTGGTGTAGTCATCTAAAATTTCACTTTGGTGGATTGTGTGTCACTTGAGATCACATTATCCATAACTTATCCCTAAAACTATCTTAGAACCTATTTTTATCCCCTTTCAATTATCATGTAGGTCCAACCCAATAATAGACATACCAAGAGTAACACTACACCATCCTTTAGTCATCCATGTACCTAGTTAACTAGCTTATTCCACCTAGACATGACCACAACCATTTTAACACTAGTGCATTAAGCTAATGTTCTAAGGACTGTACTAGTTCCCCTTAGCTCTTTACCCCTACAACGAATATCTTTCCATTCCTCAATGTAATTAAAGCTAGGTCTAGACCTATTACAGATCTCATTAAGTAAAAATATGCTATATATATACCTATTTCATTAACTTATCCACTAGCTGGGAAACAAATATAAATACTCAAACAAACTCATAAATATTTTTACAAATCAAGGTCATTGATCCTTATTTTTCCCTACTTATATATGCACCCTTATATAACATCATAGATCTCAAAATACTCATATTTATAGTCTCAATTCACACTCAAATTATCACTCACACTAGCATTCACTTATACTTGTACCAAGTACTTAAGTAGGAGAATTACATCAATATTGATCCCTCTTAAAAGTATTGGTATGGAGGCAACACTCAGTACATAGGGTGCTAAGGTCATGTCTAAGCTACTCTATTAATGTAACTCTTTTCTTCTTGTGATTCTTAAATACCTTAACAAACATAGAGTCCTAGGGATTTGTACATAAATCAATCAAAACAATTTAA
This sequence comes from Torreya grandis, assembly GCA_037957365.1. Classification (NCBI taxonomy): domain Eukaryota; kingdom Viridiplantae; phylum Streptophyta; class Pinopsida; order Cupressales; family Taxaceae; genus Torreya; species Torreya grandis. The sequence goes on along the minus strand of JARHVA010006721.1, from coordinate 782,673 downwards.
AGGAAGTGAGCTAGTAGTTATCTATATAGGCATAGGCATCTCAAGTCCAACTAAAGGTATAACCAGAAGTTGACTACCCCTATTGCAATAAGAGACTACTACAATCCTAATTACACTAGCATGGTATGTTAATATCTATTAGAGCATGTTATTATCTGTGAGGGTTTATAACTTTGAATTCTTATTCATGAAACTTTGCATAATTCTTATACCAATTTTCACCCTATCAATCATCTATCTCAATTAGTTTTTAGCTAGGTACAATCTATTATAGTTTATTTTTATTTATAGAATTAAAAAATAGGTCAATTATTAGATAAAATACTGGCTGTATTTATTTTTATATTTACTCCTTTATTTATTAATCCAACACTTTAGCAAACTAGGTTTTCCATACCATAATCCCATAAATGTTAAATCATTTGGTGAACTTGACTTACTTTGAATAGTACCAAAACCCTAATAATAGATGTTCCTATGGTTTTTATCCTTATTTTTCTTATATCCATTTATTTTTATAGGCTTTTTATACTTCATATATTCTATTATAGAATCCCTCTTTCATTATTTTACTATTTACCATCTAAAAAATTCATATCTCTTCCTTTAAAAAGAAATGCTAGTCTTAGTGGTTACCCTATTGAGCATATACAAATTCCTTCCATTTGAGCTCATACCAAGATAAAGGACAAATTAGAACTACCGTAATTAATTCTTCACATCCTTATTATGTGGGTTTTAATGATAATACATTGGAACATTATCAATACAATAAATATCTTGATGGCACACAAAATAGTACTCAAGACACACTCCCCCTATTGATGACGACAATATAAAAATTATTAAATATGAGGTCTTATAAATTTTTAGAGATAGAAGTAGAAAATAACCCCTTGATCATGCATATATTTTATAAGCTATATTGAAAATCAAGAACACATCACTTGGTCAGATCTCCAATCGCATAGATAATAATATTGTTACACCTACTACGGGGGAAACTAGGACTCTAGAATGAATACAATTATCTAATCCTCACCATTGGCACAACATCTTGTGGTTAGTACACATCCCTCTTCTTGAGATGTATAATCAATATGGTGGAAGATCAATTCTTCTCAATTAAAGTTGTTACATCTTTAGCAGGGTGCCACTAGACCATATTATGCCTTGGACTCTCATATGATCATATACACACCTTTTTCACAACATATAGTGGCATCTCATTTTCCCTCTTGATTAGTGGTACTCAAGCTTACACTGTTTGATGGTAAGGGTGACCCAGAGAATCATCTATGCATTTTTCATGAAACATGTTCTGACTATGTGTCCAATTATTAGCTCCTCACTAAGTTATTCTCTCATATTTTAAAGGACTATACATTAAAATGGTTTTATTATCTTCATAATCATTCTATCACAAAAGTTAATCTAATATAAGATATGTTTTTTTTCAAACTATTTAATCAATATCTTTGATAAAGTTTCATATGCTTAATTTGCATAATTTAAGTCAAAATCTAATGATCCAATAGCTAAATATGTCTTGTGATATAAAACTATATTAGCAAAGATGACTACCCCAATGGAAGATAAAGAACTCTAAGACATATTCAAGTATATATTATTACCAAAATTACAAAAAGCTATACTATTAAAAAAAATAAAATCATTCATAGATCTATGCCATAAAGTGAATGAATAGGAAGTTAAGCTTCTTTCTATGGGAAAATTAAAATACACAACTATATCAGATTTAAATAATAATATTTACAATAAGCTCTCATATAAGGTGAGACACACTATAAATAATAATGATCAAAATATGATTTCTAATTTAACCTTATAACCAACTCCTCACATGGTTTTATCATCTCCTCTAAGGATACCTTTCACAAATCTTCCTAAATTGCCAACAAGTGTTTTCCAAAAACACTTGAAATACAACATCATATCTATCAGTCCCATCAAAGAGGTTGATATGAATAGGCCTCTTATAAAGTGTTATGATGCCAATGAATTTTATGGATATCATATGGCATTAGTCCATAGTACAAATAGATGCATCAGATTTCACCATAAGAAATAAAATTTGATAGATATTAATATCATTAATGTCATCCCTCCTATCGAGGCACATAGACCAAAACCAACTGAAAAAAAAAGCACTAACAATATTTTTGTATCCATTTACATAGCATATGACTAATGATGTAATAGTCATTGTAGGTGTTCTACATACTTATCAGGAACATCTACCACTAACATCTTACCATACTCATATGATGGACACACATCCTCAAAATAATATCATTGGTGTCTATCATATTATAGTGCCAAATAGACTGATAATCACTTTATCAGAGTAGGGGATCATCAATGATGACTCATATTTATATTCACTCTTTCTAATAACTTACATTGATCATCATGTTATTCAAAGTGTCATAATTGATAAAAAGTTAATCATTAATATGTATACTATTACACTTCTACAACACTTGGTAAAGTAGGATATTTCTCAGATAGGTACAATTATTCATGGATTTAGTGGGAATGTTGAAATATCCATCTAGTAATTCCATTATAAGTTTGTCCCACACATATGGCCACCCTATTCTTAGTGGTACATACTTCTTATAATTTTGACATGTTATTGGGTAGGAATTAGATATAATAGCTTCAAGATATCCCATTTATATAAATAAAATATTTTAAAATTTTATCAATTCTTGATGTTTTCTCTCTTGTAAGAACCCGTCATGTCTTAATATATATGAGTGCATGCCTTAAAGGGTGCAATTGGAAAATGGTGTGAAAACCAGTAGTTATTCACAAGTTTTATGTCCCCTATACAAACACTTAAAACCAATACAAACCTCTCTTATACATTTCCCTAAGTTTTGACACCCCGCTTACACACTCCTCCAAGTAATTCACTACTTCAAATAACCCCTAATTAAGCCAAAACATAATTTTATCATTAAAGAAAAAATATATCTTAGGCTTATCCTATTATTAAAATATAATCACATTAAAAGATTAGCTTACCATCAATCTCATAATTATGGAACCTAATTTGTTTATTTGCTAAATAAAAAGGTCGATTGGGTCAACTCTATAGACTAAAAATTTGGAAATGTTTAGGGTTAGATCCAGTTATATAAACAAAACCTTTTCACCATTTCATTTAAATAAAGATAGAGATAATCATTTACCTATGCATCTGCTTATCTACCATTCTAATTGAGGAGCCATTTCTTAGGGTTCATATTACACTTGGAGAGAAGAATATTATCTTGTGGGAGAAGTATTTTAGATTCATAAGAGAATTTATGTAGCCTAGAGATAACCTATGTTTGTTATCCATATAAACCACAATAACCTCTTATCAAAATCCTTGGCCAAAGGAAAGATTGATGATTGACAGGTTCATCTTCGAGGTAAATATTCCTAATTATTGTTCCTATTTATTAAAGTAGATAGATTTTGATTTTTTTTTTATGAATATGTTTCTCTCTATGATTTAGGATTACATATATATTTACTTGAGTAGAGTTCTTATTTGGATGTTTAATTTTATGTTTATTACCCCAATTTTAGGCAACATTATTCGGTGATCACTAGATTAGATTTACTTTACTTTGTCATTAAATTTAAAATAAAACATAGGACATAGATAGGTTTATTTTGTGTTATTTCATTAATAATGGCTTTATAACCCTCTCTAGTGATATTTTATGGTGAAAACCCCCTTAGTTAGGTCTACTAGATCCAAATTGGTCAAGAATCTAATTGTCTAAATGTACCAACAAGTTAAAGGGCTAGTGTCATTTATATTCTCTAAGTAAGGATTGATTTGTAGATCATTTTCACTTTCCACTTTATATATTATGGTGAACCTGACATGAACTAACCCTTTTAGGTTTTCTTTTTCATCCTCATTTATTATCATTTATCATTTATCTCATTTGTATAACACTATATCAAATATATTGACTCAGTCTAACATTTTGTGTATAGGTATAATAAAAATTCACTCTGATTAACTATGTATTTATTTATGGAGATCATCTTCTACCATTGTAACTAGATTGATCAGCTCAATTCAATTCCTTAAATTACATAAAGGTTTTCAAACTAAGTTGACTCATCTAACTTTTTTAGCAGGATAAAAATCTTTATCTAGACTAGACATTATAAAAGTAATAATTTTAGTGTACTTAAAATTATCAGGTTCATTCTCACCATCTTATTCATTTATGTTATTCATTTTTAATCATATTTTTCACAGTTTTTAGTCTATATAGATTTAACCATAAAATGAACTAGTTCGACTAGATCGATGTAGTTATGTAGCTTGATATCTTGCTTAGAAGACTCAATCGACTCATTTGAATGTATTCTTCTGGCTCTTGCTTCAAAAAACAACATCAACCCAATTGATTATATTATATACTATTTGCATACTTGGTCAAATAAACCAACCTCGTAATTTTAAATCAAAGGAATCAACTCATATTATTAGTATTTAATTAAATTTTAATTTTGTTGCTTGCTTAGATTAAAACACATAGACTAAATAAGAGGTTTTAGCTTATTGATTTGGTCACACTATTATTAATTTTCAAACATTTTCAAACCACATAACATCAAAAACATTAAATGAAATCTACCCAAGGTATACCTACTTAGATTTCATCACCAAGGTGGCATCTAACTCAATTTTTTGGCCGAGTATAAATACATGGTAGATGCTATATATTTCCAAAGCATCTGACACTCTTATGTTTGTGGGATTATGAAGTGAGGGGCTAGGCCCCAATATAAAGCCAATACCATCACTGATACAAATCCTTTTTAGCCTTAAGTACTTAAAACCATCCTTAGATTGCCTTTCTAATTCCTTGTTTATATCCAAATCTCTATAACATTTATTTATAAAAATTATAATTTAAAACATTCAAGAATGACCACATAGATTAGAATTTATATTTTTTTACTTGGTCTATGATAATTATTTGTTATATTATAAAACTTGTGTCACCCATCATTGGTGAAAGTATTGTGTTATATGTCACAACTAGATGAACTAGATTGATATAGTTGTTTATGTTTTTATTTTAAATATTTTACAAAATATTACTAGATCATCTATAGTGATCACTGTTAAAACTTGACTCTTTTCCTTTAGAACACAATTAATTTTCTCAACTGTGTCTCTTATAGTATCTTGTTTCCCATAGAACACATTTTTTTCTATTTAGTCTAATCTCTGACATACTATTTGTTAGTTTTGCCTTCAACACACAATCAACCTTTACAACTATGTTTCTTTTAGACTCCCTCAGTTTCCCCATCTACAAAACAAAGTTGACTAGTTCAACTGTGTCTTTTTCAACAAGTTTGGTCTACTATCCTACAAGACAATATTGACCTATTTGACCCTATATCCTACATGTTAACATTCATTTTTACCAACTTTTTATTTTCCATCCTTCATCATAAATTTATATTTGATGATAATTCATAATTAAATCAAATAAACATGATGATTTTTACCAGACACATATTTTGGCACCCACTATGGATTAAATAAATTTCCATGTTACCACCTACACTACCAACTATGGGACTCCTCCATAATCCTCTTAAAAATTCAACCCCTAATTTATTTAGAATATGATTATGATATTTAACATAGAACAATTTTTTCTTTTTAATCAATAGAAACTCTCAAAAATAGATAAAAAATATCCTAAAACCATCTTTAATATTATGTAGTGGTCTATGATTACAACCTCCATTTTAATTAACGTAGTCGAAAATAGAGAAAATGATCTTACAACATATATCATATAATTTTTTATCATATTCATTCAATCATCTCTAGTTTTTTCTCATTAGCCTTGAGTCATATATAGTTTAATTCCTCATTTAGGTACTGTGACTCTCTCTTCTTGAACTCATGTCGATTCTTGCCTCCACTAGGCTCATTAGCCTCCTTTCATGCATATAATCCTCTTATTTATCTAGAATAACTATCTCCACCCCTCATACTCTACATTCTTTCATTAAAAAATATTACCATATTCATCTCCTAATCCACTTTCAATTTTGTCTTGTCTCTTCTTGTTTTAACTTGCTCAATATCACAAGATTTATAGGCCTAAAGGCTTGATTCATTATTTAATCATTATTACCTTATATAAATGGATCCAATGACCATCCAATTTACTATTAAAATTATTTAATCAATAAAAAAAACTAACACAAACCCCAAATAATAACTTCTTCAAGCAAACAAATTTTCTTTCTTTGAGGTCTCCTCTTTAGTATCCCTATTTTCATGCAAATATAGTAGGTATAGACAACATATAACTATTAAAAATAAAACAAACACATATTGATACACCAAATAATCATTTAAAACTATCTAAAAAAATTTATCTCACAATTCATAAGGTAGGCTGCCTAACTCAACACCCCTTACTCTGAATTATGTCTCTTTAGGCCTAAAACAACCCCATAATCATGGATACCATACTGTACAATCATGTATAGGTTTGAAAAATATTTATATATTTAATAATAAAATAAAATATATCACAAATTTTCATGAACTTTGACTAGATAACACTCAAGTTTTACAATTTTCCCTTTTTCAAAACCTTGGGTTTAGTTTAGCAAGCTTACACAAGGTCAAGAATGAACAAAAAGGGAAAATATAGAATTATAAACACTTTAAAGTGAAACCAAAGTTATTTAGAGTCTAAACCATCTATATTCAAATTTTATAATATCTATTTGTGCCTTATCAATCACAATAAGTTTCTAATATGCTTTATTCTTGAATTTTAGGTGTTCTTCAATCGATTGTGTGATAATTTGAGTGGAATTTTGCCCTTATAAATAAAATTTGATTTGTAAAATTGGGAATGATGATTTTATATGGTATATTAAACCATATAAAATCATATCCCATAATTTTTATGTTTTAATAGTATTTATGGACTCCTTAATGCATTTTAGTAGATTTCTTGGCAATGACAACAAGTTTTTGTCTGACTGAGGCAAATCTTGATTTCAAACTTATATCTAATTATTATAAAGGGTATTATTAAAACTAAAAAAATTAAATAATTATATTATGCTAATAAGTGAAACCAATTCAATAATTCTCAAAATCATACTACTTACTTATCATGTTCACTGAGAGAACATAGTTATCACTCCAATTGTATTGTACCTAAAATTCATAAAAAATGAGTTCAAAATACATAAAATGTTAAAAAATAAAGATAAAAAAATAAAATATAATATACAAAAATCTCATGGATCTCAATAATATTTAATCCATAGTTATTTTCAATGATTATTGATCAGATAATTCTTTCTAATGTATAAATTATAGTAGAACAATGTTCTTAGATAGGTTCTTGGGACTCTCATTGATTAATTTTATCCAAGAATAATTCAAACCTGTAATCATACCAACCTTATAATACCCTAATAATACTATTATACCATGAAAATTTCATATACATGCATCTATATAGTCTTATTCCCATGCTAAACATGTAACCAAACACCTTTTCTTGACAACACCACACAAGTGATAGTTACAACTTGTCTTTTCTTGTCCTATATTCTTATTTACTATGAATTTTACATTGATAAACATTAATAAAAATTAATATTTCCATAAATTAATATGATCAATTATTAAACAAGAATTATATTTCATGCAAGACTTCAAAGAACTCTCAAAACTAGTTTTACAATTCAAAATTTTCAAATTAGGATTTTTGGTGGGAAAACCAATAATGGATAGAAACACACATTTATAATACTCCTAATGGATTAAGGACATACAATAGGACATAATAAGACTTAATAAACCCATATAAAAACCAAAAATGAATACAATGAAACTATTACATACACTAATACCACATATCACATTGTGATTCTCTATATCATACTCCCCAAGTGGGGAAATTTGAGCTCCTACTCAAATTTTCCTTGTCCACATTATTTATTTATTTATTTATAATTTATTTTATTTTAATATTATAATCTATTATTGATATTTATACTCTTCTTTATCCTTTTTTCTCAATTAGTTCTTACATCATTGTCTTCTTCCCTGCTCTTATCTCTTTGTCAACTCATCTTCTACCTCTATAAGGTATATAACCTATTATAACTACTTGATCTCTTAATATTATATATCATACATATAAGAATTATCTCTATCATGATATTCCTCCAATTACTGATCCTCATTCTTTAATTTTCATTTTACTCCATGTTTGTTTTTTACACTTGTCATGATTGGTTCATTTAGTCTTCTTTGGTTTATCATATTTACCATGCCTTATCCTTCATGCTTATGTTATAATAGTTGCACATAATTATATTATTCATTCATATTTATAAAAATATACTAAACATATTCTTTATCTACCTATTCTTAAAACTTCACCTTCTCATGGTGAGTCTTCTTATTGCCTTGCTCATCTTATAATGGCATCACATTATCAAATTTAAGTTCAACATAACACAACACTACTTGAAAAATTATCACCTTATTAACATCATTAATACCTTAAAATAACTAAAACACAAGATTTATGATAAAATATGTCAATTTATTACCTTGTCCTTACCTCTTTTACTTGTTTTGTAGCTCACTTTCCTATGACTATCCTTCCATGAGCCTTTGTTCTTTACCTCTTGCCATGTTATTTGATTTGGTTCTTTTTGTAAGACTTTCCTTTTTTTTCTCTCTCCATGATTATGTGTTATGATTCATTCCTTGAATCTCATTATGAATGATATTTTTCTCTTTCAAATACATATTCTTATTCCAATCAATTTTTTTATGAAGAGCATGACTGTTCTCCTCATTCCTTTGCTCTATTATGAGCTCTAGTCCTTCCTTGCTTATTTTCTCCATATGATCATGGAAATTTTCTCCATATGATCATGGAGTGAATCCTTAATTTTTATCTCCATACTTACTAAATATTGTTTAGTTACTATCAAGTAACTTTCATGAGACTTGTTAATCTTTTCAATGACATCATTGTTCTTGTCCTCCTCCATTTATTTTTATTTCTTACTCCATGCCTCTGTAAGCTTCAATCTCATATCATTCAGTCCCATATCTTGTCCTTTATGTTATTTAATTGATTCATTAGATTCTCTTACTTTTAGTTTGATCATTTAAAATTAATTTATACCTTTCTTATTCTTGGATTTAAATTTACATTGGTTCTAGACCTAATTTGATTCATTTTTACTAAGATTGGTCCATCTTCTTGTTTTTAGTTTATTATTTGCATCCAATTTTATACCCCTATGTAACCTATAATTTCATCTCCTTGAGGTCTTCTTGGATTCAGAATCTTATTTCATTCACGTTAAAATTCAACCTCTAGTTCCTTTAGGACAACTCCTTCCTTGTCTTCACCCTGAATAAGGAATTTGAGTAGATCATCTTGAGCCTCTTATATCAATCCTCTTCAGATCAACTTTTCTCGTTCACTATTTTCTTGCATATTTTTTACCATCTCTTTTATTTGGGATAAATATCCTTTAATTTTTTTATAAGACAAAATTTGCCCTTCTCTTCCTCATTTATGGCATGCTTTACTAATGTCATCTCTACTTGTAATTAATCCCTACTGTCACAAATAAATGACTAGCTATCATACCTTCTGATTCCATATTATTGCTTCAATTATACTTCATTTAAGCATTATAAGAGGCAACTATCTTATTTGAAATATCCTTATCCAAGAGTTTATGTTCGTTTTGGGTAATATATCACTATACCTTCATAGATTATTGTGCAATCAACTTCATCATGATCATGTTGTTCATGATTTTTTTTCTTAAGGTTTTTAACCTTTATATCTTCACAATGGACTTATTATTCATTTATTTATGTACCTACATACACACATGACATAAACTATTTATATGTAAAATCTTGAGGCTTGCTTGCCTCTATATTATCCTTCTTAGGTTGCTTTTCCTCCATGAATGTATTCTTCTCTTCAAGGTGTTTCTCACCTTCCTCTTGTCTACCAAGCTAGTCATTCAACATAAACTTCTTCATCTCCTCCTTGAGCTTCACATGTCACAAAATATTTTTCCTCTCATTGTCTCTCTTGACTATTTTTATTCTTCTCTCCATGATTAGCCGTATAGGCCACTTAACTCTTTTCTTCCTCATTACATAGAAATACCATTGGCTCCCTTCATCTTGAATGAGCTCCACAAAGATCTCTATCCTCTCTAACCTTTTATCCCACTCATCTCCTCTTCAACATCCAAACCCTTTTCTTTAGGTCTCCTTTAAGCTTTTTCTCCTTGTGGTAATCTAACTCAGCCAAGACTTCACTCTCCTTTGCCTTCTTTATCTTCATCTTCTCTTAAGAAATTATATTTAACCTTGTTTTGGTGTCTCAATCTAGGTTATCTATACCTTATCTATTAACATTTTTTTCCAAATCTTTTTCACCTTAAAACCATAACTCACACTTGGAGTCTCTTCTCTATTTTTTGATCTTCTACTAGCTCTCTTCTTTGGGATTTTCTACCACCACTCTTTTAACTCTTTGTTACTTTACTCCTAAAACATAGCTTCATGTAATCTCCATTTATAACCTTTAACAATCTTAAATATAAACTTTTAACATTCAAAAATATAAACTAATCCAAGATCTTACTTGATTTGATACCACTTAATGTAGTGTCCTATGCCTACAACCTACATATTCGTTAACCTAGCTCTGATTTATTCTAATTGGCCTTTGATCATCTCTATTTTGATTCATTATGTAGGTACCTTTATTCTCTCTTCTTGAAATCTTTCCTACTATTAACACTAATGGGCTCATTAGCCTCCTTTAATTAATTTAGTTCTCTTTTTGATCTTTAATACTTATCTCTACTCATCATACTCTACATTATATCCCTTATAAATATCACCATCTTCATTTCTTATTCTAGTTTAAAGTTTGTCTTCTCTCTTCTTGTTCAAACATGTTAAATCTCATAAGCTTGATAGGAATCATTCATCATTTAATATTTCTTATATTCTCTCAATAAATATAATGACTATCTTTTTAAATATTATAAATCTCTCATCCATCCAAATAAATAACATAAAATCCAAGTAATAACTTCTTCAATCAATCAACTTTTCTCTCTTTAAGGTCTCCTCTCTAGTAACCATGTTTTTATGTAAATTTATTAGGTATAGAAAATATATAAAGTTTACATAAAAATTAAACAAATATTGAGACATAAATTAACCTTATACATCTCTCTAGAAAGTTGTATCTCATAATTCTCAATGTAGACTACATAACTCAACACCCCTTGATCTGAACTAAGACTCTTTAGGCCTAAAAAAGCCCCATAGTCATGGATACCATAATGTATGGTATTTTACAGGTCTAAAATATATTTAATACTCTACAAAAATCAAAAATACAATGGATCACCATGTTTCATGAACTTTGACTAGATAAAACTCAAGTTACGCATGTTTCCTTTTATCATAACCCTAGGTCTAATTTCACAGGGCTATGCAAGGCTGAGATTAAGTTAAAATGAAAATATGGAGTTTTAATACTTTCAAGTGAAACCAAAGGAATTTTAAGGTCTTAACCATATATTCTAACCTTTTCTAATAACTAGTTATGCTTGATCAATCAAAAAAGAATCTAATATGCATTATTCTAGACTTTTGAGGGTTCTTCAATGGATTGTGTGATAGTTTGAGTGGTCTTTTGCACTTATAAATAGAATTTGAGTTATATTAATGGGATTTATTATTTCATAGTGTCTATAAAACCATATATAGACCTATACAATATTTTTTTAGGATTTTAATAATCTTTATTAACCCCTTACATGTATTCTAGTAGATTTTTTGGTAATGACCACAAGTCTTTGTCTAAAACTGACCCAAATCTGTATTTAAAACTTGTATCTAATTTTTACAAAAGATATTATTATGCCTAATAGATTATTAAACACTTATAAGACTATAATCACTCAAACAAATTCAAAAAATCTCATAATAATACCACATAAATGGAATTTTTAATAAGAGAAAAAATTTAGCACTCTTTCAACTGGACTATACCTACAACTTTAATCCAAAATGAAATTAAACTACAAAAACTTTATAAAAATAAATGTATAATAATATATATATATATATATATATATATATATATATATATATATATATATATATATATATATATATATAACTCATGGATCTCAATAAGAGTTAACCCATAGTTCTTTCTAATGATTATTGATTAGATAATGCTTCAAAATTCACAAATTATAATAGAACAATGTTCGTGTATAGGTTCTTTGGAATTTATTTGATTATTTTTATCCACACCCATTTTAACCTATAATAATACCAAAATTATAATACCCTACTACTATAATAACACACCATTAATATACATTCATTTCTATACTCTTTTTCCCATGTTGAACATGCAACCAAATACATTTTCTTGCCAACATGATGCAAGTGGAAGTTACAAATTGACTTTGCTTGGCCTAGATTCTTCCTAACTATGAATGATACATTAAAAAACATTAATAAACCTTAATATTACCATATGTTACAATTATAAATGATTCAAAAATAATTGGATTTCATCTAAGACTCCAAACACCTCTCAAAGCTAGTTTTACAATTCAAAATTTCATATTAGGATTTTTGTAGGAAAACCTAGATTGGATATAAACACAGATTAATAATACACATAATTACTAAAGGACTTCCAATAGTACACAATAGGACTTATTACACCCAAAAAAAACCAAAAAATTCTACAATTAAACTGTTAAAGTCACTAATACATCACATTACATTGTGATGTTCTACATCATAAATAACATGATAGGACCTCACATAGTAGAACCAAAGTCACCTCCTCATAATTTTTCTCAAGTATTTATAGAAAAATAGAAAGACTTACACATATGTCAATTTTAACCACCTCCACCTATAATGGGCAATCACATGATCATGAAAAATTAAAAAAAATCATGCAACAAATTATGGTCTAACCAAAAATTATGACACCATGCACACCATCCAAGAAATTGCTATAACTAATTCCATGGATAATGTTCCTTCCCATAATAAAAATTATATTCCTACTCCAACATTTACTCAAAATAACCATACTAATTTTCATAAACCATTGTCTCTAGTATAAATTCAAAAACATCTTATGAGACCTCTACCATGAGATATTAACTGCACTCATCCTATGAAATCATGGTATGATCCACATAAATTTTGTTTGTTTCATGCATTTTGTGGCCATTCTCATGTGAATTTTATGGAATTAATTAATATTTCTATGTATTTTCTTATTGGTACTAAATTTGACCATAAATCCCTTATTCAAAAATGTCAAAAATCATATGACATAATAATTATAGCTCATGAGACTCAAAATAAAAATAAATATTTAAACCAAGGTAATGGTCATTTGGTATTTACAACAATAACCTTCCTAACCACCAAGACAACATTAGACAACCTACTCTTACTACTAATGATACTAAAAGTCTTATATACTTTAACACCAATGACAAAAATGTGATTAATATGAGAAAATTGATTACGTTTTTTAATTCAAATATAACACCTAGACATCACACCTCTCTAAAATTATGCATCATTAAAGATAATTCCCCATCATATCTCATTAAATTTGGGCAAAGGTACCAATCTCCATAAAATCATAGATTCTAACAACACAAATTTAATAAATATCTCATATCATTGATATAAATTATATTTTTTCCTCAAATTTGATATAATAAGAAACCACACCTCACACTTCAAATAATATTTATTCTACTAAACCACAATAAATACCTCAACCAACCATCATACCAGGTAAATTAATTCAACCCACTTTTAAACAACCTAAACCAACCATAACCTATAAACACAAGTTTAATTATACCCCTAACCCTCCTTCCAATGAGATTTTGCAACACTATGGACCCACATCTAACAATCCTATCATGATTTATGATGAATGAGATCATATTACAAAAAACATTGATCTCCCATCTCAAATACCCTTTATTAGAGATAATGACAACTTATCCCCACCATCGAAACTAAATAATACAATTATTGTTTTAAATGAACATCTCTTGTTCCCATTCTATAGGTAAATAAGCTACCTTATCTTTATTTGAATATAACATACTTCTATAATGTGAAGATATGTCTATCTATGTTGATGAAATAATGGACACTTCTATTTCACTTAAGTTCCATATCTCTTATATTATTCTTGATGAGATATTGGTTCATGCAGATGATCCTAGTTTATTTACTAGCATTAAAAATAGTGATATCTATGTTAAATGTGCTTTACTTGATTAAGGTTAAATGACTTGTGTTGCCTCCGTTGACTTTAATAAGACACTTGGATATTATGAATGTAACCTCAAATCTACATGTAGTACATGTCAAGGTTATGATAGATGTAAAATACCTCCTCTAGGTTGTGTTTATCTTCCCATTACCATTCCTCATATTACCATCCATGTGAAAGTCATGATCTTTAACTTTTCACTTTCTTATAATACGTTACTCAGCTGACCTTGTCCTCATTTAATGAGAGGATTCACCTCATCCACATGCCAACATGTGAAATTTTCTCACAATGGCACTATATAAAATATTCAAGGGTAAAAATACATAGAATTTACAATAATTACAAGAATGTGGTGTCTTTAAAATACCCACCTTTAAACCCTTACCTAGTTTCTCATTTTGATAATCCTAACACTTTAACTATATAGTTAACTCCACTCAAGGTTATAATACTTATCCTAAACTAATTAAGAATATTACACCTAACCTCTTAGACTTTGATGATGACGAGCTAAATGAGATATGCCTAAAGATAAAAACATTTGATCTTTCCCCTCACATCATTGTTCAACTTATTCATTGTATTCAACCGTGATTTCATCAGTAACTTTATGATGAAATACCTATTACCTTAACTAATATTATATACTCCATTCACCATGATTACTTGAATGATAAAATAATTCATACATGTGATATCTACCTCTATAAACCAGATTATGATGATGGTTATGATTTAAATGACCCAGTTTTAGTTGAATTTGTCTATGATAGAAATGTCAAGTTTTTTAAATGTCAATTTCTTTTATTTTATTATTTCATTATTATTCTAGAATTACTTCTTTTATAGCACCTAATATTAGTTTGTATACCACTGTTCATAGGGTAGAGATGGATCACTCACATGGTATGCCTCTACTTAAAGTAGAGCTTCTCAAGAGTATACACATGGATGATACCATGACAAGACCATATTATTTTTCTAGATATTATGACCCTTACAATATTGTTCCTACAAAGATGTTATCCACTATGCTTAGACTCATTACAAAACCATCCGTACCTATAGATGATCCTAATTTGGTTTCTACTCTAACCCTCTTCCTTAGTGATGGTCTTCTTACCTTACAAAAAATTGATCCCTTACCCACATAATGGGTAGATTGGTCTTATTATGATATTCATAGAGTTTTTGGTCATTTGACTAGAGATTACTATCTATATCAATATCCCATGGCATTTCCTTCTACATTTCATCTAGTATACCCCATAGTATAATAATAAACATATTTTTTTACTTCCACAAAATAAATAATCATTCTTCTACCCACTACCAAAAACATAGGCAATATATTGACACATTATGTCTAGTCACTACCCATCCCAAAGATAAATGATACCTCCTACCAAGATACTTATATAATAAATCCATAAATATAGGTAATTATATTCTCTTTGAAACAAATCTTATACCCATCATATTTATTGATGTCAAGTACTCTAGTATCATCTCCATGATTTCCCATAGTTGATAACAACACTAATTATTCCTCCTCTTACATGTCACCCACAAAAGAAGGCTCGTCCTTCTCTACCAATTTCACCTCCTCTTAACTCCAAATATACCATTCCCATGAAAACATACATTCCTCAAATTTATTATCCCACATAGGAGATACCACATGAGCATTAGTATTCTTCTACTACACTTACCATTTTTAGTTGAGATGATACGAAGGGAAGTATTTTAATAACTTTCTATGAAGATTGATGAGACTCTAGATAGATTTAAAATCAGGATACAAAGGTATGTTTCAGATGTGGTGGATAACATTTATGGTCAAACGTATCAGTATTTATGAACATGGCATGGTGTTCTTACAAATTATTTGATATTATGATTTGTATTTTCTTTGTGATCCATTTATATATCTTATATCTTTGATTATATGTCAAACATGATTTTATGTAAGAGCATCTTCATGATAGGAATGTGTTTTTCATGTTCTTGGTTGCGTTTTAGCATGTCTAGGTGTGTTAAGTTAGTTTCCCTCCATTTTTGGGTTTTCAAATTTTCAAATTTGTCTAGGTATGCTTTAAGCATGAAATAAGGCCTATATGTGAGAAAAAGGACAAATATATGTAAATATTGGTCAAGTAAAACCCAATATCTTATCCTTAAATTATTTCAAGTCTTTTGGGTGAGATATTAAGTGATTTGAGTCTTCTTATGTTGGAAAAGTTGTTTTACCCCATTCTGCGAGGTTTTTGTGTGAAGCCTATAATAGGATTTGAGTATCTAAGTTGAGAAAATATGATTGGTATGGAGGATTTTCATGTGAATCAGATGTATATGTATATATTATTGGTGAATGAATGAATTTTGGAGTTTTTTTTAGTCATTCTTTTTTTTTTTTTTTGTTTAATCTTTCCACAAGACTATGTATGTAGACCAGACAGGGTAGCAAGGAAGAAGTTTACAGTCAGTACTTAAGATGGTATTATCTTCTTTGTGACTAATCAAGATTATAGAGGAGGATAATACAATATGAAAAAAAATAATTTGGGCTATTAACTTCCCAGGATGCTCTCTGTAGCTCAAATTTGGTGTAAACCAGACCCTAACTAGAGCCTTGCTGATCTCATAAACCGTAAGGTAGAAAATTCCCAAAATTTGTAGTTGTTGTGGGTTTATCATTTTTCTTTCTTCTATAAAAATTTTAATGGCTGTACTATATGGGTAAGTGAAGTTTTCTTTGTTATACTTGTGTTTTAACCCTGCTTCCTACAACTCTGAGTATAACATCAAGATTTTAAGATGGTTGTGTTAAATAAAAGGTGTCTTGTGATTGGAGTAGTTTTATGATGTCATATGGAACATCCCCAAAAAAATTCATGATTTAACTCAATTCCAAACTCTCATAAACACCTAAATAGGGTTGATAAGAGGCCTAATTAGGTATGATATAGGGGTCAAAAGTACCATTCCGTATAAAACAACTATACCTAATATTGAAATATATTATGTAACTTCCAAATGGGTATTTAGAACAATTTATATTTTTTTGATAGTAGGTGTTTTGTGAAAGATATGGCTAAAAATTAGGCCCAACAGGGCTACAAGCCTATGAGCCCATCAACACAACAAGTAGAGTCTTACAGCTTAATCCAACATTTTTTATCACTTCAAAGCTTCAAATTAAGTGTAAATGGATAGGTAAAGGTGTCTAAAGTGTTGTAGTTATGTCTTCTATGGATTTTGTTTTTGTAATAGATGTTGTTGTCACCAATAAAGGCCATTCATGACAAAATTGTATATAAGCTAATGAACGGAAACTTCACCATCAATGAAAGTAATACTTAGATAGGACTATCATATTGGTTTATTAGTTTCTTTAGAAGAATTAGGAGCTTCACCATTTTGTATCAAAGCCCAAGGGATTGTTCAAAATCTAAAGAACCAAGTCAAAGAGAAGAAGAACATGATTTATCAAGAAGAAGCAAGATGGCCATGAGAGTTAGGAACAAAGGTGGAGCTAGAGGAAGGAGACCAGGAGGATAGGTTGCAATGTCAAAAGAGATTAGGAACCTGACAACTAGGCTACAAGACCTAGAGATGGCTTAGAGAAGAGGCACTAACATGGGTGAAGTTAGTGATAGAGAAGAGGAGCCACTAGAGGATGAACTGGTGGTGGAAGAAGAAAAAGTAGAAGATAGGTTGATTAGAGCCATTATGAAGGTGAAAACAAAGCCAAAAATGGAGGTTCCAATGTATGAAGGTAATTTGAATGTGGAACACAAAGCCAAAAATGGAGGTTTCAATGCTGATGAATGAAGTGATTAAGGAGTTCACTGGTAAGTTTTTGATAGTGTATTTGGATGATATTTTTGTGTTTATTGAAACTAAGGAAGATCATTTGAAAATTTGAGGATGGTATTGAGTAAGCTACATGAAGAGAAATTGCTAATCAATGTAAAAAAGTGCAGTTTCTTGAAGATGGAGTTGATATATATGGGGTTTGTGATTTCAAAAGAAGGATTGAAGGTGGATAAGGAGAAGATTAAATATATAATTTAGTGGCCTACACCCAAGAGCACATATTTGGTAAGAATCTTTCACGGTTTGACTAGCTTCTATAGGAAATTCATAAGAAATTTTAGTGGAATTGTTGCTCCAATGATAGATATAATCAAAGGTGATAAAAGAAGTTTTTATTGGATTGAGGCTACTGATAAGAGTTTTAGATTATTGAAAAAGAAGGTAACTAAAGAACCAATCCTAAACTTTCTTGATTTTAATAAGCTTTTTCAAGTAGAATGTGATGCTAGTGGAACTGTAATAGGCGCTATTTTAAGCTAAGATGGGAAGCCTATAGCATACTTTAGTGAGAAATTAGGTGATGCTAAGAAGAAGTACTCAACCTATGATCAAGAATTCTATGCTCTTGTACAAGCATTGAAGAAATGGAGGCACTATCTTTTGCCTAAAGAGTTTGTTTTGTTCACTGACAATTATGCTTTACAGTTCATTAGCAATCAGAACAAGTTGAGTCAAAAGCATGTTAAATGGATTGAATTTTTTCAAAGCTTCAAATTAACTATTAAGTATAAGAAAGGAAATCTAACAAGGTTGTATATGATCTAAGAAGGAGGAATCTGATCATGCAGGAATCTCAAGTAAGCATTTTGGGATTTAATGATTTGAAGGAACTATATAAGGAAGATCCAGACTTCAAGGAACCATATGAAGCTTGCATGAATCTAGTAGGGATTGATATAAGTCCTTGGATATATTTCATGGTCCAAGAGGGTCTATTATTTATAGGTAGCCAACTTTTCATACCCAAGAGTTCCATGAGAGAGAATTTGTTGAAGGAAAAGCATAGTGGTAGCTTAATAGGACATTTTGGGCAGAATTAGACATTAGCACAATTGAGTGCTCATTAATATTGGCCATGTATGGGTAATGATGTGAAGAAATTTTTTAAAAGGTGTAAAACATACCAATATGCCAAGGGAAGTAGTCAAAACATAGGTTTATACCATCCACTACCCATTCCCAATAGGCCTTGGGATTCAATAAGCATGGATTTTGTAGTTGGTATACCAAGAACTCAAAAAGGTCATGATTCCATATTTGTATTGGTAGATATGTTCTCAAAGATGGATCATTTTATTCCATGCTAAAAAACAAGTTATGTTACTAACATAGCTAATCCATTTTTTCAAGATGTTGTTAGATTGCATGGATTGCCTAGAAGCATTGTTTCTGACAAGGGTACCAAATTTGTTGGGCACTTTTGGAGAACCTTATGGAAGAAATTGGTTACACAATTGAGTTTCAGTTCAACCTATCACCCCCAAACTTATGGCCAAATAGAGGTTGTCAATAGGAGCTTAAGCAACATCTTGAGAAGCTTGGTAAGTATGCATTCAAAACAGTGGGATCTTACACTTGCACAAGCTGAATTTGCCTATAACGATTTTCCTAACAAAAGTATAGGGTTGAATCCATTTCAAATTAAGTATGGAATTCATCCAAGAGGTGTGTATGAGCTGATAAATCTAAGTATCATGGAGACAAGGAGTGCTGATACAGAAGAATTTTCCAATGCTATACAAAATTTGCATGAACAGGTAAAGAAGAAACTTGAAGAAAATGCCATCAAGTACAAGCTAAGAGTAGCTTAAAATAAAAGAGAGGTCAATTTCAGTGTTGGAGACCTTATTCTTGCTTGCCTTAAAAGAGAGAGGTTCCCAAAAAGGGAATACAACAAGCTAAAGGTAAAGAAAATAGGACCATGCAAGGTAATAAGGAAGTTTTAAAATAATGCATATGAACTAGAGTTGCCAAAATGGATTGGAATCTCTCCAATATTTAATGTTTCAGATCTATATCCATACAAAGATGAAGGACAACCAGCTGAAGAGATTGAAATAGGGGTAGATGAATTTATCCAATGGGAGCAATAACTACCAAAGGAAGTGCCAAGGGAGATTGAGAGCATTTAAGACAAGAAAGTGGTTAAGAAGACAAGGGACAAAGAATATTTCTAGTATCTAACTAAATGGAAGAATATACCAACTGAAGATGCAACATGGTTGACTGCAAATGACATCCTCAAGCTGGGCACAAGCATGGAAGAGTTGATGAAGAACAAGAAGTGAT
Organism: Torreya grandis; assembly: GCA_037957365.1. Classification (NCBI taxonomy): domain Eukaryota; kingdom Viridiplantae; phylum Streptophyta; class Pinopsida; order Cupressales; family Taxaceae; genus Torreya; species Torreya grandis. The sequence continues at coordinate 762,040 of JARHVA010006721.1, read as the reverse complement.
GAATACATCTTTTGCTCCTTGGAAGAATGATGCAGGAGCATCTTCATGCTAGGAATATGTTTTTCATGTTCTTGGTTGAGTTTTACCATGTCTAGGTGTGCTAAGTTAGTTTCCCTCCATTTTTCAGTTTTCAAATTTTCAAATTTGTCTAAGTATCCTTTAAACATGAAATAAGGCCTAAATGTAAGCAAAAGGCCAAATATATGTAAATATTGGTCAAATAAAACCCAATATCTTATCCTTAGATGATTTCAAGTCTGTTGCCTGAGATATTCAGTGATTTGAGTCTTCTTATGTTAGAAAATTTGTTTTACCCCATTCTGGGAAGTTCTTGTGTGAAACCTAGAATAAGATTTGAGTATCTAAGCTGAGAAAATGTGATTATTATGGAGGATTTTCATGTGGAGCAGGTGTATATGTATATATTATTGGTGAATGAATGAGTTTTGGATATTTTTTCAGTCATTCTTTTTTTTGTTTTTGTTCAATCTTTCCTCAAGACTATGTATGTAGACCAGACATGGTAGCAAGGAAGAAGTTTGCAATCAGTACATAAGAGGGTATTATCTTCTCTATGACTACTCAAGATTATAGCGGAGGTCAATACAAGACCAACAAAATTTATTCAGGCTATTAACTTCCCATTATGCTCTCTGTAGCTCAAATTTGGTGTAAACTAGACCCTAACTAGAGCCTTGCTGATCTCATAAAACATACAGTAGAAAATTCCCATAATTTGTATTTTTTGTGGGTTTATCATTTTTTTTGCTTATGTACAAATTTTAATGGTTGTACTATATGGGTAAGTGAGTTTTTCTTTGTTATACTTGTGTTTTAACCATGCTTCCTACAACTCTGAGTATAACAACAAGATTTTAAGATGGTTTTGAGTTAAATAATAGGTGTTTTGTGATTAGAGTAGTTTTATGATGCATATGGCACATCCTTTGAAATTTTCATGATATAACTCAACCCCAAACACTACCAAACAACAAAATAGTGTTGCTAAGAGGCTTAATTAGGTATACTATATGGGTCAAAAGTACCATTTCGTATGAAACAACTATACCTAGTCTTGACATATGTTATGTAACTTCCAAATGGGTATTTTTTACAATTTATATGTTTTGGATAGTAGATGTTGTGCGAAAGATATGGCTAAAAATTAGGCCCAACTGGGCTACAAGCCTATGAGCCCATCAACATAGCAAGTAGAGTCTTGCAGCTTAATCCAACCTTTTTTATCACTTTAAAGCTTCAAATTAAGTGTAAATGGATAGGTAAAGGTGTCTAAAGTGCTGTAGTCATGTCTTCTATGGATTTTTTTTGTAATAGATGTTGTTGTCACCAATAAAGGCCATTCATGACAAATTTGTATGTAAGCTAATGAAGGGAAACTTCACCATCAAACAAGTAATACTTAGATAGGACTGTCATATTGGTTTGATAGTTTCTTTATAAGAATTAGGACCTGCACCATGATTTCACTTATCTATTTTGCATGAATGATTACATTATGTTTATGTGTTTTACATGGTTTCATTATTTTTCCTCTTTTTTTATGACTTATTATAATTATTTTAATGAATCTAAACTTATTATTATAATTTCACTTCTTTCATAGATTCATTTATTTTCTCTATGATGATTATTTTCTATCTTTTACACTGAAATAAAGATTATTATTATTATGAATTGGTTATACAACCCTAATTCCCTTAGTATTTTATCTCTACAATATGATCAATTATAAAACAAGACTTCTCATTGTACTACTTCTATATATTGATCTATTTTAGATCTCTTTTTTTCCTTTATTTTCCTTTCACAAACTAAGGATACATATAGGTGAAATTTGAGGTTACATATTGGTCGATATGTAAGCCTAAGTTATTTATTCATTCATATCTCTAGTTACTTAGACTCCTTTAACACAAGTTCAAAGATAATCCATGTGCATCACTTTTATCATTCATGTTGGTTATTCCAAATCTTTATGTAGGAATCAAAAAATACATAAAAAGGTTAAAAGGAAAATTATTTAAAGGAAAGGAAGGGATTCAAAATGCAACATACAAATCTAAAAGTCTAATCACTCCAAAATAATTGATTTATCATCTTTAGCATATCTCCTATTTTGAATCATATCACAAACTACACAATTGGCCTCATGATAGAGTCGAGGTCCATTGGTGTGTTGTAGGCCAATATATTTAGATAGGAAAATTAAAAAGTTTATAGTGTTACCTACTTTATCACATAATTAATTAATCATAAAAATAAACCAATGGATCTGTAAGAGGTCATAAGGAATGGGGAACATGTTGTGGGAAATTAGGATTATTTTACTTTCCTTTTTCATATAACCTTCATTAGTTGATCTTAGAATTCCACCTATTCACCTATACAACTTTGTGATTATTGTGAGCAGGTATCATTTGTACTTTTATGGTCACTAAACTAATAGTGTTTTTCCTTCTTACGTAATATGCCTCATGTTTACTAAGGTTTTATCATAAAGACCTATGTCATGATTTTTGAATTCCCTATTTTCATTACAACAATCCTAATATTTCCCCTTGAGGAACATTATTATATTAATTTATCACACCCCTAGGGCTTTCCTTTCTCAATTTCAATATAAGACCATGTATAGGACAAGGGTTTCCTTAAAACTTACCACATCAAAACATTTCCTTATTTTTACCATTATTACCATTCACCTCATTGGTGTTCACCTTATGAATTGTAGTGTAAGATGATGGATAGGATCAGGGTCTCCTTATAAATTACCACATTAAACCATAGTTAAAATATTTCCTACTTTATCTCTATTGCATTGGAGTTCCCTTTGTGAGTTTCAATGTAAGACCTTGGATAGGACAAGGTCCTCCTCATATAATATTACAATAAAAAATTGATAGGATAACCAAATAACACTCAAATTACATGATTCAAATTTGAGATAAATTGTGTCACATTATGATTTACACATCATTTACATACTTCCCATCTAGATTTAGTATGTTTTATAATTTTCATAAACCCTTCACTTTTATCTTCTTATTTTTTTATTGCATGTATTTTTACAACCATTTTATTTAATTTCTCATACTTCCCATTTTGATTTTGTCAGCTTAATTTGATTTTTATTTACATTTTTTTAATTTTCATACTTCCCATCTTGATCTACTATGATTTATTGAATTTATCATTTATTAATTTTTATACCATTACTTTTCATGTATTCTCCACTTTATTATGAATTTTCATAATTCCCAATGTGATATAGTATGAATTTTATTTGTTTTAAGTTGGTATAATCTTTTTACATGGTTTGAAAAAAATTATTACCTTTTACATTACCATTTTGATTTCTTATATTTATTCATCTTTTGCTTTTACACATTTCCCATCATGATATAGTGTGTATTACATTTTATGATTATTTATACATTTCCAACCATGCATGTGTATCACATAATGTTAAAAAATAAAACATACATCAAATATTTAACATATCATATACAATAAAACTAGAATACATGTGATAGAAAATAAATACATCTATACATCCTTCCATAAACAAATACAACTCATACACCAATACACACACACACACACACACACACACACACACACACACACACACACACACACACACACACACACACACACACACACACACACACACACACACACACACACAAAAGAATACAAAATACAATAGCTACAACTATAAGTTTGAGTTTCATCATGTCTATCCTATGGAAGAGACATGTTATCCATGGATGCCTATGATTGACCCCTCTAAAATATACATTGTAATGAGAATGTCTAGGATCTCATGTCACAAATATGACCCTATAGATTAGCCATTTAGGACTACACATGTCAATGTTTTTATAGTGGTCACCATACGAATGGCTCATTCTTTTGCTAATTCTTAATAAGATCAGGCTTATCCATCTATTACCCCTACAGGTGGATGTGATCCATCTCCTCATACATATAGTTATTGAAAAACCTCCTCCTGTAATGTAAAATATGTATATAAGCTAAGGTAGATGGTACCCCATGATATACCAAGGTGGATGGCTCATAATGTGGTACACCCCATCTAAAATATCATTATCTGTATCCAAAATCATGGAATATATTAAGAATAATTCAACTAGAGATCTATATAAAAAACCTAATAAATCAAAACATTTGTCACCAATTCTAGTTTCACAAACCATGGTTTCCCTATTAGCTTCAATGTCAAGCACCTCCTATATAGGTTACCTGCATATAATTAAAAAAATATATGAATCACCACCCAAGACCATCATAGTCCCATCATAAGTGGCCCATCTATGAACCATATTTGTTTCATAGCTTTCATAGGATTACCATGTGGAATTAACTGCACCAATGTCCCCAATCATTTATGGTGCCTCTATATCCTATGAGTTTGAGGTAATCATTATCACCCCTAATATGGATCTAATCCTGCATCTTCACCCTCTACATCTAGAACCATAACATCATTTGCTTTAGGTATTATCAACTCATACTTTTTCACCTTCCTTGTCTATGGTATCACTCACTAAGTCCTAATAAGAAGTATCTCAATAGGGACACATGCACCTCCTATCCATATAATCTATTTAGCATATCATGCCTAATAAGTAGGTAATAATATATGGGCTATTAGATATGGTAGGCCTAGCACTACTTGATGTGGTTCTACCCATGAATTATAGTTGGTTGTGTTCTAAATGTGTGTGAAACCCATAGTAAAAATCACCCAAAATGGCCATATAACAAAAATATTAGTATAAGGCTACTATATTATCTTACCTCATGTCATATTTTGTAAATCATGACACAGACTACATGATAATTCATTTATCACACCACCTAAGATAACCTATCATCAATCATATGGGGTAATCCAACTGACTGAGACATAGGGAATATCTCATATATCTAAGCACTCAATAAAATAATGGGGTCCATCATATTTTCCCCCTTGATCAACATCCCATAAATATTGTGCATAATCTATGCCCAAATGACAAAGCCTAAATATTATAATGTGCCCTTCTCTAGGATGGATTGACATAAAGCTATTGCATACAGTGGTACCTTCCCATCTAACTTGTGACGTAGTATAGATGTTATCATAAATCCTATAAAGGCCTTCCTAATATCCATAATGGTCAAGATAAACATGTCAAGTAAAATAACCCATAAAGGAAGGTAAATAATCTATTATCCTCTCTCTTGGTAGGATAGACCTCAACTCTCATTCTTCATCTCTAGTGTATCACATATGGTAATTTTAGTTATTCCACTTATATGAGTCCTTTAAGTATTCAATTTTAATTAATGCTATTATTTTATTTCTTGAGGCACCATCCTATGATAAACTTTAGTGACACATGATGATATTTTAATGGGGCATATGTATACACATAATATTTAAAATTTTATTGTTTACTAATTATTTATGTCTTGCACCAACCTATCAAGTTTCAATATTTTTGAGTGCATGCCTTACATGATGTACTAAGAAAATCATGGACATAAAATTGGTGTCTCATGAAAGATTTTTTTTTTATTATACCATGACAATATCAAATAAATTTTCCTCATACTTGTTCCCATTATAAATCTTCCTCTTTATAAATCCTGACTTTACCAGTACCCATATTTATAGACTATATCATATTGACTCGATGTAGTTTTTCTTAGTTATTTAAAACTTTAAAACTAATTTGGCCTAGGTTTATGTCATTTTAAATTTATGGTAGAGGTTTTACATATAAATTAACCATGTCCAGTCTACTTTAAGATTAAATCATCATATTTTTAACTAAATTGAGGTTGGTTCTCAAAACTATAAATAAAAGACATAATTTGATTCCAAAGTGAAGAACATTCATTTTTTATCATTATTAATTCTCAAAATTATTCATAATTATACACATATAAAATCCATTACTTAGATATTGTCTTGGAGGGAAAAAACTTGTCTTATAGATCATTGGATGCAATAGGTGGAGTCATTTTAGCCTAGAACATGATTCAACCTTTGTGATCCTTGAAACCAAAACAATATCTTTCAAAGCACCATTAACTAAGGGGGTGATTTAATCTCAATTGGTATCATCTAAGGTAATTATATTATAACTATATCTCCTTTATTTTATATATAAAAGTTACATAATTCATAGCTTGGATGAATGTAAAACTCCTTACTTAATATCCTATACACTTATACTTAGTATGTTTATAGTTTTTATCAAACATTCCATTTCCCACCATAGGGGACCTAGGATATAATTTTCATACAATGGTTCCTCAACCTTTTTATTTTGTTTTTAACCATCCCCCTTATTTGATTTGTTATCATGTAAATATTAAACTAGATTAATTTTCATATTAGAAACATAGTTATGGTTATTTTGTTATATTGACTTCTTATAGGCTTTGAAACCCTATCTATTGATGCCATGTTATAATTTATCCTCTTGATAGGTTTAATGGATGTATTTGGTCATATCCTAATACATTAAGTATCAATTATATCTATTTGTTTTAACTTATTTGAGTCTAAAACTCCATAATTGTTGATTACATGACACAAATTATTTCCCTCAATTATTTGAGAGATTTTTAGGATTCCTAAATAATTATGTAATATTTAATTACGACAATCTAAAATTATTGAACTATCTACTATTTTCAATAATAATACATCTTCTTAACTCAGAAGCTCCACTAGTAGTCATAGGAAGATCACCATACAACACTTAGATCTACCAAACCTATATTGATATATCTATGAAGGACAAGAAAAATAATCTCTAGTTAGGGTATTAACATCATAATTGGTGTTATTATTTAATAAGACACCTAAAACAAATATTTTTTTAATCATGATGGATAGTCGACCTACTATATGAAAGTAAAAGCCTTGTTAGAACAAGGTTTAAGTCTTGCTATAAGAATCTAAGAGATATTGATTTAAGAAATGGAATTAAATTGGGCTTATCCATTCACATTTTATTTCATACAATCCATTTAAGACTTAATCCAATCCATTTAATATAAAACTCCTAGTATTAATTTCCTCCAATAAAGTATCCTTCACCTTATCCTACATAATCTCTCAAAAAGGTTTAGATAAAGATAAAACAACGAGCATAACAAAAACCTACCATAAAAACTAGATTATAAAAAAAATAATGAATAAAATGTAAAGATACCATTATTTTATAAAATAATTAGGTTTTTTTCATTAAAATATTTGAATTTTTGTAATAATAAGCATGAAGTGATAATTTATATACTATGGGTTTAACCTATGAAAAATATTTCCATTTTTGTATCATATGAAATCAACTAGAAATCTAATCCCATCCAATCATTTTATTCTATCCTAAATGAATAATAAAATCAAATCCATCACTTGAGGATGAGTGACATCACAGTTGAGGGGAAATTCCTCAAATTTAGAAATATAAAGGTGCATGGAATGTGTCATCATAAAAGCTATGAAAAATCAAGTGTGTAAGTTAGGGGTATAAATAATTGTTGTAATAAAAAGGAAATGATGGGAATGAGTAAACAAAATATTAAAATAATGAAAGGACAAGTATAAAAATCCATCACATTAGCCACAACTTAAAGTATTTGTTTTATTATATTTAGGAAACTAGTGTTTATGTCCTAAAATAATAAAGAGTCTAGAGTAAGGGGGAAAATATAATCAAATGCAGTAAAATACAGGTTTTGATGAATCTAATTAAATCAATTTTATATGGAGATAAATTAACTTATCAATAAAAATAGGTTGGTATGATTGTTATAGAAGCTAAAAACTAAGGTGTAGGGCTAGGAAAATATTTAAAACCTAAATATTGCTTTTGTTTTATGATTAGATAGGATCACCAAAAGTGGACAAGAGTGGTAATGACATTGTAATCTACCTCTTCCACTATTATCCTAAGGATCTAAGATTTTTAGGTTTTATTGGCCAGGTCTGTGTGACCCTATATATGAAATTTCAAAGGTTAGAAGCTAATAGAGCTTGTTATATGTTTGTTTCAATATCCAAAACTCTATATTCATCTACACACATGCAAACAATAAATGCATCAAAAAAGGGGGGGAAATTAGGTTAAGGGAATAATGATTACATGATCTAGAACCCCTAATGTCCTGACCACTACCTACATTAACCTTCAAGCTATGGTCTCAAATAAAAATTAATTCTCCGTTAGGGAACATGCATAATCAACATGCACAATAGTTACAAAAATGAACTTTTTCCTAGGCCCTTTCTTGATCAATCATTCAAATCTATGTTTGATGTAGAATGATGAGCTATACTATTGACTAGTTTTTAATTATGTAATGTGCCAAAGTATTAAGTGTTAGATATAAAATGCCTTGTGTAGTCTTTTATATAGGAGACTCTATATTTTGAATTTATGAGATTTATTTGCATTTGGCTGACATTGAGAAACTTAAGGATGCAGCTAATAAAAGGGATAAGACTCATTAAGTGAAGGATTTTAACCATTGGAACTCAAAATGAAACTAGACAATAGCATTAGAAATGGACACTAGTGGCACTAGTGCTATAGTCCATCCCTATCACTCTTGTCATATAGTCCCAAGACCTAAGGGATGGAAAGAGGATAGAAATATTCACCTGGATGAGGTGAAATGACTATTAGAAAGGATCAAGATGACCGAGAATAGGTAAAAAAGTGACTTAAGCATAGAACAAGACCCAAACAAATAAAACAAAATACATGGCTAAATGTGAACAAAGACCATATTCTCTAGTTAGAGTCTCCTATGAAAGGACTATGAAAAGACATGATATGTGTGGTTGCTTGACCAATTTAGGGTGCATACATTTCCCCCCCCCCTTCTAGTCTAGTGATGTATTGAAATTAAGTATTAGAGTAAAATAAAGAAAATAAAATGTGTACCTAAACCTACCTACATGGAGATAAGTGTGTTGTAAAAGAGTATATCTCACTTCCTAGATAGGAAAATGGATGAATAGCTAAATAGTACTTGGATAAAGAAGGAATCCTTGAGATAGATGCTCCTATATTGAATTTGAATATGGAATCCATATAACATGGAAAAGGAGGGCAATGCTTTCACCTTGTTCTAAATTTTAATAAAAATTAGAAATGCTTAGAGGTCCAAAATGAATGTATACCATTTGTCCCACATAAACTCATGTAATATGGAATGTGTGGATGGAATATGTATACTTTGAAGAGAAAAAAATGTCATGCCTTGACTCTAGATAATTTGAAATGGAACTAATAAGTACTCAAAGGTCCAAAACCAATGTCTACACTCTATCCCATACAATCTTGTGTAGTCTATGTCTGTGTAATGTTATGGATCAACTACTCTAGATGATCATATGATTTAATATAGTGACAACCTAGTTATAACTAGGTATAATTTAAAACTCTAGTCAATGTGTAAGAAGAAAATGGCATGTTTTACCAATCAATTTGTATAATCTTAGATGATGAAAAACATGAACATCTATGCCATGAATCCAAACCTGATGTGTGATTGATGCATCTATATAATTTTGTAATCTATATAACCATATGTGATATGAGTTATCGTGCCATGTGTCATGTTTAAAACTAGAGATCAAAATAATGAGCTCAATATTATGCTTATAATCTACTATCTAGTCCTATAACTATGTCAATTTGTATGAAGTTGTATGTGTGAGACATTCAGTAATGTAGATGCTACCAAATATGGTATCTAGTCTGAATCTATAGAAAAGTCACTGTGAATCTAGATAACATGAACCACTAAATCTAATTAGTTTATGTACGTATAAGCTGAAATCATTGTGGAGTCATGATCTGAACCATTGTATCTATAAACTAAAGGTATATCCCTCTAAATGTCTTGAGTAATGGTGAGCAACCCATGTAATTTGAATCACTATATGTTTTGACTAATCTGAGCTTAATCTAGTAATCTAAATACTAGAGGTGTATGAACCATGGTGTATCTACCTATGAGAGTCAATAGGTGTGTTGGATAATTGTAGGAATAGGAATAGTAAGAATGATGCCCCCATTTTGGGTAGAGGGATGAGATCTATGATAGAGGAGGTTAAGTTAAAAGTAATGACTAGTGGTGTAAATAGAAAGAATGTTGGATAGTTATGAGGAGATTAAAAGTTTGCTTGATTGATGAGGTTAAATTATTTGATAGTTGAATGAGTTTTTGATTGGTTAGGATCGAGTTCCATGTCTGGGTATAAGAGACATATAAGTATGTGTGTGCTATAATAGGTTGATCAGGTAGTATAAGAGTGAGATTTTAGTTTTGTTTAAGGTATCAGTGTCATGATTCCATAGAATAAAGTAGTTTGTAATATAGAGCTCCAGGGTTCTAGTTATGGACAAAATGGTGTCTTTTTAAAGAATGAGAGAGTCTTTTGATATAAGAAAATTAGATTGATTCTCAATTCATTTATGCATTAAATAGGTTGAGATTTGGAGCTCTGGAGTAGGAGATATGTCAAGGATATTAGCACCTACCATAACATAATTTGAATAGTGGGTAGCCCAAGTGGAGGCTAGTGGGGAGGTTACCCTGGTAAGTAGCTAAAATGTGTGATTTTTCCCTATTTAGAAGCCTATTTTTATGTTTTTGAGTTATTTAAAGTGTTTTTAGGAATTTTCACTAGTTTCATCATTCTCATGTAGGAGTCAACACTCATATCCAGTGTTTAACACTATTATCTAGGTTATGGCATTGTTATCCAATGCTAGCGTCCTTTTATAGTGTTGTTGTCTCCTAGGGCTAGTTTTTTTAGATTTTAATTTGTTATTTGTTGTTATATAGATTGGCTATTTTTTTTTGGCATATTTGGTTGATAAATATGCTATTTTTAGTCTTTTTGGAGGGTGAGGTATGGATAAGGGAGTTCTATAGAGGCCAAGTGATGAAGACACTAAGACTATTACCTTGATCAACTAATGAGAGGGTTGTGACAGATAGGGTAGGGTTAGGTCTTGTGTGTGACCTAAGAACTGTGTAGTGGGATAAATATATGATTAATACCTTAGGTGAAAGGTGGAATGTAGATACATATACTTTTTGGATTCCTATAGGGGGATTACTATTACTCTAGAGGATGTGTACCATATTTTGCATTTGTTAGTTAGTGGATGACACATGACTTTATAAGAATATATGGGTGTTGATGTAATTGATCATGCATCCTTTTATTTTTTTGGTGTGCCCTTAGGCATACATTTGAGAAGTAGTAATAGCAATGTATTATTGTCAATTATTATATAGTCAAGTGTTCTATGTCTGTAGAAGTTGTTGGCAGTGTTTTTGGCATCATTTATTGTAGTGGATGGGAGTGGGATGTCAATTGTATATAGGATGCATAGGATTGTACATAGAGTATAGGTATATAGTGCTATTTTCTCATGTGGTAGTACTATGATTACCCAATTATATAGGGATCTTTATAGGTTTACATAAGAGGCATTCAGTGGTGGTGTGAGTGCATCTAATTTATTACATTATTGGACTTATGAGCACATAGTAGTTATGTGGCCAATAGGATTGTCAAGAGAGTGGTGGGAAGCTCTATAGTGATTTGGGGAGTAGTGGTCGAGTAAAATATCTATTCATTCACTTAGGATAGATCATTATAGATGATTTTTAGACATATTGGTGGCTCAGGATATCATATAGAGGCCCTATAGGGGATTCCCTAGGTAGCCTAAGGATGGAGTGTAGTTGTGGTATATGAGGGTCAATTATCAGTTACATGACCATTGGATTGGAGTGTATGAGAATTTTTAGTATGAGCACATGAGTATATAGTTTGGGGTATGACAGGATGTGCACCCAACAACATGGGTGTGTGTGATGAATGCATGAGCACCAACAAGGGTATGAGCTTGTGGGAGGATTACTGAGGTTAAGTTAACATCATTACCTTTGGATGTATGGGATTCAAATATATATATTATTGATGTGGATTATGTTAGATGAACATAGGTATATACCACATGGTGGGCTAGGTATTGATGTGATCATTTATACCCTATCGGTGGAAGGTATGCCCTTGAGTATGAGGATCTTGATCTGATCCAGATGATGGGAGGTATGGTTTGGTTATATTTTAATTGTGTAAAATTTTATGTTTGTTTTAGTTTTTTTTATAGTATATATCTAATGTATTTTTTTACTTTATATGTAGGTGAAGTGGGAGGTGCTCAGGATGAAGAACTGGTTGGTGGAAGAGGTGGAAATGATGAGTATTAGGAGGCTATCATTGAGTCTACACTCTATGAGATTACACAACATGTACCTGATGATACTATAGAAGGGTGTTTGATAGAGTGGGTGACAGTCACAACTAGTGTTTATGATCATTTATTTTGATAGGGATGCTATAAATATAGATGCATATGTTAGGAAAATGAGAGAGAGATTAGCTAAGAGCTTAGATAAATAGGCATAGAATGTCTCCACTTGATTACAAATTGATGAGTACATAGATATTTAGAGATGGTATGCTGACGTGCATGAGGAACATGGTTAGTTATTGGAGTGGGTTGATTACAGGAGTGAGAGAGCCATCATAAGAGGCATTCAAGAGCTCGAGGAGGTGTGGGGCCATCGAGTGTGAGAGTGGACTATGGGACTATCCTAGAGGAGAGAGTGAGACTTAGAATGAGGGAATGAAGCCCATTCATGATTGATTATATTTTGATATGATGTATATGAATTTTAAAAATTTGTTTATATATAGATACAAGGTTGATTTTGATTCAGGCGTATTGTGTTATGGATTTTTGAATAGATTACAATATTTATTGTAATTTACTAATTAGAAATATTTGATCTAGTATAGATGTTGAGGTTGTATTTGTTTGATAAAATGGTATGTGGGATATGTGATTTGATTGTTTTCATAAGTGTGATGTTAGGTTTTTATTTTGACTTGTATGTGAGTAAAGAACTATATTTGGTTTGTAATTATGTGTGACCAAAAAGCTTGTTGGGATAAATTGAGTTAGTTTGAGGTTGGTAAATTTTTTTGATGGGCTAAATTGGTCTGATATTGGTAAATGTTTTGGATGGGTTGAGTTGGATTGATATTAGTAAATTATTTAATGCTGCTAAAATAGGATTTGGTAAGATTTGGATTTTTCATAGGCTTATTTTGGCTAGGGATAATTACTAAGATTTAGGAATGTTAATTGCTAGTATGTGGGGATGTAAGATAACACGTTGTGCATATTAATTCCCTAACAGTGGCTTAAGAATACAAATGCTAGTTAAACCCTTGGCTCCATCATTTCCTTACTAAGTGAAGCTATGAACTGATGTTGGTAGGAATGTGCATAATATCAATCTATGTTGTATCATGATCTGAATCCTATTGGGTATCTTAAAAAGTGCCCATACTACTCATGCTTTGTAGGAAGATGTTTTGTATCTAATATTTTCTATTGTTTAATAACTATGGTTGAACATGGAAATTTTACAAAATGTAACTTTATTGGTTCTGTAATAGAAACTGTGTGCTATGAAGAAGACTCATCTATCGATATTCATATACTTTTTTGGCCTCTATTATGATGTTTATGATTGAGACATAGATCAATTTCAAGATGAAACCTATGATGTGCGATCATTTAATCTCAAATGTATTTGATTGATACATGAGATAAGACCCAAAAATATAGTCATAGTGAATATGTCTCATGAGCAATTCTATATGATGTGGGCTCATTTAATCTTAACCATGTTGGATTACTATGTGAGATAGGACCCATAAAATCTAGCCATAGTGAATATTTCTCATGAGTAGTGCTTTTTTGTGGTGCCTATGACTTTGTTTGATGTGTATATAGAGCCACACTATGTACTCCTTAGATTACACTGGTATATGTAGGTTGTTTTAATTATATAGGTTTTTAAACCTTATAAATAGGTGGAATAAGAGATCTCAAGTGAGGATCTATCCTAGAACCCATATTTATCTCATGATGAATTAATAATGATTCCTATGAAGGAATGTCTTGGGATGAATCAACCATGGATGCATGAGGTTTATGGTTCCATGGTGGAGGAGATCTTGATGCCCCTATGTGAATGTTATGATTCCATAGCAATCATTATTTCTTTGTCCATGAATACAATGATAGTTACAAAAGGGTGAATGAGGTTGTCTATGTAAGAGATGTGGATCCCGTCGATGAGTATAACGTAATATGATTAACCTCATATCTAGTAGTGCTAATAATATGATAGATGGGCTATCCTGCTCTGAATCAAATTGTAGTGGTGCCTTGCTATTATTCTCTATATTGCATAATGTAGGTTCTAATTTGGAGATTGACTCACTATTCTTAACTGGTTGATTTTATAGATTTGGTCTCCTATCTTGTTTAGGACATGGTAGATTTTGTGTTCTAGGAGCTATAGATGAAGATGTTGCTATGAAATCTAGAATGATCTGATCGACTGAATCATCCTCAATTAATCCTAATTTCTTTTCCAGAGATAGAACTATATAAGACAAGTCTCTAAAAGAAGACTCTATCTATTATAATATATTCGTGAGGATAGGATAGAAAATTCACTTAATAAAGATATGAGAAATCTCTAAATATATTGGTTTGTAGATCAATATTAACATGTAAGACTTAAATATTAAGATATCCTCACTAATTGGCTCTAGAGAAACTTGATGTAGTTTGGCAAGTTTCTCATGTGTAAATGAGGGCCCCTATTTTCTATGTAATGTCTGAGAAATTCAACCTCTAAGTCATCATATATGTGAAAAGAACCAATAGGGAGAAGATGAAATAACTAATTTTATGCTTCCCCCACTAATGTCTACTAAAATAACTTAAGTAGAATCAAAGGACTTGCATGAGATGGTAAAGCTTTTCAAAAGGCCTAAACGTGTACGAATGGATATCTAATATCATCAAAGTGAGGAAATGATTGTAACAAGAAATTATTAGGAAATGAATCTCTTATAAATATCTTCTAAAGAGGGTTACCATGTAAATCATTGGCATCCATCCAAGACTTATAAGCCTTGTTTTCCAAGGTAAGGATATGTACTTGGTGTTTTAATTCAACAACTACATGCATTAAAGAGATAATATCCTTGGATGGTATATTAGCATCTTGAAGTGGTTCATTTAATCATTGAATTTGGTTGTTAATTTTAGCCATGGTAATGCTAAATTTAGAAATTGGATCATAAAAAAGGGGTATGTGCACTTGAACCTTGGGAGTAATGGTAACTTGGACCTTACTAGAGGGATGTGAGCTACAATTATCTTTAGGTAAAGACTGAGAATTAGGTTCTTCTTTAGTGAGAGGTGGCTTGGGAGATTCATTAATATCTTTATGTTTTATTATATATCCTTTTATTGAGTATAAGATGTCCCATTTTTATGAAAATGTGCATTATTTGAAATAGAATCATGCATATAAGTAGAATCAATATTTGGAAGTTCATTATGTTTGAGAAGAGGAGTGAGAGAAGAGTTAGAAACATGAGATTCATATTCTTCTTAACTATGTGCATAATAATCATCATTGTTACACATATTGTCATCACTGGAATATTGTTCATAATCACTCTCATTTTAATATTGATTTGCATGTTCAATATCATACTCATTATAACATCCATCATTCCAAGGGAGAGGCGTAAGAGAAGATGTTAATTATTTTCTAATGTGCAATATATTATCATTTGAAATTGACATATCATGTGAATCTATACTATCCATAGATGGAGTGTATCCATTATTTTCATGTGCAATTTGAGAAATAAGAGAAAAAGAGTTTTTATTTAGATTTTTTTTGACAAAGTAGAGTTAGGAACATGAGATGTATCATTTGAACTATCCACTGGAGATTTGATTATATTGAATTTATATTTTTGTAATTTAAACATTATAGTATAAAAAGAGAGAGAGATAAAGTTCACATTGAAGCAAATTATCACCAATAAGAGGTTCACTTGGAATTACATGACTAATTTGTTCATTTGGTGTATTGTGTATAGTTTAACGAAGTGAAAATTATCTTTCCCATTTATCAAAATTAGATATTTAAAAATATGTAATAAAAGAGATAGGTGTAAGAGAAGAAGATGCATCTATTTTCACTTCACTATCATTATATTCCTCTTTACAATAATAGTAATTATCTTCATTATAAATGAAATCATTTTACACATTTTTAGCCAATGTGAAATTTTGTAAATTTGTCCATTCATTGTCATAATTATGAGTTTTTTTTGGAAATTGATAAATAGGATGAGAGGAAATAAGTGCCTTACTGGCCATTATTTTTCTTGCACCAAGGAGAATATTGAAAAATTAATATTAAACAAATAAATGCATAAATAACTATGAACATAGACTGCATGAAAATTTATACAAAAATCATAATTTTAAAGATAAATTTTTGCACAAAATATGAATAAAAAACCCTAAGGGTAGTTGGGGTTTTAGGCTTGTTCAAATTAAGTCAGGTTCACCAAGTGTTTTCTTATTTTTGGGAAACTAGTGTTTAGTTCCTATAATATTGAGTCTAAAGTAAGGAAAAAAAATCCAATCAAATGCAGTAAAATATAAGTTTTCATTAATATAATTAAATAAATTGCATATTGAGAGAAATTGACTTATCTAAAAAAATAGTTTGGTATGACTATTATAGAAGTTAAAAATTATGGTGTACGGCTAGGAAGATGTTTGAAACCAAAATCTAGATTTCATTTTATGATTGGATATGCGTGTAAAAAATGGATAGGAGTTGAAATAGCACTATAGTCCACATCTACCACTATTATCTTGTGGATTTAAACTTTCTAGGCTTTGATCGTTAGGTCTATGTGACCTTGTCTATGAAATTTATAATGTTGGAAGTCAACAGAGCTCATTTTAGGTCTGTTTCAATCTCCAAAACCATGTATTCATCTACACACATGCAAAAAATAAATGCATCAAAATAAAAAGGGAAAAAAACTAGGTTAGTGGAAGAATGATCACATGATTTATAACGCTTTTAATCTAGATCTCTACCTACATTAACCCTCAAGCTAGTGTCTCAGATCAAATGTAGTTCTCCCTTAGGAAATGTGCATAATAAATGCACATAGTATATTTAAGATTGAACTTTTTCCTAGGCTATTCCTTGATCAAGCATGCAAATCTATGTGTGATGAAAAATTTTGAGCTATACTACTGACTGATTTTTAATTATGTAATGTGACAAAGTAGTAAGTTCTAGATATAAAATTCCTTATGTATTCCTTTATATAAGAGACTCTCTATTTAAAATTTGGAAGCTTTATTTGAATTTGGTTGACATTTGGAAACTTAAGGATGAAGCTAATAAAGGGTCCAAGACTCATTAAGTGAAGGAAACTAACTGTTACAACTCAAAATGACCCTAGAAAAGACCACTACAAATAGACACTAAGGGCACCCATGTTATAGTACAACCCCAATTCTCCTATCCTATAGTTTTGGGACTTGGGGGGATGGAAAGAGGCTAGCAATCATAACCTAACTAAGGTGGAATGAATATTTAAAAGGCTTGAGTCGACTAAGAATGTAAAAAGGTGACTGAATCATAGAACAAGACCCAAATAAACAAAACAAAAGACATGCCTAGATGTGAGCAAATCTCATATTCTCCAATTGAAGTGTCCTATGAAAGGACTATAAAAACACATGATGTGTTTGGTTCCTTGACCAATTTAGGATGTATACAGTATTTAAATCCCTTTGTTCTATTATACAATCCATAAATAACCTCTAATATAGGTAAGTAATGCTAGGAAAACATGGGAAGATACACACTCATGAGAGAGCCAATATATTTCACACCATTAAAAATAATTTGAGACCTTGCACACATTTTGTAAAATTTAGGTTCATTATATTACTTTGAGAAATTGATAGGTTATAAGGACCATATCACCCATGAAATTTCATAATCCTTGGTATATCATGTATATACTATTGGAGGATTAAGAATTTAAGTCATGAAAGAGATTTTGTAGTGAGTAAATAGTATACCATGAAATGGGGATTTATGGGAAATAAAATCTAGTGCTTTGTTAATAAATGACAAATTACATGTAGATGGAAAATAGTTTTAATCTTATAACTAGGCCACACTCTACCCTGCATTACCTATGGTATTATCAAAAGTTTCCACTTACATTATAAAGTATATAACCTATTTATGAATTCCATTATATATTTAATTAATTTTATATTATTTAATCACCAAAGGCATGGTATAAGGTTAAATGTACCCAATTTTTCATTGAATATGTTGAATATAATGGTATAATAATATACAAAATGAAAACCAGAATTCTTAATCTATCATTGTATGATTCAGTGGATAGTCAATAGACATTTAAGGGGAAAATGTCCCAACTTTGCATGGGAATATTTCTTGAAAAGGTAAATATTACCAAATGAGCAATACTAAAGAAATGTGGCTTAAGAAAAAAAATATAGATGTTGAAGAACAATAAGTATCACCTAAAGAACAAGAAGTAAATGTTTAGTAGTAAGAGCATAATTTATCAAGCGAGAATGTGTAAAGTCATGAGATAAGATCAATAATTTTAATAATAAACCACCCTTACTTATAATATCATGATAAAGGTAAAAAGAGTGTAAATAATATCCCATCAGCATCAAGAGCTAAGAAAAGTCAAAGGATTTCATAATTACATTCTCCCATCAAATGGTCACAAATAATTAAAATTAAGATTAAAAAATGACATAATCCTATTATAGTCACTTTTATACAAAATGAAAGTGGAAATTTGTCCAAGGAAAAGGAGGAAATCTATGAATAAACTCAAACTGACAGCAACAATGTAGAATATTAATCTACTTCATCTAGATCTAGGTTTTCATCCTTTTGTGAAATGGAACATTAGGGTCCTTAAATAAGTGCAAAAAGGTGATGTAACAATGGATGAACAAAGACATAATAATAATAATAATAATAATAATAATAATAATAATAATAATAATAATAATAATAATAATAATAATAATAATAATAATAATAATAATAATAATAATAAATGGTATTTATAAATACAAATTCAAAGAATAATCCAACAGAAAATAAGAACACATGGAGAAATATGAAATACCTGAATAGTCAAGACAAGAAGAAGACCATAAATTGATAGAATCATTAAGGTAAATTGGAACCCTTTAGGAATGAATGAAGGATCTATTAATTTTTTTATAATGGATTTGAAAGGTTGGCTAGAGATGAAAAACATGAATTATACATCTTTAAGTTCTTATAGCATAACTCGTAGCACAACCTATAGCAAAATAATTTACTATAACTAAGAATATGTGTTCATCTATTTTTACTCAAATAAATAAGTTAGTCCAAGAGGAATTAAAATTTAATTAAATTTAAAACCATATAAATTTAATAGTATAAAAAATCAAGGGAGTAAAATAAAGCTATGAAATAAAATCTCAAACAACCTAAATCAAAAATTACAATACTAAAGGAAAAAGTAGAGGACATGAATTAACTAAGTTTTAAAATCATTGAATGCAAGCCAGTTACAAGGGTATTCATCATCTATCTTAAGGATTAATTGATAAATATATAATTTATTTGAATCTAATGTAACCTTCCTACATTAATAAGTGAGCTTCATTCTTTATTTGATATGTATAGTAGTATCACTCCTGAAGATTAGAATCAGCTATTTGAATTATATACATAATTATGTTGATCTTTATAAACTAAAATGGAACCCACATTTATATTTGAGGGATGTAGTAATTAGGTATTTCTCTTCATATCTTTTTAATGGAATAAAAATGGCTAGAGAACTAATATAATATCATGAGACATAAAATGTGACTGCATTTATGATCAAAGGGGAAGACATTAAACCTGACATATTAGAAGCATATTTTATTAAATTGATGAACAAATATAAGTTAGACACAAGATTCTAAAAGGAGAAAATAGAAGCCCAAAACTAGTATCTGACATTCTTAACATTTTCTAGACAATAATCCTTGATCTATTTTATGACTTTATGGAATGAGATTTCTTATGAAGTAGGGAAAAAAGGAACCATTCTTAAGATAAAAATTTAAGTTTGCTCTTAAAGGGTTCACTAGATACATTAATGTTTAAATGAGGAAGATATTGAGCTAGATATCAATAACATATCATTATAATATTTATGCTTCCCCATTAATGATTGAATAGGAAGTAATTATACTGATATAAATTTTTAAGATAAGATATGAAAAATATATAAAAAAGGGTATGATTTTTATTGAAAAATGGGTCATGTTAATCAAAACCATTTTTTTTTACATTTTTTATTATCATATGAATCTATATATATCTCTGTGTATGTGTGTGTGTGTGTGTGTGTGTGTGTGTGTGTGTGTGTGTGTGTGTGTGTGTGTGTGTGTGTGTGTGTGTGTGTGTGCGCGCGCTCATCCACAAATGCATGTAAAATAAAAATGATAAATCTATTGTACATATCTCCTTGAATGCTTGTAACCCTTTTATTTTACATTTTCTACATGTTGCTTGATTTAGTCAATCTTACATCCCTTGGCTTTCTGTATTTCTAGTTTCTTGGCTCTTATTTTTGACATACCTAATATAAACAATAAAAAATAGGTACTTGATGATTTCATTATATGCCACTTAGCATGATATTACAAAGTGTGATTAGTACAAGCTGCACTTTATTATTATATCTATAATCAAATTAAAAAAAAATCAATTTAGACTATTTCTACTATCCTAAACTAGATGTTATTGACTATTAACATTTCACCCAATCACAACCAAGTTTGTAAAAATCCTTCATGCATCAATTTTTTCATATTTTACTTAGTGTAAATTTATGCAACATTATGATTCATGTAAAATATTTATTTTATGCACTATATTTATCCAAATTCATGTTACATATCTTTAAAAGTATACATTTGATATTATGAAGATCTATAATCATTTTTCGACATCCCTATTATATCTCCCACATGCCTTTTAGAGAAAATTCACATATATAGTGGGTAATATTTATCATACATGGACACTCCACCATATTCGTTACATCCTTTACCTCAACACATGTTGCAAATTGTTCATAATCCTTCCCTTTCTTCTATATTTGAACCCATGTTTTATCTCCAACTCTCTGATGTTATTTTTTTTAAATTTAATAAATTAAAAAAATTATAAATATCTAAAATCAAGACCTAATCGTGATTAGACATATAATCTACATCATTTTCATATGTTATTATCTGATGATTAGTAGATAACATAATATGCCTCAATAATATACGAATTTTACTAGTATTTATGATTGTTATGTAGGACATGAAATATTTTCATGGAGATATATGTCAAAATTTTCTCTAGTAATTGTTCATGCCATGATTAAGGCATCATATACAAAGTTTATAATATTTATAGGTTATCACTCTATATCTCCTATACTATGTTGAGATATATCGTACTTAAATATATCTCTATAACATCTTTATCTTACGTTATGTTTGTGGATATGCTATTTTATAGGATATGATCACATTATATATGCATGGTGTAGACTATATTTAGAATTATATGCTCTATTGATGAAAGTAATTCTACATAGTATATTAGACTTAGCCTTTTTATTATGTATATACTTTATCCCTTGTGTGTGATTATGATATATTTATGTCCATTTACTAATGTCCCTTTGCCCTTGTGTGTGTTTTAAACATTTTCAAGTCGATTGAGTGAATGACTCTTGGCCTTATTTTTTTTCCCATGGCCTTCTTGGAACATTTAGAATTCTTATTTCCATTAAGTGTTGGTCTTGGGTCCTATGAGTGACATTAATGTATTAATTATGTGTTAGTGTTAATATTTTTGATGTTAAATATCATACACTACCTATTGCATATTCTTATTATTATATTATAACTAAAAGTATGTGTTTAATCGATACATTTATCTATATTCAAAACTTTAGGCCTTGCCTCATATGATACATATATGATTTTAATGATACACATATTACACTGATGACATATATTGTTTACATATGATAAATTATTTAATGACTATATATTGATATAAATGATATTTAAATTTTATTTTTATATGGTTGAATTTCAAGAGACATACCTCACCCCAAAAATGGGGCATTTAAGTGGGATTATCATACATGGGTTAAGCCTCTATGAGTAAAAAAACATTGGTACGTAATATAGATAAAAATAATTTAGCATGCTTCAAAAATTAGTTATTGGTACATATTATGTGGATATATTCCATGGATATGTATTTAATTTATAAAACCAAGTTAAATATTCATACATATTTTAGGTACATATGCATGGGAATATGCACACAAGTTTCAGACATAACTTATAAAGTTTACATCTACATAAAATTATAGATCTCACATTTCTTACATGGGTGTGTAAAACATATTTAAGCACACTATAATATTTTTTAGATTTAGAGGGAATGATACTAATTCATTAACACTTTTGTTCTATGTAAAACTTCAAGATAAGGGAAAGGATACACTCCCCATCTTATATGATCACTATCAATTTCAAAATTATATTAATAATATCATAGGCACTAAGGAAAATAATGATAATAAAATCTATATACTCTATGTAGTTTTTAATTTATTTAATTTCATAATGTATATTATTCTAAGTAAAAAGTCAAGATAAGGTAAAGGATACACTCCCCATCTTATATGATCACTATCAATAACCAAATTATATTAATAGTATCACAATAACAAAGGAAAATGGTGACAACAAAATCTATATTCCCTATGTAGTTTTTAAATTATTTAATTACATATATAATTTTAATGATATACATCTTACACTAACGATGTATATTTCATACATATGTTACATTATTCAATGACTATATATTGATACACATGATTTTTAAATTTTATGTTTAGATGACTGACTTTTAGGAAACATCCTTCACCCCAAAAATGGGGAATTTCAGTGGGATTTTCATACATGAGTCAAACCTCTATGAGAAAAAAAATCATACATAATGTAGATTAAAATAATTTAGCATTCATAGAAACATAATTATTGGTACGTATTATGTGGGTATATTCCATGCACATGTAATCAATTTATAATAACAAGCTAAATATTTAAACATATTTTGGGTACATATGCATGGGAATATGCACACAAGTTTCAAACATAAATTATAAAGTTTACATCTACATAAAATTATAGATCTTACATTTCTTACATGGGTGCATAAAACATATTTAGGCACACTATAACTTTTTTTAGATTTGGAGGGAATGATACTAATTCAATCACAATTTTGTTATAAGTAAAATGTCAAGATAAGGGAAAGGATACACTCCCCATCTTATATGATGACTATCAATTTCAAAATTATATTAATAGTATCACAAGAGCTAAGGAAAATAGTGACAACAAAACCTATATGTCCTATGCAATTTTTAATTTATTTAATTTCATAATGTATATTGTATATTAAACACCATTTAACATTAGAACCTATGAATCCATTATGGATTCTAAACTATTTCAGTACTGGGGTTATAATGACCAACACAAACTAAGGTTATACTTCCATAAATGAATTATATTTTCTATGTATGTTCAATTAAAACTAGGGCTTTATCACCCTCAAATATCCATGTTTTAATAAAGGAACCAATCATTATAAGTGTTTCATTGGAAGCAACAATTATCTAATGCTTCAAAGAAGCATCATCTTCAAGAAAATCTACAAAAACTACATGGTTTCTTGAAAACATATGTACTCATTATTTGTTCCTCAAAATATTTTCAAAATTAAAGTTATATTTCAATTTTTAATTTCATTTATGGACATTGAATATTTTTGCATCATTAAATGATGCGATATTGACAACCTTACATGATTGGAGCTTCCTCCTAAAATCAAAGTGTTTTATACACACTATGTATATATTTCCTTTTAATATAATAATATCATTTATAGATTAAAGGGGCAGGGAGGGGAGAATATAGATAGTCAAATATGGTCATGAATAGTTAATGATGAGTCAATAAATCCACCTTGAATGACCTCCTAGAACCTATTTTATTGATCTTATTTTACCAATCCTAAGTACATAAAGTTTCCTTTTACATTCTTTTATGTCAAATATTACTAAATGAATTTGATATTCATATATTTTGTGTTTTATGTTTTAAATAATTATTTTTTGAATAATATTTCATCTTGTAATCTTAATACTATTTTGGATCTACTAGTAATTTGGTGCATACAGATCTTATGGATGAATTATCAAACAAAAGAAATCAACACCTGAGTTGTAGTAAGTGGTAATGCTAACCCATAGTAATTATATACTATTGTCCTATCTCATATTAATTATAAACATAATTAAGATAACTTATAATAATGGTAAATGACTATTATAACCTCTAGAAATTATAGAGATAATTATTCTAACTTGCAGTGGTAACCATGATAAATGTTCTAATTTTTAGCAATGTTATAGTGGTTAACTATAGTATTTTATGTTACACCCCTACTGAGACTAAATGTTTAGGCAATCATGAAAGGTACATCAATATATTAATATGTCATCAACACCCCATTTTTAAGTGTACCATGCCACCAACCATTACAACCATGAAACCAACTACTATACATCTTATTCCCTATTATTGAGCATATGCATGTTTTATACATAGATTAGGTTTAAAACTTTGGTTACTATATAATTTATACTATAACCATATTGTTATAATAGAAAACATGCCTTCTCTATTTAAACAAGTGATAATAGGGCATAAAGTAACAAAGAGGTAAGATAATACAAGGAATCATAAGTTTATTTTGAAGATTTTGTAATATTTGATGTAATTATATTCAAATTTCTTTAGGTCAATTAATTATAGAAGTGATTTTGAGTAAAACAAGCACACCCAAAGGAATGATTGTAATTCAAATATGATCAAAGAGGACCCCTTGGTAGGAGTTATAGTGAATATATTGGACCATTAATTAATCTTTCTTTTTGTGAACATTTAAAATTTAATTTAAATTTATACGTGCATGTGTTTTTCCAACATTTATATGACCAATTCCATATAATCAATTGTTATTTGTTAGATTAATCTTAATTCTAGATAGGAATGTTAAGAAAAATATAAATTAGTAAATCTATTCCTTTTTGTAATTCAATTCTCACAAGTGTTTTTTCATTTCTTCTAATTTCCTTTCTCTTAGATTATTTTATACAAGTGTGTCCCTAAACTTATAGATTCTCAACATGTGAAATAACTAGGTTTCATATATAATGCTAACATATTTCTAGATACATATCTTAAGTTTAAAATTAGTTTAATTAGTATGATTAAAAAATCAAGTGAATGACTTATCCCATCATTGATCAATAATGATATATGAAAATGTTGGTTACATTATGTTTGATTGGTTCTATAGTTCTAATCATCAATTTGTACATTATTGCTATGGATAGATGTCAAACATTATTATCCAAAGAATTTGATGAAAGTTTCCTTATTTCATATCTTAAATGTTACTAGTTTCTTAGCTTAAATTTTACTACTTTCATATCTTAACCTTTTTTGTTTTATTAGACTAAAATTTAATGATTTCTTAGCTTAAAATTTAACATTTCATAGACTAACTTTAATAATTTCTAGATAAAATTTATAATTTATGTAATATAGATTAAGCAAAATAAGAAAATCCTATTTCAAAACTAACCATGTGGAAATTGAGATATACACAATTACAAAGGGAGATTGGTTGATTTATATGCAACCAAAGTGAGACCATTTAGTTATAATATTTCCTAGACAAATGAAATTATCTGTATGGGAAGGGTTTCTACCTTTACCACCCACAAGTCATGAAATAATTCCAATATATAGTTCATACATTTCACCTAAAAAGTTTGAAGATATAACAACAGAGGAGTTCTTAGCTGAATTAGAAAAAAATCTAAGAACCTAGAATAGGAAGATCCTAATACCCCTACTTAAAAAATATTTTCACCATTCCAAATGGTTCCTATATTGAAACCCTATAATAAATAGTCATATATTTATCTTCTACCATCCTAACCCAAAATACTTTCCAAACTAGAACCTAAATACCTTCAATCCCCCAAAATAAAATTCATAGTTATACCAAACTAGTTAAACCCACTAAATTACTTCAACAAGAAGACACGTTCGTCAAATTTATGTAATATTTTCCAAGCTATCCCAATCCATCATCCACATCAATTTTTTTTTCATGTATGTAATCCAAAAGACACTATTTGTTACTCACCTTTGGCTAAAAATTATAAAATATCACTTGAAGAGTGGGTGGCACAAATATCTATTCTAAAAATAGTTAGAGCGAACATGGGGGACCTTAAAATAGAAAAATATATCAATGAACCACAAATTTAAATCCTTTATGAAGATCCTTATGTCTAATTCACCCATCAAGAATATTCATTTTTCTACACTACCCAAATTTAGAGTAATGGAGAGCAATTATATTGATATGTTCCTATTTAAGTTTCACTTAATATTCGATATTTATAACTATAACTAGGATGTTCAAAAGCTAAAATTATATTGAGATACTCTCAAAAATGTAACACTAAGATGGTTCATAGGGTTGGGAAAAGATATGATCTTCACATGGAAGGACGTGAAGGAATAATTCATCTCTATGTACAACGATTAGTACAAAGGTATAATCCATGAGAAATGATATTTTTATGAAGGTCACAAAATGAAGATGAACCATTTGAGGATTACATGGAAATATTTATATTAATATTTTAAAAAATATAAACAAATTCCATTGGACTAATAATTCATCAAAATATTATTCTTGAAGATAGTTAATGAATAATATATGGAAGCCTAAGATATTATGAGAAATAGAGATGCATCATAATTTTCATTTGATGATATCACTCTCCTATGTATAAAATAATAGAGATATATGATGAATAATACCCATAACCATAAAACATCACCTTAATTATCTTCCAACTGATCCAATTAATTTTAATATATGGAGGTATGTTTTTATGTAGGTTTTATAGACATGAAATATATTTATGGGGTAAGACCCTCTTATTTATGGATCTGTGAGAAATCAATCAAAGACATGATTTGTAGGCATTAATTTTGTAAATAACCATGTGGAAGAATAATAGTTGAGTTTAATTGTTTTTTAGATCAAACCATTTGGATATGACTCACATTTAACATATAACCTAATGATTTGAAGAGATAACCTATAGTTGACGGAATGGTCTAAACTAAGGTGGATCATATTAAAAGAAAGTCAAAAATGAGGGTACGGTAGGGAATAAAATAATGGGATATATTATATAAGTTAAAGGCTAAACCCTACCAAGTTGACCTATTATATTTCAATGAGTATTTATCATTAACTAATGTTTATTGTAAACTAGTTGTTAGAACAAAAGAAAAACATAGTGAAGAGTCTAAGGAAATAATTTAAATATAACCCAATGATCTTAATCAAATATAATGTTATTAAAAAATTTATTAAGCATAATAAAATCACTAAAATATATATAAGTATGATTTCTAATAAAATAGCTAATAATACTAACATATATTTCAATCTCACCACTATAAGAAGACACATACAAAAAATTCATATAATAATACTAAACTTAAATAAATCTATTAAAATAAAACAAATAAATTTATACGAGAAAATAAATCATTGAAAAATCAAAAAATAGTCATACAACTTTCTAGCTTGCAGGAATTCACAAAAAAAAATCCCCCTTCGCAAAGAATGATAGTCAAAGGATTGACTGTAAAATATGATTTCTTGATCAAAAAGAAAATATATAAATATACTTACAAAATGAAACAAAAAATACTACATAGTTTATGAGTGAAATTATTGGTAAAAAAATGAGTAGATATATATGTGACTTTACTTAAAGTCATTTGATCATTAGAACTCGAAATAGGAACTAGAATATATGGAAAACTAACTATTAATTAAAGAAGACTTGTAGTTAAACTTAACATTGTTATAATAGAGAATGCAACTATACTTGACATTAGGGAGGAACCGAATGGTGCATGTAAAGGATGTAAGATAGAGACAACTTGAGAGAATAAATATCCAATTTATATTTTATACTAATGTGTAGGTTGGATTGGAAGATGTATTTATCAATGGTTGATTTAGTGATGATCGAGCTCCTTCCTGAGTAGGTAACTTATTTTTCTTCTCTACATTTATTTTCTCTTTTTTATTATATTTAGTCATTACACATGCTATAAAATATGAGTCTTTAACCCAAAAAAATATAATATAGACCTTTAATAGTCTCAAGATATTTCCCATAAACATTTTGTGTTGGATTAATTGATTTCAGAAAGATTCATCAAGTTCCTTTACCTAGTCCACCTTTTCTTTAAATATTTTTATAAATTGAATGACTTTGTCAACACATCTATAATTAATATTTTCAACTCTTTATTTAAAATTATCTATGGTAGACTCAATCTAAGTGTCAATAAGTATCTTATTTACTAACTGAAAAAATAGTTTATATATAGTGGAGATAAACATGTCTTATATTAATTGATTTGATCACTTGGCTTGTTATTTATTTCACTAGCAATTTTATTTGGATATACCATTACATGAGATCATATTTATTATTATTCATGCAGTTTTATGTTAAGATTATATATTTTAGTAGAAGCATATCAAGCTGAGGATAGGAATTTTCCTTTACTACCTTAGAAATACTGTATAATTTAGCATCTAAAATTCTCAAGGATTTATTTATGTTCATAATATTTCCCCATTGACGTTAATATTCTATTATATTTATTCTCTATGTATATAAAGTAACAGATCATATAGATATTATGTTAAATTATAAACCTTAAATGAAAAAAAAATCTTATAGGGCCTCCACTCTAGGATATGACTTTAATCTTTTATTTTACTGCTTTAGTCCTTAGACTATTTTATATATTACTCCCCAAATATCCTCAACCATAAAGACTAGATGCTACTTGAATTGATCATACTATCCAAGTGGTTTTTTCCTCTTCTTGGTTAGGTTGAAGGGGTTTTCCTATGTTCTTAACTAATTTTTTTTCCTCCACTAGATAGTTTCCTTTTCTTGAATATTTTCATTTTTTTATGCTTCATAAAATTCTAGAGTAAATTTTAGTACTTCAATGATAATTAAATTTTTATAGATTTTTTTTTCTATTTGCATTGGTTGTATCCATTAAGGTGTCATAATTAGCTTAGCTAACAATGTTACATTAGAGGATGGAATGAAAAGTGATGATGTTGTTTTGTTGGTGTAATGAGAGTAGAGGTATTAAGTGAGTGGGGTTAGATTATATACATGGAAGGTGGAGGTTTAAGTAATGGTGGGTTTGACCATCCTCTCTCTAGAGACCATAACTTGAGGTAGAGTCTTGGTAATGTAATTTATGACACTAAAGGACTCATAAATTATAATGATCACATAGGACTATGCTTGAATGATTTCATTCATTGCAAGCCCTAGATGAGAGGAATTATGGCTCTTTATTTAATATGTAGAAAATATAGACTAAGAAACTAGAGCTTCAAACATTCGGCTTGTAATGATAAATGATAGTGTCTTTGATGTACTTGATGGGGATGTATCCACAATACTATTATAAAAAAGGTTATGTAATAGTATATATTAATTCATAATGTGGGGATTTTCCCAATTTAAATAATGTTGTTCATGTATGAATAATATCAATTAGAGTGACCAAATTGACAATGTAAGCAATAGATTCTATAATATTAGCGAACATGATCAGAACATTCACTGAAGATATGGAAACTAAAGTGATAATAGGAGAAATGACTAAAGAGATAGAATAAATAATGATAAAATGGGGAACAACAATATAACCAAATTAAACCATTAGAGTGTTAATAACCAAAGTGACTAATGTGGTAATTGGAAGAATAGGGATACCATTGTGTTATTCAGGTATTAAATGTGGAGAGACATAAAGAGTGTCATTTTGGTCTAATTTTTTATTAAATATAGGACCTTATTCATCCACATTTATTAATTCTTGTTATATATCATAAAAATGAGGACTATGGCTATAAATCCAAAAATATACCTATTATAAATCCTTTTAGAAGATATACGGTTCTTATTATTTATATAGGTCCTCATTTACAAATGTTTCTTTATAAAATCAATAAGCTACACCAAATGTTACTTTTTTGAATGAGGTCTCTCTTAAAACATATTTTTTTGAGTTTTCAAAGTCTTGGAAAGATTTATCCTAACGTATTAAATCATATGAGGTCCTATTGTAGCATGCACATTAGGGCAATGAGATTGAGTCATTAGTTATAATGGGGATGGACAAGCTATATAAATTTTAAACATTTTGGAATTTTATTGTGTCCTTAAGGATTATAAGAGATACACCTATGTCTATTAAAAAGGGATGATAATTTTTATCCCTTTATGGTGGGATAATGTACGGTTTCCTTCTTAATTATTCATTTGTCTCATCTGGAGACTTATTTCTTCTCGTAGGGTGTTCCATTTAAAATAAATAAAAATTCTAGTTAGAAAGATGATATTCTATCCTTTTTGAAACTTGCAAATTCATTTTAGTAGGATCTCTCACTTTGATGTATACTTGGTAGTCATTGTTAGCACTCAAGAAAAAATAATGATGATCATATTTCTTATGGATTTATGCAGCCCTAAAAATTCCTTGGAAGCTTTGTATACATTGAACTACTCTGCCACTAGGTTTTAATTTTTCCAACTTCAAGTTGAAATTTAATATATGGTGATAAGATAAACCTTGATGACTCTATTTTTTTGAATTATATTCTTGCAATGTTAAGTTCCATCTTGTGTGTCACAGCCAATTAGGCTCATTTTTAGTCATTATCAATACTTATAGATAGATTTAATGTTATATAGTTCTCTACCAATGTATTAGAGACCATTATTATTAAGTAGAAGGGTTATACCAATATATCTTCTACACTAATAAATATGCTATTTAAGTAGTAGAAATAATCTCAAAATGACTTGAGTTATATTTTATTTTTATCAAACAACCTTGGATATGTTGTGCGATGAAAGCTTTGTAGGATAGATGTTATTATTTGTTTAAAAAATTATGTTTGTTATTTATAAACTTGTGGATGTGGAACATGTTAAAATCCTCACATATTATTTCATCTCGCTATTTCAGTTTCCATAATTTTATCCATATAGGATTCATTATAGTACATATTTGATCTAATGAATATGAAAATATGTAAGAGTTGACATCTAGTGTTTTTTGGGTCAAAATTTATTTATTTTAATTAAAGATTATTAATTACCTAATTAAAATGGTGACTTTTTCATTTAGGATCATATACAAAATGGGTAAACATATGTCATTGACATGTATAATAGAACGAGTACATGAATTCTCATCAACATGGCCATCGTAATACTAAACCCTAGTCTAAATTATATGACTAGAATGGTGTTCAATTTTTTTGACAAAGTTGTTATGGTTAACTTCTTTGGATTTTAAAGTGTCCCTAATATTAGTATTATCAAACTATTCTAATAATACTTTTTGGTTATAGACTATGTATAGTTTAGGTAATACATATTACTTCTGAAAGGCTACTCTTGCTATGAAGGCTAGTAGTATCTGAATACCCAACCTATGGAAAATGTCATATGTGCTTGTACTAGTAGTAAAAAAATTATAAATGCCATATATTCAAGGGAATACCTTGGTGTTTATTACAACTTTATATAGATAACTAATTTCATAGATATTTGATCATCTATATATTCCCTCTCTCTAATATATAAGTTGTCTTTGTCACTATATTTCTAAGATATTTCAACCAATCCAAATATGGGTGAGTATAATAAGAATCTCTTACCTACTAGATTCAAATCCAATTATATATCCTTGAACTCTTATCTCATCCTAAAATGTATTATAGTTAGAGTAGGTATTTGCTCTTAAGTTTTCATTGCAGTATCTTATTGAGTTTGGTGTTATATTGTTCACCTAGATTGAAGAAAGAAAAAGAATATAAATATTAATTCATAGCTTGGATTATTAAAAAATTTAATTAAATTTTATTTGGAAAAAACATAAAAACTATAAGAAACATCAAATTTATAGTTTCAATCTCTTATTCATGATATTTAATTATAGCTCAATGATTCAAGTAAATTATCTTCCCATTTTAATTTTATTTTATGATTTACTCTTTTAGACGGGGAATTTTTTTTCATGTTTCAAATTATCTTAGATTTCAAGTGATTATTCATATTTATTAGATACCTTTACATTTGTGATTATATCCCTTAGTCACAACATGTTTTTTTTAATATTTGTAACTAACTACATTAATTATAATACATGGCCTCTACCTGATTTATCATCCATTGGAATGTAAGTGCATAAGGATTACAATGTTGTGATTGTTAAATATTGTGTTTATCTATGTTTCTATGGGACACACCATAATATCTCAATTTATCACTTATATATGCTTTGTAGTGGTATATGATCTATGCTAATGTAGGAAGCTATGATATAATGACATATGGTAGCTTATTGTCTCAAGGATTAAATGTTGTAGCTTGTTTCTTAGTTACATATTTATGAGATTTGTGCTCAACTGTATTGGTTATTTTTATGTGGTGCTATAAGATGATGACACATGTTGTGAAATCTTTTAGTCACATAGTTATGGGAATTTTTAGCATGTCACTTTTAACTAAGGTTTAAGATATGTGATATGATGGCACATGAAAAAATATCACTTAATCAAGTAATAATAATCATTAGTGACATAGATACTTAAGTAAAGGCATGCATAGATCTGAGATGGATACATTTGGATGATCATTCTCAATCACATGATCATGAATATATTTACCATAACATTATTTTTCAAAGCCCTATGATGGAGTGACAGAGAGGCACATGGAATAATATTGTGTATTTGGGTAGTCATGAGCCTTTGAAACTTATAACTTTGAATTCTAGGACAATATGTTTTGAAGGAAATAACATATAATAATTTAGTGATGTCAAGATTTTGTAAGTGTGAAATGTCAAGTTTTTCTCATTAATGCAAATTATGAGTAAAGGGGTATTAATACCTAATTTTTGAGAGCTCGTCATATTTTTTGAAGATATAAAAATACTTGGTTTTATTTCAACTTTAATTAATTCTCACTTACGGATCTCAAGGTTGATTGAAAATTAGTATGCCAACTTGTAAAATGGAACTAATAGAACTATAATAAAAGGGTTTACCTCATGTTAGTTAAAGAATTTAATTTTAAAAAGAGATTAACCTTTATTTAATTTTATTACTATTTTATAACAAAGAATTTTGAAAATAAATAAAAACTTATAAAACTTAAGATTTGATATTTTCAAGCGTACATTAATTTTTATATCTCGATGGAAACCAAGCTAAGAATTTTTGGAAGAAATAGATTCCTATTTAAAGTTTTTATAAATGGGGTGTGTTGGTAACAAAAAATTGAAACTTATTAGGGAAATGCTATTGAATACTTTAGAATACATAATTAATGGATTAACTATCATTGAGAATTTCAAACCCTATAAGAAAGAAATAAACAGATCAGATAACTCAGAGAGACTTCAAAAAAATCATGCAACATAATAACCATTCTCTTCCTTAGATTGTGTGTGATTATGTGAAAATTACTTCCCCTTGTTTTGAGAATTTTTACAAATATTAAAAAATGAGGTCTCCTTACCTTTTTTTTCAATTTATTTCAAATTTCAATCACAATTTTGTGCGAATATAGGCATTGATTAACAAATAGTTATGAATCTATAGCCCTGATAGATAGATAGATATTTGATTCCATTCTAAATTTTACTTCATTTCTAGATAGGTTTCCATATCCCTGATAAATATTAATTGAATCACCCCTCTTCAATGAGATTAATAACACACAAAAAAACATACAATATTTATTTATTTATTTATTTGAATTTTATTGGAACAATGATAAGGAACCACCATTGAATGGGTGTATGGGATTGAATTTTATTATATATTTTACTATAAGTTTTTATTTATCAATGTTTATTATCTCTTAAATAATTTTTAAGCATGTCAATGTAAAATTAATCTTTTAAAATGAAAACTCTTTCTAAAATTTATATTAAAATATCAAAGATAATTTTAGTTTTTGATAACGCTATTTGATTCAGATAAAAAATTCCACTCATTTATGATATGTACCTTAATTCCAAGATATAACTACATAATTATAAATCCATGAATATTCACAAGTGTGTAAAAATACCCTCTACTATAAATCTTGGAAAAAATATTTCAAGTGGTCACAATGACTTTATTTTAGAATCCAACTAAATAAAAGGAAATATGATCTAGGAAAATATGAAACCTAGTCTAAAAAAACATGATATATTATCTATAAAAATGGTTAATATAATCTATGAAAATATGAAATTTAATATATCCCTACTAGTAAACTATAAATCCTATTGCTTTAGAGATATTGTTCATGTAGGATATTACTTTCCTAGTCTTTACCTTACGTAGGTGTTATTTCCTTTCGAGTTGTTTATCCCATATGCATGAGATAATTAGGATTATGCTATCTTCTACCTATTTGTACATATAGATTATAAAATATTTTATATACAATAAAAGAGAGTGGATAATAGATAGTTTATTCTTTGTATGCAATGCATTAGCTTCATGGTTGTGATAATGGATTCATAGAGAAATCCTAGTTGAATAGTTTTGTTAACTCTATCATGGTGTCAGAGCAGTATCCAACTAAAATTTTCCCAACTATCCTTTTTTTCATTGTTTTCTATTTCTTAGATAGGTTGTATGGTTTATATTTAGATCTAAGTTTTCTATTCATATTCAAAATACCTCTATTGTTTAGAGTTTCTAGTTTTGAGTATGCTTAGATCTATTACGTTTAGATCTAATCAGTCATAATGATTTATATTTCAGTTGCTTCAATACTTTGTGTTGTCCATATATTTTTTTTATAAATTATAAAGTGTTTTTATATAAAATTGTGACTATCTTGTATATCAATTTTCTCTTCAAATAAGTATCTGATTAAACTAAAAAATTCATTGCTAGAAAGAGGATATTCAGAGCTTTCCAAAAAGTGGTTATAATAAAGATTATAATAAATATACAAGGAGATATGAGGCTTTGAAGTTGACCCTAAAATTCTATTTTTATGCAATTTCTTTATGAGTGATTAGAAAAAAAATCAGATGTTGTATTTAAAGTAAAAAATCAGCATAGAAGATTGATCTATTGGAAGATTGTTCTTTTCCTTTGCTGAAAACTCACTTCAAATCCACTTTTTCACGATCTAGTATAGATAATTCAATTTTATTCAAGAATTTAATTTTTTTTGGTGAAATGTTTTATTTTATACTGTAAAAACTCTATCTTTTAATAAGTAACTCAAAATCAAGTGTTATTTAAAAAAAATGTATGTCTATTATTGTCATTTATTTTGTAAAAATGCACTAAAATGTAAAGTGCCAAATTTGGCAGAAGGGGGGGCGGGGGGATTGTGGGGGGTGTTTTTTTTATACTATAACTATGGGGGATTTGTTCTTTCATTTTAATTTTGGATGCATTTTTTTGGCTACAACCAACATCTTATTTACATAAGCTTTGGCTCACAACTTTTTTATTCGACCACATTGTATTACTTATAAAACTCTTACACTTTGTACTATCTTAAATACATTTTTGATTGAGTCTAATTTCCTTTCCATGTGCTTTATAAGTCTTCATTTTTGGTGGTTAATAATTTTAGGTGTGTTTTTGCATACATGATAGTTTTTCCCCCATTTGCCATACTTTTTCATCAGCCCATGACATGATTTATTCTATTTTATCAATTGAAAGTTTGACACACTTGTAGTTTGTGGCATGTATCCACTAAGGCCCCTTTCTTATCACCGTGACTTCTTCTATGGATACACTTTTTTGTCCCTTATTTTTAGATCGTCTCTAATGATTTTTGATTTTTTTTTGACATGTCAATAATCTCCTTATTTGGAGCTATTTTGTTGATGTCTAGTACCTTACTTATTATCGTTTGGTTTTTTATATGTATGTGATATAATATACACACACTGATTTATAAAGTTATATGTGGGTTTTCTAATTCAACCTTGGCCATCTTCATGCATTTTTGTGCTTTATTCTAGGCACCTCTTCACTTCTTCAGTTGCTTGTATCTTCCATTACCACCATATCTATTCTCTTTAAGAGACCTTATCTATATTTTTATAGTAATTATTTGATAATTAGCAGTCTCCCATTGATTGAAGTGTATCTATTCTAGTGAATCCTAGTGTCATCTTTTCTTCTTTGATAGTTTGACAGTATTTTTTAGCATGACATGGAGCTATTATGGTATATACAGTCTCATCTTATTCAATATTTGAGTAGTGGATTTGGACCACTTATTCATCCGCTCCATCCATTATGAGGGGTGTACATACAACATTTTGCTTATCACTCCACCCAATCAGTAGTATGGAGGTATGTGCATACTATTTCTTAAGTATTGAGAATTCCTTACATATTCAATACTCTTTTGTACTTTTGACACCACTAAAAATATTCATGATTGGATCTATTATAGAGAATCATAGTTTAGTTGTTTTTATGATAGAGTAGTGGATGTGAAACACTCATGCAGATTGAGTTCCTGTGTGGCTTTCAAGTACATAGAATGTGGACTTCTTCAACATCATCTTTGTGGGGCTTTCTAGCTCTCTTTTTCTTTTCTCTTTTTTTTTGGTTGGGGAGTTTTTCCTATATATTTTCTATTTTTTCTCCACTTTATGGGAGTTATATGTATATTTTGCATTTTTTTAGTTTTTTTTAGATTCTTCCTTTGTACATGGGTATATTATTTAGGCAATTTATTTACCAAAACCCATATGAGGATTTTTTACTTGAATCCATGTCTTTTTTAGCTATTATTATAGTGATATCAATGTGGTATTTGCATCAGTGACACTAGTGTGGCAGCCCCACTAGTCTTTATGTTTGATTTTCACCATCTTATTGGAGGGTGTTCAAGTAATGCTTCCTCAGGTTTATCATTTTACCCTATATTATGTAGTGTAGTGTTCATATTGAAAATCATTCCTACTATCAGTTAGTGGTTATAATGACTTAAAATCCATGTAGTATAGCAAGATGGATTGGCATCCATAAGGAAACATGGAATCACACTACATCCTTTATCATACCCACCTAAGATATGATTAAAGGGGGTTAGTGTTTGTGTAGGATATTAGTTTGTTAATCTTTATCTTACTTAAGTATTATTTATTTTTGATATGTTTATCGAACATGCATAAGATGGTTAAGATTATCCTATCTTCTTCCTATTTATGCATCTATATGGTAAATTATTTGATATAGAATAGATGATAGTGGATAACAAATAGTTTAGTCTTTGTATATAATACATTGGCTTCATGATTGTGATAGTGGATTTATGAATAGATCTTGGTTGAAGATTTTTTTTAACTCTATTAGATATTTTAACAAAAAAATATTATTACCAAAGATTTATTAGATTTGATATGATCGAATTTATAATGGATTGAAATTTTAATGTTGTCATTTATTCTCATGTGCTTTATGACATAAAAGGACTACGTTCAAAATTATAAAAATATTAAAAATTGATATATTATCAAACCATCTCTTCACAATGTCTTAATGTTTGTTGAAAATCTA
The DNA here is from genome assembly GCA_037957365.1 of Torreya grandis. Lineage (NCBI taxonomy): Eukaryota > Viridiplantae > Streptophyta > Pinopsida > Cupressales > Taxaceae > Torreya > Torreya grandis. The sequence continues at coordinate 723,994 of JARHVA010006721.1, read as the reverse complement.
CAAGGATTTAATTAGTGCATATTCCATTTAGATTTCATCTAGAAATATTGATGCAACCATTTCATCATACCCCATATAGTATTGCATAAGTTGATAAATTTTTAGCTTGAGAGTAATGGGGAAAATTTATTTCTTTCCATTTAATAAAATAAAAGGTGAAGCTTTTAGGTCATACTTATAGTTATGACTTTTAATAATGCATACTTTAGCAATAAGTGACATTATCTAAAAATTTTCTCTGAATATTTATTTATGGCATCAATTATATTTTTACTAATAGATTCAACATATTTATTTCATTGTTGATAGTAATTTTTTCTAACTTGACAATAATCTAATTATTATTATAGGGCCATTCATTGAATTCATTTGATTTAAAAGTAGGAACGTTGTCACATATGAAGGAAACTAGTATTTCAAGCATAGTTAGAGTGTTTTCTTCAAGTAGTTTGATAACATATTGTTCTCTTCAATTACTGGTAGAAACAACTTTAGTATATATAGTTAAATAATACATTATTGTGATAAAAAATTTATGTTCAGATGATGAGCTAAAATTAATTACACTTACAAAATACATACCCCATTATTTAAGAGGGTATATTTCAATTACATGTTGTAGGGGCAAAGTTGCATTCACTTTAATTTTTATAAATACTTAGCATTGATCATGGGTTTTTTGGTGAGTGTTTTCATCCTTGATAATATTAGGCCAATATTATCCTGTTCTAAAAATGTTATGGGTTATGGTTTTTCCTTAATTATTTTCAATGCTTATATTCTTAATGAAATTATCAAGGATGTCTTTAGCTTATTATTTATAAACACACCTCAAAGTAGACACCTAAATAAATATTTTGATATAAAACTCCACTTTTTTTTTTCATATAATGTGTTTATTAATATCCTTTGATCCATGTCCAATCTAGGAGGACATGTCTTAATAAGTAGGTAATGAATAATGTGATCATACCAATCACCACCCATTATTTTAGACTAATAATTGTCATGAAAAAGATGAACATAATAGTTTATTTATTTATTTGAGTGATTCCTTGTCCTTTATAATTTTATTAGGCTTGATTTCTAAGTCAAACTCTTGTAATTTATCCATCCATTTACCACATTACTATCCTAGTTCATTCTATCAAGTGTGATCTTGGCATATGGATCTACTACAGTAGTATATGTATTGTTACACAAGATATAATATATTAATTTATTCATAACTTCAATCAAATCATAAATTTACTTGTCAATAAAAGATTAAATTAAATATACATCTTTTAGATTGATTCTCATGAAAGTGATGAAATGATCACTTTATTCATCCGTTTTATAAATCGCCACTACTATAGTCTACTTAAATGAGAATTAATATAGGAATAAGTCCTTGGTAAAGTATTCACTAATCATGATTGGAGCCTAAGGAAAGGCACTTTTTATATTATGAAATGCTTTATTTTCTTTGGTTTTTCATTCTTTCTTTGTATCTTGATTCAACATTGTATTCAATGGTTTCACGATATCTTCTATGACTCCAAAAATACTAACTTCGGGATTCAATGAAATTTGATACCTCATACATATATTTAAATATTTTTCCAGTAGGAAACAAGATCTATTATATCCTTGAATAAAATAGTGAGGTGATCCATATATATGATGAATTACTTACCAATGAGTCCTTGAAACATAAATTACATGGCACACTAAAAAGTGGCACATGTATTAATTATTCAAAAAGGCATCTCTTGTATGCAAATGTTCCCAATTTTATGGTGAAATTATTTTTAATCCATTCATTATTTTCCACTAACACTTAGTTATATCCTAATAATACATATAATAAAGACACCATTTCAAACCCACTAACCATATATATAAACTCATCAAGAGAACTTAATGGATATTCATATTTATCTAAAGATTTCTTGAGGTTTATGAAATCTACACACATTATGATTTCATAATTATTATTTAACATAACAAATAAATTGGAAACCCAATTAGAGTGTTTGATTAGAAACATGATCATGGCATCCTAGAATGGTCTATTTTTTTTTAAATGAGAGGTTTTATATTGGGAATAATTGGTATTTGTCTTTTTATAAAAGGTTTGTCTATTCTTATAAATATTTGAAACCTCATAACATCAATCAATCACATTCTTGTAATATCTTAAAAGTCATTTAAGTGTGTCTCTTTTATTTATAACAACTTAATAAAATATTTCCATGCTAGGGATGCCCATTCATTCCATGGAATTATAAGATATGTTTGTCTTGGATTGTTTTTCTTTTTTAACTTGGAAATCCATGTCAAATTTTTGTTTGAATGACACCATTCCTTTAGTTATTCTATTTTTTTTTCAATTGAATGATATCATCATTTTCAACTTATTTTTTCACTAGGTCAAAGTTCCTTTCATCTATAGTCTATAATTTAAAAACAATAAAACTATTCATGGATTGTATAATACACTAATCATTATCAAATAAATAAGTTGTCAACATTATCAGGAATTGAATGACATAGATCTAACTCTATATAATTTTTTTGAATTTTAGACACTTGAAGTGGGGCCAAATTTGTAGAATAAAGGGCCAAAGGGAGTGTACATTAGTTTTATTCTCTTTAAGATAATATTAATATTTAAGGCTTCAAATTATTTGATAAAATCCTTGGATTTATGTTTATACTTATTAGGATATGAAAAAATACATTGTTACAAATTATCAATATGGTTGATAACTAACTATGGGTAACAACACATTAGAAGCTATTTGGAATTATACTTTAGAGAAAATCTTAACCCAAAGATAAAGGAATCATATTCTATATGTTTTTTTAATTAAACAAAAATGTAATATTTAAGAAATAAAGTGTTATTTTGCATCAAGGTTAATCAAGGTTATTCCCACATTAGGGACTTGTTTAAATCAAGCACTATAAAAATAAAGTGCATAATTATGAATGACCTTCCAATCCTTAGTCATAATTCCTAGGTTTTGTAGTAAGAGTGTAAAATCCCACATGTGATGAGGCAAAGTTGACTCTTTAATTTTTGTTGTTGTAATATTATGTGATTGCATATTTTATCTTTAGATATATATGAAATCTAATCTTTTTGGCCACTCCTTTTCAAGGTAATCACATGTATGAACAATTTATTTCCATGTAATCATACAATGTTTTTAACCAATCTTTATTTAGGAGTAAACCATAAGCTTAAGTAATGTAAAACACTAAAATTAAAATTTATTATTAAAAATGTCGCTTAGAATAAATATGCATTTCCACATTTATCATTTATCCAATAATTGGGATATAATATTTATCTAATTGTAACACTAATCTCTTAGTGTTTTCAAGGGTTAAGCCCAATTTATTTTAAATTCTTATGGAAATCACATTTGCTAAGGATATTGATCAAAATAAATAATTGTTCATAATTTAAAAAAATATTTTGACAATCAGAAGGAAAGGTGGGACTTCATTTTTGTCTTTATAAATGACCGTATTGGTATGTGGAAGCTTTGTCTTTTTAGAAGTTGGTTTATTAGTAAGAGATTGTAAGAAATTTCAATTCATTTCACAATATAATCCAACTCATAGGGGGTAATATTTAATTTTATATTATTCATATACCCAAATATATGTTATCATGTTAGTATTTATCATTTATTTATGGGTAGGGTTGACTATTACCAACCTTTGGTTCAGGAAGGATAACTACATTTTTGTTTGTAGTTGTGGAAGTCATGGTAGGATGTTGATTATTGTTTCATATATTATAATATTATTTTTAGAATGACTATAAATAATTACTCTCATCTATATGGTATTATAGATCATTCTCATCCTCAACGAGGAATAAGAGATCATATATTTCAAAAATTGTTGTAGTAATAAAAGAACTAAGTGCACCAGATATAGATGAATCAAGATGATTTTAGATAATTTCATTCACTTCCATATCTTTTTTAAATATTTCTTGTGGATTATATAATTATATGTATTCTAAATCATCATGTTTTGTAATATTATTGATTCTACACTAGTTGGGTAGATCCACCTCACATATGTTTATTTTTGGGAGCTTATTATGATATAGTTATAGATTATTATTTATCCTTTTAAATATTTTGATTATAAAATTATTGTAATATGATTCCCATAATGTGTTTCCTGATTGTTTATGCATATTAATAAACACATCAAAAAAAAATTATACCATGCATGGAATGACATCCAACTCTATCTTAGTGGACTCGAAGGATATACCTTGTATAGTGGAGGTGTCAACTAGAAACAGGGATTGGATTTAATTTTATTAGTTAGATATAGGTTAAAAATATTCATAAAATATATGTTCTAGTTTCATGGAGCATGAGTCAAAGTCAATTGATTAAATACCTAATTTTGATTATTGGCTATGCCATATTGAATAGTGTTTGGGATAGGAGTCGAGGATATTAAATTTAGATTGATGTTTGGTATGACAAAACCTTGAAATATAGGATTCAATTTATTATTAAATTTGATGGATTTAGCATATAATATTGAGAATGTATTGATTTTTTGGAGAAAAAATAACATTACATTCATTGAATATAGGACATTCCAAAGTTATTATGATAACAAGTATACACGAAACCTCTAAATGGCTATATATATTTTAAAATACTACATTCAACACTATAATTGGTTTGTTGGGTTGTATTTTCATTCTAAAATAATTCTTATATACCACATTAGGGTTAGTAAATTATCCAAATTATGTAACGAATGTATTGTAAGATTGATTCCACACGATTATTGAGATCTCTAAGAGAATAAAAACCAAATATGTGAAACATAATTAAAGGTGAATGGGAAAATTCTAAAATCTACATCTTTATGAGTTATGTCTAAAAATCATGAATAAGGGGAGAATTAAGGAAGATACATTTTTGGATTCTTGGGAAAATCATCAATAACAACAATGATATTGATAGAAGAAGTAAATAGCCAATTCATTTAACAATGTATAGGTCGATTTACTTGGGTGGGTGATTTGTTTTGAGTTATGTATCACCAAGGGACCCATCTATTTGATGTTCATCTTTCAAGAGTATATAATGGTCATAAAAAGGATAGATATTATTTTAATTTGGATATATAAACTTAATTGAAAATAACTATTGCATGTTGAAGGTCATCCTTATAGCAATAATTTATGTACTTGATTATGTGGGTTTTATTCACACCAAATATATTGAATGGGTAACACCCTCTAATTTTTGGATTGTTGAGAAATAACTTCAAGGTATGAGTTATAGGTATTATTTTTTGTAAGTGGCCACATGATGGAATAAAAGTTGAGTTCATTGGTTATTTAACTCATATGGTTTAGATATGACTCAATTCTAACATATAACCTAAATATTATAGGAGGTAGCTGACAGTTTATGTAATGATCTAAAATAAGGTTGATTAAATTAAAAAAAATACAAAACAAAGGGAGTGTTATGTCAGAAAGAAGGATTTTTATGATTATAATGAAATACCAAACCCTTCCAAGTTGACCTATTATACTATGTTGAGTATGTGTGAATAAATAATTCTTGTTTAACGCTATATTCCAACATAGAACAAAAAAAATACAATGATAATTATAAGGAAATAATCATAATATAAGCTAATGATCATAATAGAATATATTGTTAGTATATAATATTTCTTAAGCATAATAAAATCACTACTAATATGTAAATATGATTTATAATCAAAGAGTTGATAAGACTATAAATTTCAATATCATGATCTCAAGAAGACACATACACAAACTTCATACAATAATATTTAGCTTAATCAAAATTAATGAATTAAAAAAAAAATAGGAATGGAAAATAAATCATTAGATACTAAAAAAATAATGAATAAAACTTTCTCGCTTGCATTAACTTACCAAAATTTCTTCTCCCTTTATAAATAATGAGACTCAGGTATATATAGTTTTGGATGGGTACAACCTCATCTTTAAGTATTATAGTATGTTTACAAAATATATGTAATATTAATTCTTAATTTAAATAAGTGGACTACATGGAAAATAGGATTTATTGATGAACAATAAATCATATAAATTTCCCATAAAATTAGACAAAATTTATTATATGGTGCATGATTGGCATTGTTTGTAAAAATTGTCTTGGAGATAGATGTCAGTTTAGTTGAATCTATTTTAATAGTGAAAACTCAAAATAGGAAATGTAGTCAATAGAGTACTGACTACTGATAATGGAACATTTTTAGATACACTTGACACTACTTAAACAAAGGATGAAACTATAGCTACCACTAAAGTGGCACTTGATTGTGCATGCATAGGACCTTAGTCATGGAAAATTTAAGAGAATGGAAATCTAATTGAAGTGTATACAAATGTGTAGGATAGATTGGAAGATGTTATTATCAATTACTGAGCTAATGATTATTGATCTCATGCATGAGAAATAAACTACTTATACTTATCTACATTACATTACTCTTTCTTCTTTTTTATGTTGTTTCACATAGTATAAAATGTGAATATATAACATTAAAATTTATAAAGGGGACCTTGAATAGTGAAGAGATATTTCCCATAATATTTTTATGTAGGCTTAGTGAAAATTTTGAAAGATTCATCAAGATTATATGCATGGTTCACCTTTCCTATGTCAAATGTTATAAATTTAACAACTTGATTATAAATTTTGTAACTAGTGTTTTCAAATATCACTTTAATACCATTTACGTTATATGGGAGTTGATTGTCAAAATGTATCTTATTTACCACTTAGCTAAGTGTTGTATATATAGTGATGATACTTACATATCCTAGTAGATCAATTTATCTATTATCTTGGTTTATCAGTTATTTTAGTATCTATTTCATCTATATGTGCCATTCCATGAAATCATCTATCTTGTTGTTCACATAGTTTTATGCCAAGATTAGTTATTCTTGTGGTAGTACATTGAAATCATGATATTATTTTTACATTTATATCCTAGAAATAAAATATAATTTGGAATCCTAAATTATTATTGATTCATAAAATTTCATTATATTTCCCCATTGATGCCAATATTTTAATATTGATTTGTTTATAGATGGTAACAACACATATATAACCTATCCTAAATTTTGCATCTTATCCAAAATGTCTTTTAGGGCCTCTAGATTGCATTGTGACTAATATTTTGTATGCTTATTCAAGTCCTTAGAATAGTTTATTTATCACTTTCCCAGTAGCATCAACCACATAGAATAAATCATTGTTTAATTAATCATGCTCTATGGTTTGATCTTCCTTCTTCTTGGTCAAGATTAATAGTTCTTATTCTCTTTTGAAATCAATTTGTTTTCCTCAATTGGACATTTTCCTTTTACTATTTTTTTTCCAATTTTTTTGATGCTTCATCAAACTATATATTAAGATCTAGTTCTTCCATGATATCTAGATTATTTATAGATAATTTACTTGTTTTTAGTTCTTTTATCCATTGGGGTTTCAAAATTACATAATCTAAGGATGTTATTTCAAAGTATTGAATCATAAAGGATGAAGTGGGATTTTTGTAGTGGAATGAGTGCTAAAGGATTATGTGAAGAGGAAGATTTGGTATATGTGGAAGGTGGAGGTGTAGGGAATGGAGGGATTATAATCCTCTCTCTATAAACCCTAATTTGAGGTGGAGTGTTCTTGATTTTCTAGATGACATTAAGGTAATACTAGATTACTGTGACCACATGGACTCTATTTAAATGGCTTCAACCACTGGTATCCCTATTTAAGTATAATTATGGATATGTAATGGATATTTACTAAAAATACATCGGTAAACTAGGTATTCAAATATTGGGATTGAAAATGAAAAATATAAATTATATAATGTTCTTGATGGGGATATATCCTCAATAATATTAACAATAGGTTGTTTAATAAAAATTTTTATTGGGGTATATGGGAATTCTCACTTGAAATAATGTGGTACATGTAGGAATAGTAACAATTGGAGTGACTGGAGTGAAAATGGAAGAAATAGTTGTAATATTATCCATGTGATGGGAACATTCACTAAAGTTGTGTAAACTTAAGAAAAAATAAGATAAATGAATGAAGCAACATAATAAATAATGATAATAGGGGGAAAAATATGGGAACCAACTAAATGTTTTTGAGTGTCAACATCTAAAGTGACGGATGTGTCAATTAGAGGAATAGGGGAACCATTGTGTGTTGTAGGTATTCCATGTAAAGAGTCATAAATACTATCATTTTCATTTTTTTATTCATTCAAAATATGACCTACATCATCCACACTTATTGATTCTTTTTCTATATCATAAACATGAGACTAATAAGGGATAGAAATACCCAAATCTACATGTTATGTAGCCTTATGTAAGACATCATATACATATTATTATTCTAAGTCTTCCTCTATAGAGTTTCCTTTATAATATTAATAAGTTATATCCAATTCTACTTTTAATAACAAGGGTATGTATCAAAGCCTTTTTTCTAACATATCATTGGCAGATTTAAAAGTTATAGGAGAAGTGATACTAACCTATGAATTCATTAGTGGTTATGTTTTATCTTTCATGATAGGAGGATGAGGATATTGACTCATCTATTTTGATGTGGTTGGCTTAATTTTAGCAACTACAAACATATGCTAATGCCAATATGACCTTAAGGGTGAGAGTAGATTTAGTTATGTCCTTTAAAAAGGTATTTTTATCGATAGACTTATCTGATGAGAGAGTTTTGGGTTTATTTATTATTAATTATTCATATATCTCCTCTAAATACTTATCTCTTTTAGGATATTCCACTTTAAATACATCTATCCTTCATATCGATATATCATATTGTATCTTTTATGCAACTTGCATGGTCATTTTTGTAAATCTCATTTTGATGTAAGCTTTGGGTGCATCCTAATAATATAATAAAATATAATCATGTTCATATTGATTATGGACATATGTATCCCTAAAAATTACTTTGAAACCTTCTATATGTTGAACCACTCTCCTAATAGGATCCTAACATCTATATTTTACCAAATTCAAATTTAAATTTGATCTATAGAAATAATAGATAATGAGTTGACTTGATTTTTTAGAACTATGTTATTCCAATTCTAAGTGGCATCTTATGTACCATATCCAATTTGGATCTTTTACGATCACTATTAATAGACTTGGATGTCAAAATGATATCTCTTACTCTACCAATCTAATAAGGACCATCCTTAGAAGGTATAAGGGTGACACCAATGTAACTTATACCATAATAAATTTATGGTTTGGGTAGTACCAATAGTTAAGTAGTGACTTTAGTGATATTATAATTCATGAAATAATTTTGACATATGTCATACATTGACAATGTTATAGACCATAGGGTACAATGTGTCTAGTATATTGTTTGTGTTGTTTGTAAATTTGTGAATTTAGAACATGTTAAAATCCTTAGAAATTATATCATAGTTTTATTTAAGCTCCCATGGGCATACCTATAAATGGATCACTATAAAAGACACTATATATTAAAAAAAAAAAGACAAAATGCAAAATTTTCCACCTAATCTATCTTTGGCTAATCATCATTATTTTAGATTAAATATTATAAATTATTCAATTACATGGATGTTGTTTTCATATAGGATCATATATAATAACATGAAATATATCTCATTGACATGTATAATGGAAAGGTCACCATGATTTTTTTCTGTCAGGCCACTGTAATCTTGACCCTTAGTTTAAATCATATGATTATAGTGGTGTTCACTTTCCTTATTTTGAATATTTATTTTAGGGTTATCTACCTGGGATTTAAATTTTCACTCATGTCATTAATAATTAAAAATTACAATACTAATTTTTGGTTATATATTTTACTAGTTTAGGTAATACATATTACTTCTTAAAGGCTACTTTAGTTGTAAAGGTTATTGATACTTGACTAATGATAATATGTAAAATGTCATATGTGTAAGTACCGATAATAAAACATTACAGAGGACATATATGTAGGGTAATACCTTATATTTGGTTGTCATTTTATGTTATCAAATTAATTTAAAAGAGAGTTAGTCTTGTATATATTCCCTCTCCTAAAGACATAGGTTATCTTTGTCACTATATGGCTAAGCTATTTCAACGTCTCCATAGATAGATGAGTAGTGAAAGAACCTATATCTTATGTAATTCAAGTTGGATTTTTAATCCTTGAACTCCTCTTCGGGCCCAAAACAAAATAAATATTGAGTGGAATTTTTTCTCTAACTATCATTTCAATATCATGTTATGTTTTGTATTCAACTATGTACCTATATTTAAGAAATCAAAGGAATATAAATATTAATTCATAGGTTAGACTTTTCAAACGTGATATTGAATTTGATTTGGGAAAAATCACATAAACTAGCATAAACATAAAATTCATTGCTATGACATCACATTCATGAGAATTTTTTGGAGTTCTATGATTCATGTTATTTATCTTCCCATTTCAATTTGATTTTATAATGTATGCTTTTATGGGGGGATTCACTTGACACATGTCAAATAGAATTAATTTTAAATATATTATTCAATTTTGTTAGTTAGATATATCCATCTGTCATTTATAGTTATTATTATATCATTTAATCATAATGCGTTTTCCTTTATATTTGTAGCTTATTATGCTAGTAATAGTAGATTGCATATGATTGCTTAAAAAAACATACATGGCATCTTCGTGCTCAAGTTCTATTGGAATGTAGTCACATAGGGTTCATATTGTCATGCTCATTCAATATTATCTTATGTTATGTTTCCATGGGACATGTGGTGGTCTATTTTTTTATCACTTAGGTATACCTTTTAATCAATATATAAATTTTATTAGTGTCCAGAGATATGAAATGATGACATGTGGCATGATATGTGGAAAATAAATATGGAAATAATGATACATGGTAGCTTGTCACTTAGTTATGTATTCACTTAATTTTCATTCCATTGTGTTTGGATCCTAATCTCCAATTATATTAGATGATGGCACATGGTGTGACCAAGTGTAATCACATAGTTACAGTTATTTTTAGCTTAACAATTAAAAATGAGATATAAGATTGTGAAATATGATGAGACATGGTAAAATGTTGATTGGTTGCTTAGTAATATGAATTAGTGACTTTAATAATTACACAAATTCCTATGGAGTTAAGATATGGAGACACTTGTAATGATCTCACTCAGTCACATAGTTGTGAATATAAATAAATTAGCATTTGTTTCCAATCCCTATGATGGAATGACAAAAAAACACAAATAAAAATGTTGTTTATTCAATTAGTTGTGAGAATTATAAAACAATAAATTTGAATTTCTCACCATGATGATTCTAAGTAAATACATGTAGTTATAATAATATCATAATATCATTATGTTTGAATGTCGTAAGTGTGAAATGTCATGTATATCCTGTTAATTTAAATATCAATAAAAGGTGTATGAGTACCCAAATTATAATAGGTCATCATATTGTTTTAATTATAAAAAATACTTGGTTATCTCTCATATTTTCATGAGGAAGTGATAATTGTAAATATTAAGGATGATTTTTAAATAGGATGATAAACATTTAAATATATGTGATATACCTGACAATAAAAAGGGTTATCCCATGTTTTTTAAATAAATCAATTTAATATAGATCTTATCCTTTTATATAATTTTATTATTATTTTATCCCAAATAATTTTTAAAATAAATAGAGACTATTAAAACTTAGTATTTTGTATGTTTGGGTCCCCTGGGCCATTTTTGACATCTTAGTGGGGACCAAAATTAGAATTTTTGGGAGCAAATTTGTCCCTATTTGATATTTTTTTAAACTAGGTTTTTTGGTCACAACACTAATAGATTTGTTGTAGGACATGGACCAAGATATCACTAGTCATTTGGATACACAATTTCACAAGCTACATAAATATAAGACAGTTGAAGAGATAAAACATGTTTTGACTATGTATTGTTTGGCCTGTCATAGAATGAAAAAAGATTATAGATATTATTTTGTTTGGTAAAACATGAAAATAATAATGGATGATAACATTAAATAAGAAATGCTTCATAAAATCAAAGGACATGAAGATTACATTTTTTATGTGGTTCATTAGAAACCATTGTTAGAAAGACCATAAAACCTAACCATGCAATCAAATTTGATATTTTTCACTCTTAGTTTTTAATTATTCCTCCTAATATATATGGATCTAATACTTAGTCTCCAATCCCACCCCAAATCCATAATTGATCACAATAAAACTTCTATCAATATAGTAATTGGCATTTATCCCTAAACCAGCCATGGTAGTCTCAAATTAAGCATGATGGTCTCCTAATCAAAATAAAAACTGAAATACCCTCCCAATCAATGTAAATATCCATGGAAGGTTAATAAAACATGCTTTCATAAAAATATTTGTTCTTCATGATAATCACAACTAAAATAATAAAAATGACTAGACTTAGTGACTAATAACCAACCAACCCTTCAACAACCATAATTTCTAATCTAACCAATACTAAATTTAAAAAGTAACTTAGTTCAACTGATATAGACTAATTAAATAATGAAATATAAAAATTATTCAATGGAGGTAAATGAAATAAAAAATATTTTGTGATAAATTCTCCCAAAGAGCTTCATCTATAATTACAAAACCTCCTCTAGAGGTCCTCGATAATGTCACTAACCCAGAACCTTCAAATCACATTCCATCCCCTAAACCAATTACATACAAGATTTAGTAAGGTCCTAGTTCCCCTCATTTCCCCAAGATATTAAACCTTAGAAAATAATAATATGAATATAGATTCTATTTTGTAGGATAATTTATAATTGCTTGTGCTAGAATACAACTATTTTGTGCCACAAAAAAAGGACCCCATTTATATGAAAGCTATATAATAACTCTTCTTAAATAAGTTTAGTTGGAAGATGAAAAAACTAATACTATCCAAGTATTTTTAAAAATTGTATATATCATGGTTTTAAATATAATCACACAAAAGTATTATAATCTAGGAAACCCAATATTTGTTGTCCATGTCTAGGGCACTCTTATTAGAACACCTTAATATATTTAGGGTAAGATATACCCATAATTACAAAATAAAATATTTAAAAATTTGGCCTTAAATGTCTTCACCCAATCTTTACCATTCTATATATGGTATATAGATAAATGGTTAAACTCAAATGGGTTAAAGAATACCTAATCATTACACTAGATTCATGAGAATACCTAGTTGAATTTATCATATTATAGACAAAAATTAACTTAGGGGGACACCCTATTATTCTATTGAGACCATGGATATATATATATATATATATATATATATATATATATATATATATATATATATATATATATATATATATATATATATATATATATATAGTTGATTCATTCATTGGATACATATTAAGGAACATGTTGATCTCAAATGACAACACCACAAAGAAACTAGTTTTATACCCACCAACATAGCTATTTTACAAATAATAACAGCCCTATTGGATAGAAGATGAAGATAATGAGCAATATTCAATGCATAATTTTCTCATGATATAACACAACTAACCTATGGAAAATAAATATCATGAGGTTGTAGTTTAAAGTATTTTAAAAATACTTCTCAAATTGATCCATTAATAAATAACCTACTGCATTTCATACCATGTTCCCTCACTAATATATTTGCAATAGAAGGATCCTCAAATGTCATCAAGAACATTAAAACTTATCATCAACTACTAAAACACCATTATATAACAAACCTACTATTGGGAAGCATATAATCCATTTTGTCTTTTTTTTTAAAAAGTGGAAATTCTATCTAGATGGGATATCAATATCAACCATAAACTAAAACCTCAACAAAAAACTAAAGTAGTTACCATTCTCTAAAGATAAAAAAATACATTTTCATGAGACTCCTATGACATTATAGGAATACAACTGGATATCTACACCCACCACATATATATCAATGAGGAATGAAAATGCATCTACTACGTATACATGTGGAAGAACCTTTTTGTTAAGGACATAGTACAAATAATATTACAAAATGCCCTAGATGTAGAATTTATATATCCTATCTTCTATAGCTATTGGGTTTCACCCATTTTTATTTTGAAAAAATATGGAAGTAAATGGTGCATCTTCATATAATATATATAATTAAATACAACCTTGACGAAGTATCACTTTCATCTTCCTTTCATTTACCAAGTGATTAACACACTAATGGAAAATAAATGTTTCTCCTTTATTGATGGGTTAAGTATCTAAAATCTGATAAGAAGAGCTCCTAAGGACTAGGATAAGAATACGTTTAGATATTCTTGGGGTACCTATGTGTATACCATTTAGATTATGTAATTCTCCTATCACCTTCCAAAGGCCTATCTTGGTAATTTTTATCTAACCTATCCCATGATTTTTATAATTTTATATCGATGACTTTACACTTTATAGGGATACATATAAATAATCCATCAATAACATAGAAAAATTATTTCAGCATAGTCAAGATAAACAATTATCTCTAAGTCATGAGAAATGTTATATGTTGATGACTTCAAGTACTATATTAGGACATCATTCTCACCCATAGGAGTAGAGTTGGATCCTACCAAAATAAATGTAATGAAAGACTTGCTATCGCCATAAATAATTCATGTTAAAATTTTCATAAAACATACAAGATACTAATTAATATTTATTAAGTATTTTATTAAAATAAAAACACTTTATTTTTTTAATTTTCTAAATATGGTGAATTTATATGGATTGATTCATGTCAAACATCATTCCAAGAACAATTAAATATACTAGTAACAACTCTAGTACTATGGGCATATAATTTTAAAATAACATTACACATCCATAGATTATTTTGATTCTACATTAGGAGCTATCCCTAGAAAAAAAGATTAATCATGGAACTAAGTTGTATATTTTATAAGCAAAACCTTTAATAAAAATAGTTTGATTACAATATAACATAGATGTAGTTCCTTGTTGTGGTATATGTCATAAACAAATATAAACATTATATTATTTTTATTCACATTGAAAATGTTTCAATTAGGTACCTAATGAACAAAATATCAATCAATAAAAGAATAATTAGATGCTTATTTCTCTCAAAGGAATATGAAAATAATATAATAGATGGACTAAGTATGGAAAATATAGTCACATAATTTTTATCTAAAATAATATCTAAAGAACACAATGTAATGGTAAATTAATCTTTACCTAATTAACATATTTGTTTAATCAATTAACACTCTTTGGTTTGCAGACATTGTGAATTATCTTTATAAAAGACTAATACCACAATATTTAGCATCAAAATGGAAATGTCAATTGGAAGAGAATATTATTCCATACTTATGGATATTAAGGTGTATATTCTACATTAGGCCTTATTGAATAATGTCCTAGTGTATAAGTGAGGATATAGTAGTTGACATCCTCTAGGCATGTCATGATGAGTATTGTTAGGGACATTTTATTGAAAATAAAACTATAACCAAGATCCTGAATAAAATTGAATATTAGCCCATGCTACTAAGAGATGCTATCACAAACACCCTATAGTGTGATAAATTTAAATGCATGTAGGAATCGACATGTTATGACAAGATGTATTTCCAATTCTAGTTGGATTTGGAGTGTTTTTTCAAATGGAGGATTAATGTTTTCATATTGATAGATGCAAAGATTAATAACAAGGAAATATATTGTTATGTACTATAATAATTTATGTGAACAAATAAGAATTGTTTAAAACATAGTAGAAACCATTTAAATATATTCAAGGACCATTATAGACTAGGAGAAAATATAAAAAAATGACAAACCTAATAAACATAAGGTTAACACAGATTCCTGGTAAACCAAAGATATTAAGAAAAATATGTTCAAGATACTAAAAACATAAAAACCTTATAAAAATATTGAGTTATTTCAACAAACATATCTAATACCCTACCTTAAAAAATTATTCCGTGATTATCTCTAAATTTTAAAAGAATATCTCTAAATTTTTTTAAATAATCTTTACGCAAAAATAATTCCATGATTATCTATAACTTTTAAAAAATTATCTTTACTTAGCAATGTAGTCATTATATTAATGGGTTATTTAAAGGGAAGACGCCAATATATAAATATGTATTAATTATTAACCAACTATAAGATGTAGTGGCAATGAACTTAAATGTGATTTTTTATGTCATGAAAAATTAGATTCTTTACCAAATTTTGAACACTTTGGTTGCCACTAAAGATAGGTGTAGATGTTGATGAGTTAAGTTGAATATAATCTATAGTTATTTTAATCCACCTCAATTCACAACCTACACTAATAACTTATTTCTATTCAACATCAATAGAGGACAAGTATACTATATTATAAATATTACTCTACTATAAAAATACTCATGAACCAAGAGTGCAAACATAACATGTTGTAGAATTTATTGAATGAACTTATCCTACCTAATCTGAATCCATATATCCTATTAGATTAAAACTAACATATTTATTATATAAATTTTTAATGTCAAGAACACCATTGATATATCTAAAAATTCATTTTGAATCTTTATAAGGTTTGTTCATGTGGCTTATCCATGAAATGAGAGCAATAACTCACTACAAAACACAAATTCATTTTATTTGTAGTAAGATAAATCAAACTACTTACTAATTATTTATGCATTGTTTCATTGAGTAGTGGTGAATCAAATTTATTTGAGAATTTTATGCAAACTTCCATGTGTAGTTTATGGATTACAATCATACATTATGAACTTGTCTAACAAGGATTTGACATATTTTATTTGAGGCTCAAAAATAGTGCAGCCATAATTTCAACATTTTCAAAATTATACACCTAAATATTGAATCAAGCCTAGGTCAATCATTTCAAACATGAAGTAGATGTTAGATTTCACTTGTTGAATCCAATAACATTGCTTCTAGTGATGGCAAGATTGTTAAAATATAAAACATGAAATAATATTTCATCACTAACTAATTTAACATACAGATTATATTTTGATTAAGTTATTTTACAACCATACTCTCTAATATATTTATCAATTTGGAAAATGAAGATCAAGGATCTAGATTGTTTTCATAAAATGAATTCATTACTCTAAAAGCCAGATACTTTGTTGCAGGAATATAAGATCCATTTGGTATACCATGTACACTTATTCATTTATGTTTTCCTTTCATAAAATACTCCTTACATCCATTTTATATACCAACCAACCAAACAAAGAAACAATAGAAAGAACCCATATAAATGTCATCATTTTTTAGGAGAAAATTTGTATTCATAATCTATTCCTCTTTATATTGTGTATCCATTATCAACAAGATGATCTTTGTATGCATATAAAAAACCATTAGAGTTATATTTAACTTGACAAAACATTTTAAATCTAATGGACTTCTTACCTTGGCATGGATGAGACAAAACCCAATTTCTATTTGCCTTTATGCATCATACTCCACCTTCATGTTAGATACCCATCCATTATTTGTTTTAACATCTGCATAAAGAACATGGTTTAAATATGTATGAAACCACTGAATTTAGATTAAAAAATACCTATTCTCGACTTTACATTATATGTTTCTCAAATATGGTAGATTTACCTTCTATTCATAATGGAAGTTCATCCTCTTTTACATATTTTAGTGTGATATAGAAACACTTTGGCCTTTTATATAGACTAGTATTATCAAACTATGAATCATTATTGGCTTCACTAGATCCTTCCATGGAGATTGACTTTCATGGTATTTTCCTTTTTAAGTCATATTCAACATCAATGCTTTAACTAGATACAAAATCATCAGTAACTATCCATAGATTACTAATATCATTCGGTTTACCATTACTTGAAAAATATGGTATTTTATCATCTATTTATGATATCTCTTTTTAAAACAAAACTATTTGTACAAATATCTTATAATCTATATGATTTGGATTATTCATTGTAGTAATAAATCATTTTATTTTTTTATTTTTACAACTAAACCACTCTCTTTTCCTTAGGAATTAGTGAAACACAACAAAAAATGCATAAATCACTTATATCGAGTGTTCTACCTAACCATGGTTCTTCAAGAGAGATTTTATGAACAAATTTTAATGGAATTCTATTTAAGATGTGCACTATAGTATTGAAAACTTTTTCCATTACCAAAAAGATAATTTTATAGTTTGTATGTTAAAACTTGTATCATCATGATAATACTATTTCTCGTTTTCATTACTCCATTCTTTTGTGGAGTGTAAGGAGTTGTATACCTTATTGTGTGTGGTATTATTTGAATTGTTTTGAGATTAAATCACCTCCGCTTTTAGATATAAGTGATTTATATTTTTTACTTGTTTATTTTTCAACAAATTTTTTCCATGTAATAAAGCTAGAAAATCATTTTGATTTATTATTTAAGAAACATGACCACATGTTCTTATAAAAATCATCAATAATAAAAAAGAGATGAATTTATCTAGATACTTTACAAGTTTTCATTAAACCATGTAAATATGTTTGAACATTCCAATACACCATATGCCTTCCATGTTTTACCAATAGGAATGAATGATTAATCTGTTTACATAAGTGACACCCTATGCAACAAAATTGACTTTCTTAAATATATGGAAGTCTATTCACCATTTTAGTCTTAGGTAATGAATTCAAATATTGGTAACTAATGCAACCATATATTTAATGTAAAAGAGTATTAGTATGCTCAAATGATTCTAATGCATGTTCTTTTATTTTTCAGGATCTATGAATTTGTAAAAACCTCTTTCCCTAATGCCCATAACAATTAACTTATTATTGAGTGTAGTTAGTATACATTTATTTCATTAAAATTTTTGAAAAAGTTTTATGTTTTTTATTATCTCACTTATAGATAGTATATTCTTCTTCATATAAGACACATATCTTCTTCTTTTTTGAAGTGATATGAACATCCCACTACCTCTAACAAAATGAGGCAACCCATCACCCAAGTAAATGTGTATTATTTAGTACTATTATCATCAAAGAAATTTAAATACCAATATTTTTGACACATGAAGTATCAACATGTGCCTGAGTTAAAGTACCAAATATGTGACTACATGGATTGGTTATGTGATGCTGCAAAGGAAAATTCATCCAAATACCTCCTCTTTATCTTCTTCTACAATATGAGATTATCAAGGATTATTTTGTCTTTTAAGCATATCTTCTTGTCATTTATGACAATCTTTCTTGAAATGAACAAGTTCTTTATAATAAAATAATTTCCTTTTAGAATTCATAAAAGTACTTATATTTATTTTGGAGGTGTATTTTTAATATTTTACTTATATTTCACAATTTTTCCTTGCCATTTGACCATGCCATGAATGTACTTTATGTAAAAATTTATGTTGAAACTACCAAATCTTCTTGCCTTCTTTTTTATAAATGAGAATTATTGATAAATTTTTAAAATGAGGGGTCTATGTCTCTCCAATCATGTGAAGTGACTCAACAAATGATTCATATGATTGTGACAAGTTTTGCATTTACAAACCAATTGGGTTTCGGTCATCATCTATTTTTAGTTGATGACATAAGTCCTTTGGTTGCAATTAGAATTCAAAAATACATCCAAATTTCCACATTTTAGTGGAGAAAATATTTTTTTCAAATACAATAGCATTCTAGTTTCAAAATTTTGTTATTTAAGTGTAAAATGTTTCCATAAATCAAAAGTAATAGTGGCATCCCTAACTTCTAGTGCTAAATTTTTACTTACTACAACTTTCTCAAAAATTAAAATTTATTTATGACACATATGATAGTCATTAAGTTCATCATTTAACCTTGAATATTTAGTAAGTAAACTTGAATATATATTACAATACTCATATATAATAAGTATCTTATAGTTGCATAAACTAAGTTTTTACCTGTCAATTTCTAAAAAACTGTCAACAAAAAATGTTATAAAGTAGTCATTTCCCCTAGTTTTTTATCAAGACAAGTTTTATGGAAAAATTAAAAGTCATTTTTTAAAAAAATAGTGTTACTCATATCCTTTATAAAAATGAACAAGGCTGCCAGTTTTCAGCAATAAACACATTACCTTTTATAAAAATATTAAATTAATAATTTTCCATAAAACTATCTAAAATAATGATGGAAACAATTAAATCACTGATTTTGTAAATTAAAGAATATATATTAAAAATAAATAAAAATCGCGTATGAGCCTAGACATTTAATTGGACAAAAGTTTTAAACGTATATTCCTTATGGTTACTAAATACATCTGTTAACCGTAGTTTATCAGGCAAGTTTTTAGGTAACTAATTGAAAATTAATAAATTTTAAAGTGTAAAAACATTAAGAAATATAAAAAATTGTCCTAAATAATTTTAAAATGTTAAAAACGTTTACAAAGGGATGAAGTTTATATCATAAATTTAGAGGAAACATGTGCCCAAAAAAAAAAAAAAAAACATGTATGGCATTCCACTTCTGCATATGACACCCTCCAGCATAGTCCAACACCATCCTCACACTGCCAGGTGTATCCTTGAAGGAAGAAAAATTAAATGTTAAAAAACCACGATCAAGTCTGGGATTCTGAAGGAGGTAATCAACATGTGTCAAAGCAAATAAATCTGATCAAATTGATGTGGAGCGCCTTCCTCTTATATCATGCCTTGGTCAAATGAAAACGCCAACGAACAAAAACTTAGTTTGTATGAGCTTTTTTGACTCATAACGCCACCTCTTCTACAATATGTACAGGTGCCTCTTGTTTGATCATGGGTTGCACCTCTCTCATTACTGCATTTATTCTCCATAGTTTCACCACAGTTGGACAACTACAAATAGAAACCAAAATGGTGTTTTGAAAGGTTATATATCATATGAAAAAACAAATTACATTACTCAAATTCTCAGGTCCGATTTCAACACCTTCTTTTTCACATAATGGTGCCACACTTCGGTGGGAAAAAAGAAAAAAAAACTTTAGATCTTCCATGTATTACCCTTGGTTGATCATGCCTCTCTTCTGAAGTTGTGCATCGTACAACAAAGAATAAAAACAAATCAAGATCTCCAATCCTTAATCCGCTTCAAGATGTTTCCCGAGGTTGGAAAAATGCAAGAACTCCATAAAAAATCAGCAAAACACCTTTCCTCAACTTCATTAGGTGCTTCCTCCTGGAAAAGATATCCTCCCTTACAGTCTTTTCTCCAAAGGTCATCTAACCGTGAATTCTGAATACCATATAATAATTTAATTGAAGCAAGAAACATTGTTTATAACAAAGAAAAAATACATTTAAATATCTGGGAGCACCTACAAACAAGAAGAAAAGAAAGATAGAGAACTAACAAACCCAATAACCATAAGCTTTATTTTGCTTTATTGTAAACCTACGAGAATAACAAATATAAAAATATAATATCAAGATAAAAAGCTTGTGACAAGCTTGATTTATTTAAACAAATTAATCTAATATTACTGATTACCTAATCAAGTGGTTGGAAGTGAAAGATTTAACACATGCAAAATGTTTTTACGAGGAGATATTCACATAATACAAAATTAGAAAAGAGATAGTTACGGATCAAGGAACGTAGGAGGAGAATTATTGTATAAGATGCGAGTGACAATGAAATAGAATTGGCTAAAGAAGGTGTTAAAAAAGCAATTGAAGGACATGGAGAGGAAGATATTAAAAATGAAGTTGAGACTATATTTCTTAGAACGGGTAAAAATCTTGACGTAACCCAGATTCAGACACATCTTACTACAATGGGAGATTCAACTCAAATGAGCTTGCGGATTGGATCACTGAAACAGCAAAAAAATTGTCGCCCAGTCAATGGAGGATTCTAAAAACGTTAAATTTCGAAGCACAAAGTTTAAATCCCATGCATCTTTATGATGTGATCGTTTATAAAATAGGAGACAAAGGAAAGATAAGTAGAAAATCAATTCATTTATATGATGGTGATCAAAATTAAGGATAATCTTACCCTTACACTATCAGATGGGTTTATTTAGGTAATTATAAACCCTGAGACAAGAAAATTTGGTATCAAAGAATATAGTAAAAAAAATTATAGGCCTGCTATAAGAGACGGGAAAAAGTAAGATTACCAAGAGAAGATATCCAAATATATGAATGCGATGCATATTATTGTTTAAGATAATAAAGGTTTGCTTAATTTGAGAATTATGGACTAAGCTTATCAATGTGGATTGACACTAAAATAAAACTTTTCTAAGAGGTAATAAATGAGCTCCGGAGGTATGTGATGGGACTCAAGAGGAATGGGACAAACTGATCGTGGAAGAGGACAAATAACTTATGATGTCTAAGTGAGAACCTCATTAAAATAGGATTCAAATGTAATATAAAGTGTCTATTCTTTCGTGGGAAGAGAATGTTTTCGAAGCGGAAGAGGCCAACGCTTCACTAGTAAGTGATATAAGTGCAATATGCATGTTGGGCTTAGATATTTTGCGTGCCTAGAAAAGTCTTATAATAATGATAAAATAGTTGTGGGAAAACTTCATATTTTTTATATGGTGTTGAAGAAAGTGTCAAGTCTCCAACACAATTGGAATAACCATAACATGAATACATTTTTATGATGAAAATAATGTTATTAAAAGTAATTAAATAAATGAATAAATAAGTACAAAAGAAGAGTGTATTTTATAATATTTAAAAATATAAAGTTAAGTGTTGTAAGTTATTCATTTATAGTGGAAATAAAAATAATTTAGTGTCTCAAGATATGGAGGAAAAACTTAGGTTGAAAAATTTAGAAAACTATACTCTATACAATGTTTTATGGTTACTTAAAGAACATCAACTTTTAGTAGATTAATAATACAAAGTTAATTTTAAATTGGTTCATGTGATCAAAAGGTTTTATGTGACATTATACCCATGGATGTGTTTCATGTATTTTTAGGAAGGCCATAAAATAATAATGGAAGATCTATGCACGATTACATACCAAACACCGCTGATGATTATATCAGGGAAAATATTGTTTTCAAGTAATAAAAGAAGAAAAGATCATTTTATTTTTTTTTTCCAAAAACCGAAATCAATTTAACGATATACATGAAGGTAAGTGATCCTACTAGTGACTTTCATAATTTATTTGATTAGTATGTTGATAGGGTGATAAATATTTTTTTTGATGGATTACCAGCCATAAGATGCATTAACCATCATATTGATTTGGTTTTAGGAGAAAATTTTCCTTAAAAGGCAACTTGTAGACAATCAACAGTGTATCTAGAAATAAAAAGTGTAAGACTTTCCAATTAAAGGTATGATCATAGAGAGTTTGATCCCATCTTTAATAACAACAGTGTTAATAATAAACATATGTGAAACAAATATGAAAAATGAAAAATGTGTAGAGATTAAAGATCAATAAATAAGATCACCTCGAAGTGTAGTTTTTTATTACCAAGGATGGATGATTTAATGTATTTTTTTAAGTGGATCTAAATAATTAAAAAATATATATTTAAATAGTACTTATAATCAAATTTAAATAGAAGAATGTGACAGGTAAAAATTTATATTTCAAAAAAATAATTAATTTCATTGATGGTTGGTTAAATTACAAATGATCTAATTACTTTCATGAGGAAATAAAGTGCTAAGTATGTTTATGTTTAAATTTTTGGTATTTTTATTTATATGATTATTATTATTTTCACCATTCCAAATAATAACATTTAAAGCACTTGTGGTTAGTTTTGAATGAATTAAGAAGATGAAAAACTGATGATTAATTTGATTAAATTTATATTAGTGTTAGAGGATATAGTATATTTTAATTTGTGTTCTCAAGATATGTGTTATGAATTATCCTTGAAAAGGTGAAATAAATTTTGGAGTGGTTTTCATCAAAGACTATGTTTGAAGAAAGAAGTTTACATAAATTAAAGAGTTTTCATTAAAAAATTTATAAAGAATTTTAGTGATATATATATATATATATATATATATATATATATATATATATATATATATATATATATGAGGAAAAAAATTCAACAGGAAAACTACAACTTTCATATTTTAAAGAAGAATTTTACAAAATAACATGTATTGGCATTGCTTGATTACAAAATAAGTTGTACAATTGAATTGTGATTCAAGCATAACAACCATTCAAGCCATGGTGAATCAAAAGGTAATCCTATTTAATAATTTAGTGAAACATTTAATAAGTAAAAGATAAAATATCTATTTATGATCAAAAAATTTAGTCAATAGTGCAAGCTCTTAAGAAGTGATATTATCTTTTATCAAAGCATTATTTTAGTTGACACCAAAAATCAGGACTTGGGTGTATAACCGAAAAATGTAAATTAAATCATAAGCACATAAAATAGGTGGAATTTTCATAGAGTTGTTTCTTTGTTTTTAAATACACATTTTTGAAATTAATATGATTTTGGATGTTTTGAGTAGAAAAACTCTATTTATGAATTATGTTAGAGTTAAGATTATTGGTTTTGAGTTAATAAAAGATTTGTATTCCTACAATAATATTTAGGGTGTAGTCAATAATAGTAATCTCATGTATTCATGTTCAATGATTGATTGAAACAATTAAAATTAAATAAGTATTAAAAAAAAAACATAGAAAAAAAAAAACATAAAAAAAATTTTTGAACATAATTTTTTATTTTAGTTTTGTGTTTTTTTACGTAGCCTTATTAAATAACAACCTTAAATTCTTACCCTCTGCTAAGAGGTTAGACTTATTTACATTATTGAGGGTTTGCAATGATTCAACTTCACACAATTGATAAATAACTTTACGCTTTCGCAGATCTCCCGCTATTCTTAATAGGTATAGTGTTGGTATATGCATGACCTACTGTAGGAATTGGACCAGCAGGGGCAATATTTTTGATGTGTTTGTTTTCTTGTGATGAGTTATGAGTTGCATGTGACAAACTGCAGCGTTGCGCTCGGATCATGAAAGGTGTTGATCTCATGAAAGGTGTTGATCTCGTGTTATGTTAAGCACCGAGTCTGAATTAGTCATAACATTTTTAATTTCTCCTTTTATAACCATGGTAGTGATTTCATATAGGATTCCAACATTACCGGTCCTTTATAATATGCTTATTGAGCAAGAGCTTGATTGCCACCTTAGTATGGATTTTGAAGCGTTAAGTATGGTATACAAAAAACGTATAGGAGTTATTATTTGGTCCGTGTTTTGAACAACTCAACTGTTATTTGTTGGAGTTTCAGATAATTAAATTTGTAATATAAAATAACGAAACACGAAAAAATTGTACACATTTTTTCGCCCAAAGTGATAGTCGATCAAATTTGATATTTGACTTTAGGGGTGACGTTTTGCACGTTGAATCATCGATTCTCATGAAAAGATGATTGTGTATGATTATGAAAGATTATATTGACTTTTCAATTGGAATTTGTATACATAACTCTAAGAAGACTTGCATTGTCTTTAATTCTTAAAAATATGTACTTTTATACATAAGTTTTCCACCTTCGACAAATATGGAAATGTTACAGGTGCAACTCTTATTTTTTAAATTTTTTTATATTATTGTTTTAAAGGAACTCATTCTAACAATCTTAATGATATCAGTATTTACAGGTACTAAGTTGACCTTATTATGCAACACAACAACATGGTAGTGATTTCAAGTAAAACTAATATATTGGCTATACTCATTTGATGCCAATCCTTTAAATTCATACTGATCATGCAGGTGATTTTTTTAAACCTTGGCTCAAGTCATTTATTTATTTGTTAAATATACAACAAACTTTATTGGCCTACCAAGACATTAGGTTAGGTTATATGTGTTAAATATCTTCCTCATACTGCACATACTTAGTCCGAGAGAATTTATTTTAATTTTATTAAAGAATGAGTTGCATGGGAAAAGGTGAAGTTCAAGGGAACTCAAATTTTATATTGTGATGGGGATGGCTACGTCCATTTCCCTTCCTAGATTAGCTTTCTAATTTAAAAATGGGTAAATTATCTTTAAAATATTGCATTTTTGAGAATTTTAATATTTAAAATTTTAAGTATTTAATACACCAGACTGAGTTTGTTGGCGTTTTCATAGGCCATCAAGATTGATTGTTTTGCTGAGAATGAAATTTTAAATAAAGTTATAATAAATACGGTGTTAAAAAATTTTAAAAATAATTATTTTAAATTAGAAGAAGATTCAATTTTGAATTATAGAACTTAAAGAGGCAAAGTTTTATATTTGAAAGGTACGTAATTAATTTAACATTAAATGATAGTGATGTTTAAATTTATTAATTGACACTTTAACATATAATTATTTAAAATTATAAGAATTTTTTTATTTTAAAATATTATAATTGTGATTCTTTTAATTATTTTAATGGGGAAAAAAAATGGTCTATCAATATTAATTGATATATATGTTTTAAGAAAAATTATGTAAAATCAAAGAAATTTTAATTTTGAAACATCTATTTTATTTGTATTACAAATTTAATATAATTTAGTTACTTTGAAAATGATATCTCTCAATATTTTATATATTTTTTTTTCTCAAACATATATATTAATATATAAATTAAAAAATAAAAAATAAATAAATGAATAAATAAATAAATTCACAATAAATATAATTTGAGACCACCCCATACTCCATCCTACCGTTTGAAAAAATTGAATTTTCTTTCCGATCAAATAAAAAATAATTCCATTTCAATCATATAAAATGCTTTTGGCGTCCTCGGTTTGCATTTCCAAAATTACTAAGTTGGGCTTCATAGATTCCAGCCCATTTACTGAAATTGAATTGTATAGCCAAATAAGTTTACGCCATAGGGTATCTTTGCTTTTACATCAAACAACGAGTGCTTGGTGTCGGAATGCCGTTAATAATTTCATTTAAGCAACGAACTTCAGCTTTCCTTTAGTCTTAAATCGACATGCTTATGCAGATTCACATGATAATAGCTCGCCAATTTTGTTTTCAAAGCATTAACGTTTTTGGTCAAGAAGAGGGCAAAATATGTTTGAAAGACTACAAATACTGTTATATCATTTAATTGGTGTAGCTTGACAATGAAATTTAATTATGCTGTAGAGGATTGTCCTCCTCACAAAAGTCAGTACCAAAACATTCCCTTCTAACTTGCAGCCAGGAATCTCACACGATTTGTAAATAGGTTTTCTTTCAAAAATCTGAGTGTACATTTAAGAACTATTGGCAGATGAAAGAAAGAGTAGAGTGCCTAGAGTTAAAAACAACTCATCTTAGTGTATTGAAAAAGATCAAACTTGTGATTTAAAGAGAAAATATAGATCCTCTCCTATACCATTGTGATTTCGGGGTGTTATGTGAATTTTATTAATAATTATTTTGCAATGCGATGATGATGATGATGAGCTTACTTTATTAACAAACATTTATAGTATTTGTATGCTAAAATAAGTTATTTATTTTATGTTTTTGATTTAAAAATGTTGAAAAGTCTTCCTCCTCACATCTTATATCACTTGTTGTAAAGGTCTTCGATAAATCTATGAAGAACAATGATACCAATACAAACATGCAATTTTATTCACAATGTCTTTTATGAGGTATAGTCATTACCCTTGAAAACTCACTTGATGTTGTGTTAGAATGTTTAGAGTTCGGTAAAGTTTGTAGTTGCTTTGAGCACTTCATTCTCGTAGCTTATTTTATTAGTCGATTCCTCATCGAAATGACTTTCAAATTTTAGCTGCACAACACTTGAAAGGCACCTCATGTTGTTAAGGTTGAGGGTGTTCAAAACCTTAAAAAAAATGTTTTATTTAAGATTAATAACCCAAATCATTGGTTTCCTATTATGGCTCATAGGCATTGGTTCATTTGAAACACATTACTTGTGTTGTCTTATTAGGCTCTAGATTTGTTGTCTCCAACAAGGTCAAGATGAAATATTTTTAAGGTTTGAATTTATATCTCTTTCCTTACTTATATGGGTTTTTACATCAATTTTTTGAGCCTTTAGGCCATTTCATAAGTTTCAAAGCAGACAATTTCTATGTGGTCTAGTAGTAGAAACATGTATGTGTCAAAATAGATTTGTGAAAGGATATTAAGGTAACCATCAAAATAGAAGCCAAGGACAAAATCATCACACAACATGTACCCTACATCAACAAACTAAATATTTTTTTGTTTTTGTCAAGAAACATACTATAAAATAAATGAATACCTACTTAAGGTGAACTCCAATCTCACTCCTCCGAAAACCTCTTCCAAGGTGAGAAAAAATGTTTAGAAATTTGCAAGAAAATAGGCGAAAGTTTCCAACAAGAAAAACACTTAACAATTATGTATAGTGGATAAAGATATATCCAACATGAAAAAATATTTAAGAGGTTCTTTTAAGGCAACAAAGAAGTTGATTCCCACCACTTAGTCAAAAAATCAACTGCAAGTCCACAACCCTCAATGATTGACCATGATTTTTGTCATGCTGAGCCATGTAAAATCCTCCAACACGTAAAAAGCTTATTTATAGATGATTAAATCATGTATGTATAGTAACCATGGGGTAATTTAGTGCAAGGTAGTGTATTTTTAAGATCCTAACCCCTTTCAATCTATGGGAGCACCGAACACACTAATGAAAAAAACATGATTTTTAGATGGGATATTTCATAAAGGGTGACAATCAATCCTACATAGCTAATATATTTTATGCTTTAGTAAATATTTATGAGGAAATTAACATGTTAACATATTTTGATCATTGATTCTATATTATTGGAATGTACACAAATTGTTACCATGATTTGTAAGCATATTTTTTTGGGATATGTGTTAATTTTTCACTAAGATAAAAAATACTTATTTACAAGAAGATAAAATCTCAGGGTTATCTTTTACCTTTGTAGTTAGATAGATATGGTCAGTGCTATCTGAGCACGAAATGGGAGGTGGGAGAGTTGTCAGTTAAGTTTATCCCTACTCTTTCACTTAAAATAATAATTTGTGAATAGGATCCTACTCATTGGGTTATGTGGACCCTTTTTTTATTTATACCACCATATTCTTAGTATTGAAAACAATTATGTACCTAATGACATAGGGGAAAGGGTGACCTTTTGATTTTTTTATGGTGGTTATAAAATTTATTTGCTTATAGCAAATGGATCCTATGTGTTGAATTCAACATGATTGAATCCTACGAAAAAAATAATATACTATTCTCCATGTGTTAGTGTATTGGGAAAAGAGAGACATAATTTGGCATTCATAATAAACTCATGCACTTCGATCCGAATCAACACCATTGCTTTCCTACCACCTTAATGTGGTTTGTGTGGTATAATCTCTAATAGATTAATGATTGGGTTTTCAAATGGCCTTATAGATCCATACTGACCGACTTAAACATTTTTTCCTTTGTAAATAAATTTGACCACTTTGTAGCTGCCATTCTAGATTCAGTAGTTTGTAATCACCTTCCTATCATGTTTTAAATTAAATCCCTCTCCTTCCTTTAAAGGATATACAATATGCATTTTTATCTTAATATTTCCCATCATTCTCATTACTCGATAAAGAGTCATATTCATAAAATCTATAATATGGTACACAACCTTCAGGGAACTCTTAGATGGATTAAGTGGTGGTAAAATATCATTATTTAGATAGTTGATTTTCTTTGCATCTACAAAAAATAAGAACTTATTTTCTATCACATTTATCATGTGGCTTCACACTTTGAATTTATATGAATTTAAAAATACTTAGATCTCTCTCCTTTAAATGAGGAGTTATAAGCTGTCATATAGAAGCACAATCTCAAAATTAAAGAGAAACATCAAGATAGGGGAGCTCAAAATCATGCAAGGATGCAAGGGTTGAATATTGGAGACAAAGCTTCAAATTAGTTATTTACTCTTCTCTACTTTGAATAGGCTTTTGATCACATCAAATCTATCAAAAATTTTGGCACTTATTTTACTCATCTACCTGATATCTTGTAAGCATTTACCTCACATTATGAGAAGGTATTTGCTTCTCATCCCTCATCCATAGATATAAAGTGTGATGTCTTAGTACCTTCAAGTGGTGCCTTGTAAGCTCGCTAAAGCTTAAATAGTGGCATGTGATAGACCTATTTCTATCTATGAGATTTAATTTCTTGCTATTAAAATGGGTATTAACAAAGATCATAATATTTATTGATTTCCATATGAGTTCTATCAAGAGATATCAGATGTTGTCAGGCATGATCTTCGTTGGGTGTATCAAGAAGCTGTTTAAACCTATATCATTAAGTTGGTTAACCACAAAAGAATCAGGTTTGTTCCTCAAATAGAATATTCTAATCTCATTACTAATTGGTGACCCATTATCCTTCTCAATGTATCTTAGAAGATCACTGCCAAGGCTCTTACTATCTAGGATAGGTCTTCATTACCCCTCATCATCCAACCCAAACAAACTAGTTTAATATATATGTATATAACATATCCTTTAAAACATTGTTATTATCTATGGTGGAATGGAATGGGTTAGGAAATCCCAAAAAAATGCCTTATTTGCTAAAATTGATTTTGAAAAAAATTAAAATAAAATTGAGTGGCCTTCCATACTAGACATGATTTAGGATTTGGGTTATCACTCTAATTATTTAGCATAGTTATAATTATTTTTCAATATGCCAAATTTTGTATCACCATCAATGAAGTTTGATCTAATAAAATTCACCTCTTTCACTCTATTCATCAAATACATCCTCCTTCCCCCTCCCTATATGTGTTGGTTTCTTTAGGTTTCAATTACCTTCTGGTTGACTATACTTATAGAGGTTTCATCAAAGTTATATCTCTTCCAAACATTCTTAATAAAATAATTAATGGGAACTTTATTAATAATTCCTACATCACCCTTATTGAATAAGTAAAATTCATTCCTAATGCTATGGACTGTTTACAAATCTTATTTATAGATTCAACATCTTTCATTCAATGGAATAAATAACAATGCACTAGACAATCTATCTCCCTCATACATCAATGGATTATTTAGTATAAGATACATTGGGTTTAACTTGGGGAACAATTCAAGTTTCTAGTTGTCCCCTTAGCTATCTAAGCTCATTTCTCATACCTATGGGGATATTTGGTAATTGGTTCAATAACTCGAGAAAATATTAAATTTTATATTTCCAACCCCTCCTTTCATCTAGGAAAGTTTTTAATATAATCTAAAGTGTTGGTTGATACACATTTTTATTAATCTTCTTGTTAGACCACCTCAAAATCCACTTATGACAAGCTTGAAAATGGGCCAATTTTGAAGGCACCAAAGTTTTCCATTATGTTTCATGATATATTTATTGTAAATAAAGATCCCCTTGTGGTCTTGGTCTTATTGACATCAAAATCCAAGCCCATGCCCTATGCACAAATTGGATCATCAAAATCTTGGAAGGAGAAAAAGCATATAAAATATTGCTTCATAATTGGATTAATCAAGAAAAGGACTAGATTAAATATATAAATAATTTTAATAACTCAAGTGTCAATAAATATTGGGTAAACATTTATTATGAAGATTATTAGGAAGGCTTTGGAACACCTCAAAAATCACTAAATATGATTTAAATTATGGGCTCTCTCTAAACTTTCACTTGATATAGTGGGACACTTTATTTATTTATTATGAAGTGTCATTTTCTCGTGTTGTGGATCAAGATCCTTCGTATTTTCAAAAAAGTCATAAAGGTTATATATGACTTATTTGTTAGAAAAGTAAGGGAATGAACTCCTTGGCATGCTCTCGGGGCTCAATTTAAATTTCGTGCCCCTAACGAAGATTCCATCTTAGAAATTTAGAACATTGTATTTGATGTGTACCTTAAAAAAATGATGTTTAATATCTTCTGAGTTATAGATTGATTGGAAATGGCTTGTTGAGACTCCTTTATTCTAATATCAAACTTGGTATGTTATAAGCTTCATTCCCCTTAGCACATCCAAATTCATGCTCTCAATGTCAATTAGAGAGCCAATTAATTTTAATAAGTCTAGAAAAGAAGGTTGTAGTGGGTGTGGGAGGCAATCATTAAACCTAAATAGGTGCACTCCATATAATGCATTCTACATCAGGGATTTCCTATTGGCACTTAGGTAGTCTAAATGGGCTTGGATTATCATTTCTACTCAATCTATAACCACCCATAAATGCTCAAGCATGTATCTTGGATTTGTAAACATCCCCAATTGGGATGTCTTTAGATCCACACACTTTTTAGGCAATTTCATCGACAAATGTTCACCTAGAAGCTGATACTCTTAGGGGGCTCAATCATGACTCTTGTAAAATTCACACAAATTTGGAATTTTTTGAAGCTCAAATTATTTTTTAGATCTAAAAAAATATATGTAATGTTATTTTTTGTATACTACTTTAGAATACTATTTCTCTACTACTAACTAGTTAATGTTCTATAAAATCTCATGCTTTCGATTCAAATGTAAGTGGAGAAACTGTTTCTTGATGTGAAACAACTTCAAACTTCACTAGAGCATTGGGGGAGTGCTTTGAGTGTTTTTTATCAGGTTCCTCTCGAGTTTCCTTTGCAATGGTTACAATAGTGCATGGACACAAGGACCATGGTAAAACTTGCTTTAGGAGTAGACACTATAGTATCTCCCTTTAGCAGCATTTTCCCACTCTGATAGCAAGTCAAACTATTTTTGGTGGATAAATGTGGTTTCCACCTTCCCAAGGGAATTTCCTCTTGCTCATACTTTCTATTTTGCCTTATAGACAAGAGGTTTAGGAGGATAATGAAAAATATAAGGATAAGGATGGTTAGGTGTCAATACTTGGTATGACTGACTAGTTTCAAGGTTTTTTTTAGTGGTGAATCTTCAATAATATATGAATATTACATTTTCAAAGTTAGCATTTGGTGATTTTTTTGGATTGGATGATATGGTAGGATCACCTAAATTTTTAGGCTCAAAGTTAATTTTGAGGATAGGTTCACTTACATTTTAATATAAATTTCCTCATATAAATCTAATTCATCGGTACTTCAAAATCTAATATAGAGGATTTAACCATATACTTCAAGGGACTTTAAGAATTTTTTTGATGGTTTATATTTCAATTCCTAGGAGAGCTTCAAGAATCGACAATTCACAGTCAGGTGGGAAATGTTTTTTACATTATAACTTTTTAGTATTTTTAAATTGTTATTCCATTTATTGCTCTTTAAGTGCCATCAATTAAATGTGAGGGTAGTTTGTGGGTGTTTGACTACATTCTACAAATGTAGGAACCCACTACATCCTAAAATTATAATCACCTAATAGCAACCTATAGGAACTTAACCATAGTCTATCATCACCTACAACTTAGCCCATATCCTACCATCATCCAATCATAACTCATAAGTTTTGGTTAGATGTCAACAGAATATCGGTGGCCACTCATAGACTACGAGAAGATGCTAATATTCTATGGGTGACCACAAAAGTTTATTATAATCTATCTATAGTATACTAATGTTCACTAGCAGTCTACGGGCAACCATTCATATTCTGATGGCATCCACCTATAGCCTATTGATGGGCACTAGTACTAGTAGGTTGTATGCAGTCGCTAGCCACCTACTGGTGAACTAGCAAGACTATGAAAATCAGGGAATTCTACATATGGCTATCATCATATTTTATTATTATCCTTGTTCCTTGTTCATCAATCAAGTGTTTTATTTGTTGTCAATCATCTTCATTTTATTTTTAATCAACTTTTATCCATGGCTCCATAGGCTAGATAATATGGCATTTGCTAAAAATATTCAAGCATTTGATAAATTTAAAAAACAAAATAACCTATTATCCTATTTTAGCTAGACACCAGACAGAGGAACTATATATTTTTTAATTAGTAATTTTTATTCATTGGCTTATGTTAAATTTAAATAATAATTAAAATGTCTTAAATCATTTTTTGTGTAGAACCCACTGAATACTCTTTTGAAGAATTGTCTCCATAGGAAGACATAGTTGGGCATAAATTTAAAATGTCAAATAGAGGTATAAACTCATAGAATTCCATTTTTTAATTAATTAAATATTCTTTTCAAGATTCAATAATAATGATAAGACCTACAATAATATTTTATGAAAAACCCATTAAAAAAATATATTGAACATGTCCTTGATTTAGAATATAGACTTGGGAATGAAATACCAAATAGAGGTACTATATTATAAATATTATTTGATTTAATAATTTTTTATTTATTTGCACTTTAGTATTGGCATTTATTAAAAATTAATCTCACAATTATTTTCCATGTAGAATTCAATGATAAAAGTATTGAATACATGTATAATAATTTAGAATATATACCTCCCCAGAAAGAAGCCACTCATGAAGATATACCTACTATCTCACTGAGTTCAAGTAAATAGATATATCACATCATAACTAGTGATGTTGATGATGAGTTCACAATATCAAATGAGGGATCTACTCACCCATGCAATCTTAAGATGAGATTGCTACATAACCAAAACAATCTTAAATTGAAAAAGGAACCAAAAAAGTCATTCAAAAAGAAATAGCCATTTTTGCATTGAATTCAAGGAAATAGAGATATCACATCATAATTAGTGGTGATGGTGATGAGTTCCCAACAACAAATGTGAGATATACTCACCCAATGCAATCTTTAGATGAAACTACTACACAATAAAAATAATTTATAGCTGAAATGTACACAACAGAAAATATGCCAAAGAATAAAAAATATAAGAACAATTGGAATGTCATTTCAATATGAGTGGGCATCTAAATACCCATTTATTGAACCTATAAAATTGGAAAATAATATTAATATACCAAAAAATTGAAAAAGTACAATATGTAGTTGAAAACTTCATAAGGACCACAAAATGCAACTCAAGTTGGACACAATTAAAAAACATTGTTGAAAAATATATGAGTCAGTAAAAGACAAAGATGAAAGTATCAAAAAAATAGTGAGATAGAAAAATTAAAAAGAGTACATGCAACAGTGTTATGCAATTTAGTATCATAATCATCAGAAACATCAATCACATCCTATTTAG
This sequence comes from Torreya grandis, assembly GCA_037957365.1. NCBI lineage: Eukaryota > Viridiplantae > Streptophyta > Pinopsida > Cupressales > Taxaceae > Torreya > Torreya grandis. The sequence goes on along the minus strand of JARHVA010006721.1, from coordinate 688,652 downwards.
AAATGAGGAATAATTAAATCTAAATTTGGAAAGGTTGCTTAGTCTATTTTTCTTGCAAAAAATATATAATTTTCAACTTTATGTCACATTATGAAAAGAGGAAGACCGATCTCTAATTTTATAGATTACAAGATTTTATTTTGGTAGATTAGAATGCAAAACATTCCATATTCTCATTGGTGTGATACCAATGCTTGGGAGATGGTAAAATGCCTCATAATGATTGAAAAGGAGTATTTGAAGGAAAAAGTAAAATTAGAAAGGTTCATATCACTATCCATTGATGAGGTAAGAATGGTTGAAAACACACCATGGGTATACATGCATGTATATACATTTTAGAATCATTCAAATCATTCTCACCTTTTATCTATACATAAAATGACTAAAAATTGTCATGTTGATAACCTTTGTAAATTGGTTATTTCTAATTTGATAGATATTGTTAGGATGAATTACCATGATATATGTACTAAGTTGGTGTGTCTTGGTGTGGATGGTGCATCAATAATGCAAGGGAATAAAATATTTTTATGTGTTCGCATGCGAACATCATTTACCCCATATATGACTCCAATCCATTGTATGACACATAGAATGAATCTTGCTTACAAAATTATAAGCACGTTCAAAAATGTCATAAAAGTGGAGGAGATAATACCTAATTTGGATGTGTACATGTCATGCAGTCTAAAAATAGTTTTAGAGTTTTAGAAATTTATAATTGGAGTGACTAATAAAAAAACTATTAAAAGATGTATATACTAGATGGATTTTAATGTATGAGTCTACATGCAGAATGATTGAAGAATATCAATCATTGATTGTTTTTATGTTCTAGTATAGGATGGAGGTTGACAAGGTAAAAGATCTATTTAACCACTTGACAGATTTTGAAATTTTGTTAACATTATGTGGTATTTTTTCCCATTTTGAAGAAAATGCATTGTTTGACAAAACATTTATAAGAGAGATCAATATATATTATGGACTTCGTAAAGCTACAAAAACATGTTTGTTTATCACTTGATATATTATACTACATGAATGAAAATTTTAAGTGACCAATATTTGAGAGTTGGGAAACATTAAAAAATCTAAAGGAACCTTAAAACTATTTGAAATTCAATATTCATGATCATCTTTGTATTTATGTTAATGGAAAGGAGATACCATTACACACACTCCAAAGATGAACTAATGTAGTTGGACCAAAATTTGAATAAGTACTTGTGACAAGGGTTCTATATGATAATTTCATATGTGACATGCAAATTAAATTGAGAAACATTTCAAAAAGCTTATTTGTTGAAATTTAAGATCATTTTCAAATAGATGACTCGCTTGATGCCATGGACATGGTGAACCCTACATTTTAGAATGGTGTACATTGTCAAAAATAAGCAAGTAATTTATTTATCAAATACATGATTATCCTCATCGAACTTGTCAATAAGTCTATGGAAATCAATGGATAGGAAGTTAGGGGTATTTTGGAAAAATAATTATTGAAAAACCAATCAATGCATTTTGGACTTACAATGATTGAACAATATTGGTTGTTAATTGAACCAATATAAATAGGTTATATTACCAAGCTATAGAAGAAACTATATCAAAGAAATATTAGGTAGAAAGAAATGAATAAATATTTTTATGTCTATGAAGTGTGTCAAACAATGATTTTGGGGTCCACAGAAGATGAAAGGGTATTCAGTGCATTATATTTTATTCAATCAAGGATTTAGAATAGATTGGATAGAAATCTTGAGACATGTTTAAGGTTGTAAATTTTAGGTTATGATGTTGGTATGTTTTTATATGATAAAACAATTTCAATTTGGAGCAGTCTAACTAAAAGAAGAGGTGTCTTGAATACAAATACCAAAAAAGATAGTGAAACTAAAAATGCCAGTGAGACATGATATACAAATGTTAGTGATGAAGTACAAGTTACCAGAGGATTGTTTGAAATACTTGAGTGTTAATTTCTAAAATTACAATAAGTATATCCAAAATACTGAACAATATTTGTGAAAAGCTTGGATGATTCAATTTGAGTTAATTTATTTATAAAATGCTTAATTGATATGATCATATCATTAATATTCTGTAATAGTATTTGTTAGCATTTTTTTACATTATGAGATGCAAAAAATAGTACATATTCAACACTCTATTTTTTTTATTGTTTCAATTTTTTGAATAAAATATACATTATTTAATCAAATTAAATGATAAATAATGTTTTAATAGCTTTGAAACCAAATTTACTACAGATTAATGTAGTTAAACATTGTATCAAAGTATTACACATTATAGGTTGTAGCCTAATATGAGTAAGGAATCCATAATAACAAAATATATTGTAATATTATAAAACATAAGTTTTCAATAAGTACAAAACATAAGCATAAAACAATTCAAGGCTTTGTAGCTCAAAACTCATTTTCCATTAGTTAAACAACAATATGGATAAAATTACAAAACAACATTAAAATTATAGTCTCATTATCACTATGGATCAATTTTTCTTTGAACTACTTGTTTGCTGGTACTGATAGTGGATGTGTTGTCTATGACAATAAGGATCAAGATCCCAGAATTCTAGAGATCTTCCAATGCAAAATTTATATTGGTAAGATTTGCCCATTCTTATTTAGTAACATCTCCCATTGAAAGCAATGATGGATCCACCTTCAACTTTATTTTTAAATAAAACATCAGAATCCAAGCCATTTTCTCAAATTATTTTCTTCAGTGTATAATTTTGCTTATTCAATAAAATAAGTTTTTCCTTTAAAGAAATTGTCGCAAAAATACTTTTATGCACATTCTTTAGATGCATGTCATGGACAACAACTTGGTTCTTTAGATTGATATATTTTGATTGCAACTGATAAAATAACATTTAATTAGTTAATTATTTTGAAATAAATTTTAGTTAAAAAAGCCACCGCTAAACTTACACCAATTTTTTCTTTTTCTGCATTCACAAGATCCACCAAAATTTTGTTTTCTGTCCATTTGTTAAATTATGCTTGGGCTTCTACTTTCAAGTTCTCAAGCTTATTTAACATGATATCAAAAACATCAACATTAAAGCTATTATTCTCAACAACACTTCCTGAAACTACTTGGTTGAATAAAACATCAATTTTTGATCACTGATGCTCCATTATTATGTATAATTGATTTCATTGATTGTGGATGCAAAAAAGTTCATTTATTTCTTCAATTAATACTTTTGCCCAATGCTCGCAAGTTCTCAATTCATCAAGGTTTGAAAGAATAAAATTATTAACATAATATTTCATATTTCTTCTAATAAATTATAAATAGGCAAAAAAGTATGTCAGACATCTATTTGGGGAATAACCTACATAGGACTACCTTTAATGTCACTAGGTGGATAATTTTGCATACGAGGTCATTGTGAAGGCTCTATGGGTTGAGATCCATGTATGATATTATGAGAGTTAAAAAAATCCAAGGGCATGCCACTGTCAATGCCCAAATACTCATGATTTGGATCAATATTACGAAGAATTGAAGTCCCCATCACACTAGGAAGACCACCAACTAAATTTTTTGGAAACTCAGATCTTGGGACCTAAACTATGCCACCATTCTGAGTTGGGATAAAAAGATGTTTCGCAATAACAGTAGTTAAAGGACCATGATGGGGTGGTAGTGGTAGAAAGAATTTTTCATTGGAAAAGAATGAGTTTTAAATGGGAATTAAAATCATTTCAATGACCAAATAAAAAAATCTAATATAATCTTAGTATTTAAGAAAAATTATATCTATTTACTGGACCTTTATTTTTTCATCATTGTTGTTATACATGTTTTTGTTGTTATTAGGGAAATCTTAAAGCTCTGCTAAACCAAGTTGGTGTTTGCAATACAGATTGCAATCAAGCTCTACTCTGTGTGTGTGTGTGTGTGTGTGTGTGTGTGTGTGTGTGTGTGTGTGTGTGTGTGTGTGTGTGTGTGTGTGTGAAAAGAGTGTTCAATCAAAGCAAAGCTATTTTATGAAGGTATAATAGTAACATGAGTCGAGGGATGTCTTGAAGGTGTAATCAAACTCCACATTCACTTTCTTTTTATCAATTGTTGTTTGGGTATATGTGGAATCAATTTTGCATCCTCCTCCATCTCCAGTTATGCTGAGGCTTCAAGAAGTTGACATCACATTCTTACTATGTTTCCTCTACCAATCATTTCATATAATTTTTTTTGCAAGAAAAAGATATTTTATTTAAAATGAAGTAGATCGATATTTATGTAATTGTTTGTAATAAATATAGGATAAAGCTCAAACAGTATCAAACAACTACTCAAGCTAACTTCTTATGCTTCAAGGGGGAACACATTGATAAACATTGTGGGATTGAGAGCAGAAGGAATAGAGGATGCTTACAAATCCAAAATCGCTTCATATTACAATGCAATGATATAATTACAATACGAAAATTTAGTATGTTAATTGCATAAAACATAAATCAAATCATCTTTGATTCTGGTGGAAATAAAATTGCACCAATGTAATGGTTGAGTGCTTAGAGTAAGAAAAATATAAACTAGAGCCCAGAATGGAATATCAGATGGTCTACCCTACAAAACAATTTTTACTTGGAAAAGTTCAAGCATTATCATCAGGAAAGGTTTTCTAACACAATTTCTAGTCCCCTTTTACCATGGCACTGAGGATCTATAAAAAAATTTAACAAGTTAGAACAACAGAAGTAAAACTATTCATAAATCACCAATTATAATTTTTATAATACATACCATCCACCTACAATGAGTAATGGGATTCTCAATGCTTTTTCTCATCATTATTTAGCAAGGCCTTTGTGGTGACTAGGGCCCCATCCTTGTAAGGTAGACCTGTTAGTCTTTGAATATCCTCTAGATACATTCCAAATGAAACATTCTAGGAACCTAAGTTGATGTGAAAAGTGGAGGAAGAAGTATCAAAGCTTTGCAAGAGAACATTCAACAAAGGAATATGTTTCTCATACTGAGGCATGTAGATAATGTTATTGAGCATGCAAGGATCCACTCAATCACTATATGTCTCTTGTTGCTGCAGAAGCCTTTGGATGATCGTGCACATCAAATTCCATAAAGTGAGTTTGGGGCTTCCGGTTACCACTATGCCAATGTTAGAAGAGGTCTGAGAAATGGAAGCCATGGAGTAAAAAAGAGTTTTGGAAGTTGGGGAAAAGAGCCAAAAAAATTAAAACACGGGAGGAGAAGATAAAACAGTAAAATGTGCAAAATGAGGTGTGTTTTGAATATTTATAGGCTTTCACCTTGAAAATGGTGGTCACCCATATGATGCGGGCATTCATCAAAAACACCTATATTGCAGCTGAGAGGGCCACATAAGCATCGATCAAAGTCATTCATCTGCATAGGCATCCATCTGTACAGGTGTCTTCCTACAATGCATAGGTGTTTGCCTGGTTTGCATAGGCACTCATCTAAAATGTATTCAGTGTGCGTCTAGTTTATAAAGGCATTTGTCTAGTTTAAATAGGCATTCATATAGTTTACACAACCATTCATCTAGTTTGTGAAGGTGTCTGTCTACTATTTTTTGATGCCTACCTATAGCATGCCCACATATAATGCATAGGCATCCATCTACATTGGTCAAATTCACCCACCTGCATAGGCATTTGTTTGTACAGTGACTTGTCTACAAGTATTCGACATTCATCTAGTTCATACAGGCATTCATTTGGTTTACACCTCCATTCGTATGGCCTATACAGGCATTCATATGCTATTCTCTAGCACCCACCCAAAACATGTTGTCGATTGTCCGTATAGAACATGATGCACCTATGCAATGCCAATGTTCGTCGATATTGATCAGGCGTCCATTCATCTATGTGCCTTTGTCACTCTCCTACACCATGTTTACATTCGTTTGCATCTCATTAATGCCATCGTTCGACTATATTTTCTGGTGTTCGTCCATGATTGCAAGCTTTATGCAATTCACCACCTGACATCATGCAATTCACATCTAAAACGATACTACTTCCAACCTGATTTACTACCATTGCAAATTAGATTCACCTCGAGACCTCCACGGATTTTTCTACAAGGTCCACTAAAATGAACCCTGACTAGCTTACTAGGAAAAGCTGTGGGGTTGGTATGACAAGCCAAACGACTAGCCACCACCTCCACCATTGCTTGTTCTTTTGTTTGCTTGATTTGTCTTCTACTTTGTTGTTGCCTTTTAATGGCTTGTTTAGTATTTTTTCACTGCTCCTTTAGTGAGACCGTAATTTATAAGTTAAATTAATACTAATCTTCTTGGTGTAGGTCGATTTAACTTTGGAGTATGACAATTCTACCCCTTTTCTTTACAAATAAGTTTGTAACATAATATTATATTAATACATGAAAAAACTTTTTCAATAAAAAAAAAAAAATGAAAATGAAAATACTCATAAAATCTGTTGAATAATAAATAAGACATAAATATAAAATTCAAAAAAAAATTTAAAAAAAAAATCGAATAACATCTATATTAAAAAATAATTCTAAATAATATAAATAAAGAAAAAAGTTAAATTTCTATAATTTAAACCAACTAAATATTATGTCTTTCCTAAAATAAAATATTTTGCTAGAGTTACTCTTCCTCTTAACCCACTACAATATAAAAACGCACACATAATATTAAGACAGAAAGCTACCGAATGTAAACACGCTATGTAATAAACTGGAGAGAGTTGACTCCCTTCTACACGGAATAAAGGTGTTGTCCCAACACTTTGAGTGTCAACGATAAGCCCGCTGTAGCTTTTCCAAAAGTCATCAATCATCTTATCAAGCCCATTGAGTGGATAGGCCTGGCGGAATGCATGCCAGCAGAATAGCTCTCTGGCATTATTTGTGTCCAGTTGTTTAATTTCGTGTATGTTGGAGATTCCAAACGATTGGAGAAGATCAATATCAGAGGAAGTGACTAATATCAAGGCCCCATATTGTACGAATTCGTTGACTGCAAGTGCTTGCAGTTGTTTTACATGGTCAAGCCATCTAAAATTATTAACGGTTTTGAATACCAACTACATCCAAGGTGATATCTGGTTGTAATATAAAGAATGTGTTCACTTTCAACTTTAATTTTAAATAAAACATTTATTTGACATTTAGATTTTTTTTATTTTAAAATAAAATTTAATAAAAAAAAATTATAATGTCTTAATTATAGGTAGCGTTTGAGTCCCTTTTTTCATTCTTCAAAAAACTTTATTAAAACTTAACTGATAGATACAATTAGATTGACAAGATTTAACAATAACCAGTGATAAATTTGTGAATAAAGTAATAAAATTATAAATAACTAAAATATGTGAAAAATTCAAAATCAAGAACTTGAGAATGATATCTTTGGGGATTTCCCAAACAGATGCATTTAAGATATCTGCAGTAATCAATTAATTAATGACAAATATGGCGATTATTTCATTAGTTAGAAAGACAGAGAGAATTAATACTTACTAGTCGGTTTTGAATTCTTTGCCAGAAATAAATGAGGCTTCGTGAAGTGCTTCTTGCCATTCTTGCTCCTTTTCACATTTGAGAAAAGCATCCGCATAAATCCCTTGTTGGCGAAGCGAAGGTCAGATGGACGAACATTGTAAAACACTGGAACAATTTTATTCTTAATTTTTAAGATCAAAGTGAGCTTTGCCAAACACCAGGGCCAGGAAGCATAGTTTCGTGAGAAAGTAGCTACATGGACCGGAGTATTGCTAACTGCATGCTCTATGTGGACCGAAAAGAAATTTCCTAATCATAATTCCGTCATATCCATAAAGACACTCAATTCCAAATTTTGGAGATAATGGAAAAGAACGCCTGCAAAGGAATTTTTCACATCGTGGCCCTTGTGGATAATAAACATGTGATAGCTTTGAGAAGATAAATCATAACAAGTAGGAGATGAAGAGGATGCTGCCATTACAGCAAAGCTATTCTCCTCCTTTTCAACATCAGATGGAGAAGATGATTTCTGCAAGTCTGCCATAGGTTTAATTACGGATTCTCAAATTTCCTGAGTATGAAAGCTAAAATGAAAATGCACTTAAACAAATGCGGATTCAATTTTTTTTTTTTTTTTATTTTTTAAGTTGTTAAATATTGTAGGCGCTTCCATAATCCACTCTTAGAATTACATAATGTCGAAATCAAAAGTCAGACTCTGATTGAGTCGGCAGTCTATTCTGTTCTTCTTATAAAGTGTTATAGTTATCTATTATATTGTGTGATGTGTCATGTTTTGTTGTGCCCATGCCGTAGTGCTTGATGTGTTTCCATAAATAACAGTAATAAAATAAATAAAAATAGAAATGAAGTGTCATAAAATTGAAGATGTAGATGTTCTGATTTTAAATTATAAAATAACTTACGAGACCACGTTCTATTCCATACGCGCCCCACACACACATATATATTTTCTAATTGCGGTCTTTAGAATACCTAATGCAATGCGCTTCCATCATCCACCCTTGCAATTAAATAAAGCGGAAATCAAAAGTCATACTGTGACCGAGTGGCCAATTTATCTTGATCTTTTTATATTGTATTATAATTGTTTATTATATTATATAAGATTCGTGAAAGATTAGACACAACAGTAAAGGCCAAACGAATAGTGACAACATCGGATATATTAAATCCTTCAATTTATAACTGTGTTAATGGCGAGAAGACATTCAATTTAAAAAATCATAAAAATACATTAAAAAATAGTTGTTGCCATTGGCTCGAATACTACAGGCAAAGTCGCAATCAAAAGTCAGACTATGACCGAGTCAACACTTTATTTCGATCTTTTTGTAATGCATTGTAGTTATATATTACATCATAGTATATGCCTTATATATGTTAAGACTCTACGCATAGCGAGAACTATGGATATATTATATGTTTTAATTGACAACTCAGCTAGATCCGCAATAATAATAATATTAATATAGTTTTTAAGGACATTGAATTGGAAAAAAACATTTAACCAGGTATTCTTTGGGGTGTGCACTTTGTTACGAGTTTCATTTGGAGTCCTATGGGGTAATCTTAGCCTTTGGAAGAAAATAATATATAAATAAAATTTAATGCCATAAAAAGTTTAAAAGGGAATTTTTTTTTTTGGTCGTTTTATTTTTATTAGCAATTTCATGAGGGGCTACAATGTAAGGATGGGGATAGCAAGAGAAATGAAGATTAATTCAATCAATATAATGTTTTGATAAAGAATGTATTCGTGATTCTTTACTTTTTTTTGAATGTGAATATATATTCTATTTTGCTTCTTAATATATCGATCAAAAGAGAAAGGAAGTGAAATACAAATTTCTTGCAAGGATGGCCTTTTTGACAACAAAATAAAATTCAGTTCTTGATGTTCATTACCATGAGTATCAATTGTGTCCTTTTATAATAGTAGTCATTGTGACTTATGTATTGTCAAACCCTAAGGTATTTCCAGTCGAAGTCATTTAAGGTTGGCTCGAGTTACATGAGGGATCGTCACATATTGAGAATTAATTGAATCTCATGTTGGACATGCACATTTTTAAAAATTTACAACCATAAAAATTGGAAATTCTAGCAGTTTGGTATTCATTCTATAAATTATAACATGAAATTTGCAAAGAGCGTCATTGAGCAGACTACACTCAAACTATAAGTATATTGTCCATAAGTATATTTTGTTGTTCTTTGGATAGAAGAATTCTTATCTCTAATTGTTCATCAGCAAGATATCCATATTTTCTTTTCTTGATACATTGTGCACTATTTCATGGAATTAACATATTTAATGATTTCAACGTTTCCTTCTTATGTGTTGAAATCTATGTATTTGTTGCATATAAGTGACTTTATAAATGAAATTAGAGTTTTTATTTAGAAGACAAGTAGCTATCCATTTGAGATGTTAATAGTTCGTAGTATTGAACATTTTGTTCTAGATTTAATATATTAAATAGAACATTACTTTTAATTACCTAGCTTAGATTAGAGTATTTTTTGTAGAAACGTTTGAGCATTGTAATACCAATATTAAAGGTCTGCCAAATTGTTGAGCAATATCACTCTCTAACATACATTGGTATATCATGTAATGGAGGAATCATATCCAAATCAGCAATCAAAATAATATGTTTTGACCCAAAAGGCTCATTTTTTGGTTGTAGGAAGGCTTCTTGTAAATATTGATCAAAATGTGTCAATATCTTTGGCCATATGAAACTAATTTCATCAATTAGAATATATTAGATATATCGAAAAGAGTTTTGTAATATTTCAAGTGGTTTACCTTTTAATAATTTCATTTATTTTGTGATTATGTGAAATATTGAATGCCTTATTGGAAAAATAATATTAAATGTTAAAATTCTTGTTGGTACAAGAAATAGTAATGAATAATTATTTCGGGTTATTAAAAATTAAATACAAGTCTTATTTTATTAATAGGGCATGATTTACATGTACCAGTAGTGATCTAAACTATTTTTATTAAGTAATATGGTTTATAATATTATCAATAGCAATTTGTTGGTCTAAAGATAATGGACACAAAGTGGATGGATCGGTAGAATAGGTTTCATATAATTATCAAGTTGATTAATTTATCACTATAATGGAATTAGGATTTTATTGAAAGGATTTTAAAATGTTATTATTATTCTAGTTATGATGTAAATCAGAGTCCCAATGAAAATGCATATCAATATAGTTATGTTGAATGTTATTTTTGGGTGTAACTATGAGAAAAGATGTCATTCATCAAGTCTTTTGAAGCTAAGGAAAATAATTTTGTCATTTGAAATTTTTTCATAAGAAACAAATCAATTTTAGGGGTTGTTCAACAAATATTTTATGGGCGGTAGAATGTTTTTCATGTTTTTTCTAGTTTTCAATTTTTTTTTAGTAGAAGAGGAAATATTTGTAATGATGTCCCAAATTTTTTAAAAAAAATATGTGTGATCCAAAAAAAAAATCATAATAAGTATAATGTTTTCAAGGAATTAAAAAAAAGCTTGGGAAGACAAGATTAGTAACATATTCCTTTTTGCTTTCATTCTTGAGGATGATTATTTTTGTTATATGACCAATTACTTTCTACCTCTATAGGTGATAATAGATCTAATGAAGGAGGTCAATAAATGTATGCAGCAATGAAGATAAAATGTAAATTGAATTGTATGCACTACAAAATAAACAATATAGATATTTTGACAATATTCAATGAAAAAATGATTAGTTTCAGAAAATGAGGAGTTGATTTAAAATTTAAAAGCTTCTTATGCACTAATGTTATGAAAAAAAATAGTGATAGTTATAAGTTTTCAAAAGGCATTCTATGATGGTTCATTCAACCTTGTATTATGTGATATTCTTGTTATCTTATGTTGATATATTTTTTATCGTTCCATACTTTTGATGCATATTTTACAATATATTTAAATACAGTTTCATATAAAAGAAGTAGGGAATCAATATTTTCTCTCCAAACGAAAATCATAACTATATTTTGAATATTTAAAATTGGATAGTAAAATATGGTATTGTAAAATTAGAAATATCATTTTTATATTAGCTTCACACTATAAGACATCTGCATACATGTGTGATTCTTATTCACAATTTTCTCACATTCACATACTAATTATGGGTCCTTATAAGTTGTCATCACTCACCTATAGATTATAGTAGTATGTGTCAAATAAGTGATCTATCATGTCATATATAATTAAATCATAACATCAATGTTCATGTCTCTCAAATATAGTAGTTATACCCAAACAATATTGTCCAAATCTGATGGTTTCATACTTCACCAAAAAAATGATCATATTTATAAATCTAATCATTCTTATTAGTTGGCCCATTTTTCTAGCATGATAATGGCATAATAAATTATTGAAATGTTATCATATAAATAAAAATTAAACCTAATATTATTATCCATATGGAACTTATCAAACAAGTGTTTATCATGCCTACACATTAACTTGCTCATTCAAAGGGATTGTCCTATTCATTAAAATTTTCAAATTATTCACAACTACTACGTCTTAGACAAGTTTGAATATTCTCATAGCCAACTCAAAGTATTGATATGTTAACTATCAAAACTAATATTAGAAGATTGCATATATTCAATGAGTAATATTGTATAAATTCAACTATGTGTGACAAATACATGTTCTATGACTTCTCTCTTTTCAGTATTAGATACATAGGTAAAATTTAGTTATTCATAGTGACTGGTTGAGGTAATTTTATTCCACCTTTTTTTCTTATTTATTGGCCATAATATATCATTGTAAGTTGACTTAAGATTTCAAGTAAAAAGGATCATTGTTTTAGGAGTCATGTACACAATCATACTTAAATATCACATATAGAGGAATATCAAATGTATTCACAGTGGACTATATTGGAACATAAGTGCAAAAATAATAAATAAAACATCATCAAAGTTCAAACACAATATCATATAATTGTGTCGTAAACCTAATAGCAGTATCCCAATGAACCCGTAATTCTAACCCTTTATTTGAGTGACATATAATTTAAATTCATTATTTCCTTCCTACATGCACTTAGTCTCATTATTCTAAAGAACAATGAACCACTAAGTATGTTATCCCTTATTTTTTCTTTCCATATTTAGCAGGCGCAATTTTGAACCAGCGACAACTTATTAAAGTTAGATTCATGATTAATTGTTTTACATTACAAACTTAATTATACACAATTTATATATTTTAAAGCATTGTAAATTAATCTAAATTTGAAATTTGAAACCTCAAAATTTAATATAGATCATAAAATGGCTTTAATATCAAGTGATGTGGGATAAGAGATTAACTAAAATAAAATAACATAGAGGTTTACATTGAAAAGTGTGACTTCAATATTCTAAATAAGTTCTTGTCTAATTTAATGGGAAGAAGCACATACAATATATTTAATATATTTTAGTAGACTAAATTATGAATATAAAATAATATAATGATTTATATATCATATTAATAAATATAGTAACATGTAAATATGAGGAATCTCTCTTATTATAAAAATAAAAATAAATTTATCATATGATTTCTCATGACTAAGAAGAATTAAATACGTATTAAAACGAATAAATTAATTATATATTTTAATTGCTCAATTTCATTGAGAGTCGAAAGGAAGTTTGATTATTTAAAAATAAAAAATGAAACTAAATTAAATTAAACTTCTTTTATAAAATGTGGAGGTATAGATATTTTTAAAATAAAATTTTAAAGTGATTCAAATCATTAAAAATAATTTATATTTATTAAAAATCAATGTAAATGACAAATTAATTAAATGATTTAAATAACTAATATACAAAACCATTTATATAGAAAAAATTTAAATAACCTAAATAAAATAAAAATAATTTATTTTTAAAAAATTTCTAAACAAAAAATATCTAACATAAAGCTTTAAAATTTCTCACACTTCGGCTTCGCCTCCCCCCTCCCCAACCCCCCTAAAAAATAACTAATATACAAGACCACCTATATAAAAAACTTTATAGCTTCCTAAATCGCCCCCGACCGGTCCTCTCGCCCCGCCTCCAAAACGAGAGGTCAAAGACCCTACCGATACAATATAGAAAGAAGGCTTTAAAGCCACTCACCAAAGGTAAAGAAAAAGCAAAAGCAACTTAAAAAGATATCCGGACTCGTACCACGAAAGAACGAAAAATTAAAGTTGAATATGTGATTATTGGTGAAAGGGTAACATTTTATGGACTCCTCTGATAAACAAATTCTCACAACTTACATCTTTAAGAGATGTATGGATCTTTTCTGTAAGGGCAAAACTGATGAGCATTTCTGTGGAAAAATGTAAAGCGAAAAAAATTACCCTGAGTGGACCAGAGTCGAAAAGCATGGAAGGTGAAATATAGAGAAAAGGCAGACAGTAAATTTAAATTTGTGGTTAAGAGTGAAGATATTTTTATACAAGTGAAAAAATAAAATCTCGAATGAAAAAGGGTCACGTGTTGGATAAAGCTTTTTTCCGTCAGACGGATTTGAAATCGTTACTAAAACAATTATATTTTGATTGAGTTTCGCAATGCAATGAACGGTGCCGATCACTTCAATCATTCACTTGTGCAATCCGGGCCATCGAAAACACTGCCATTCATTACTGTTCGCACGTGCATCGTAATAGATAGAGCCTATGGGCAGTCAACATTCCCCGCTTACATTCTAATTACTAAACGGATTTATTACCCAATGGTCTCTCATTTTAATTGGGTGACTCCATATATAATAATGTGAAAAGAGAGTATTCTCAAATCATCTACATAAATGAACTGCTCCAGGTGTGTCCATATTTTTGGTAACGCTAAATTCCTGACTGATGAAATTTAATTCATTAATAGAAAGTACACAATATTGGGAAAATAAGATACTCTAGTTGGAAATGAAACTAAAGAGCTAAATGAAAAACAACTACTGACATTAGGCCTGTACTTCTGCATCTATGTCAGTTTGCATTGAGTAAATACCATATCCCAAATTTCTGAGGTGTAACGGTAAGCCGCCCGAAACTTTCAAAATGTACTCAACCAGTTTTTCGCGTCCGTTGGGAGGATGCGATCTATGGAATGCATGCCAGCAAAACAGGTCTCTGGCATGTCTAGGGTCCAGTCCTCTCAGTTCATACATTTTCACCATCTCAAATGACTGCAGGACACTCTCATCACGACACGTCACAATTACCAAGGCCCCATGATTCAGGAATTCAATCACAGTCAGCGCTTCCAGCTGATCAACTGGTCAACGCCATCCAATATAATCAAGGGCTTTGAGTACCACCGCTCCAGTTCGGATTTGATCGTCTCCACCCCGAAACCGTCCTTTGGGCCATCGGGTCGAAACCTTGCAGAGGAAAGTGGTAGTGGGATACTTAAATCACACAAGAATTTATGTTGCATCTTAGCTATTTTTTTCCCCATTTGCCTTCCCAACATCAAATAGGAAACTTTCCCTGGAAAAAGTGGTACGCTTGCGGTTGTAGAATTCTTTGGCAAGAGTTGTTTTCCCCACTCCCTCCCTGCCTAATTTACCCACAATCTTACCATTTGAATTAATATTCTGTCCACATGTCGATATTTTGGACTCAAGCTCCTGAATGGCGTCGTCAAGCCCAACAGGATGTTCCGCTAACTTATTTTTAGCTTCTCTCACTTCATTGAACACAGTATCAACAATATTTTTGCATAAATCCCCCATGTTGCTGGTGTGATGACAAAACCACAACAATGGGATTGAGGAAAAACAAATATATTCCTGAAAATAGGAAAAAAAAAGAAAACGATCTAAATATTATTGTAAACGACACTTGCCAATTAGATGGATCAAATTTTATACCAGTGAGGAATGAGGCTTGATGAAGGGCTTCTTTCCATTCTTCAATCTGCTTGTTGCCGTGCCTGCCCTTTTTTACATATTTGTTGAATGCATCAGAATAAATCCCCTTTCCCTTTAAGATGTAGCGAAGGACAGAAGGGGAAACATCATAAAACACGGGAGCGATTTTGGCTCCTGTTTCTAGCATGAGAGAAAGTTCTGCCAAACACCAGGGTGAGGAAGCATAGCCTCTGGAAAAAATAGCTATATGAACAGCAGAATTGCGAATGGCATGTTGGACGAGAAGCAATCCCCCAGTTGTGATTCCGTTAAATCCATGAAGACTTTGAATCCTAAATACTGTAGAAACTGGCAAAGGACGCTGGCCAGAGTTTTTTTGACATCTGGACCTCGGTGATTAATAAATACGTCGTAGCGTTTAAAAGATGGATCGGCATGGCTAAGAGTAGGAGATTCAGGGGCAGGTGCCAACCCGAGGAAGGCATTCTCATCCATTTCACGTTTATGCTTAGATGAAGAAGAGGAGAATGCCATGATTTGAACTTGAATTCTCAGTACATTATTTAGATTCTCAGATTGGAGTGGAGCGATACAAGGAAAAGGGATGATTATGTAAAACTAACAATAAACATGAAGCTCCTTCGACGAAGATTTCGGAATCTCTCTGCGCCATCAGAGAACCACACTGCTGAAAAGTTTTCCCGTATCCTTCGACGAAGTTTCACATCACTTACTTGGTCAAAGTTTTGATTAAATATTTCTTTTTTTGTGGTTAAAGTTGAGAAAACTATTGTTTGCTCTTCAGGGAAAGATTTCACAAGGGAAGCGAACAAACAATTATTTAATTAGGATTTAATAATTAAATAATTTTTTTTATATATTTTATTTTTATTTTAAAAAT
The DNA here is from genome assembly GCA_037957365.1 of Torreya grandis. Classification (NCBI taxonomy): domain Eukaryota; kingdom Viridiplantae; phylum Streptophyta; class Pinopsida; order Cupressales; family Taxaceae; genus Torreya; species Torreya grandis. Next base: position 672,281 of record JARHVA010006721.1, on the reverse strand, counting down.
AAATATTTTTAATTATATTTTTATATAAAAAGTTATCATTATCACAATATTGATAGTTGACAATAACAAATGAAATTAATAATATATAAAATTTAAAATTGAATATATATATATATATATATATATATATATATATATATATATATATATAAATTAGATGACATGTTAAAAAATTAAGTATCAATAATTATTCATAAAATATTGATTTGTATATATACCAGTAACTTTTTGTATATATATGGTCATGTCAATTCAATTATTAGAATAAAATGTGCAAATTTTTAATTCTATTAAATATAAAATTATTAATTTTATTCCATGATTCAACTTCTCCAATCTCACGTACTTTAATATTTATGCACAATTTTTTATTAAACATAATAACTATAAAAAATTGATGGAATAAAGTTCACTAATATTTTAAAAACAATAAAAAATCCCTCCAATTCCACTAAAAACAACAATAATTTAAATTTGATTTTCCACTTAAAAATAGAAGGTATGAGACTGTTCAACAATTTCATTCAAATTCTTACATACTATATATTTGATTGCAGCATAGAGTAGAAATTTTGAGTGTTGAACTAGAGACATTCAACCACGGTACAAAGTAAATGTGCCTAGCCAGTAGATGGCAATATTCATTCCGATAGTGATTCTTTACTCCATATTGCCAACAGATATGTTAGTCGAATTTCATTCTCCGTTGATAACTAGTTTTTCCAATAACACACGGGTTTCCGCTACAATCCATTCACACTAAAGACGTGTTCTAACATGTATTTTTGTAACTTAAAACCTAATTTTATGACCAAAAAGGATTTTCAAAACATAAAACCAGACGTCCCCTGCATCTTTGACACAAATATCTAGAGGTACTTTAAAAGGTGCGCATTCATATAACAAGGAATTTCAGGGTGTCTGCCAAACATATATCCTAGCAAATTTGCCATGTGGTGTCTGTTGAGCACATGTTGAGATAAGTAGACCAGGTTACGGATGTCCCTAGTAATTCAAAATGTTATTTTCTTAAACAACCTCCATCAAAAAATTTCTAGCTTCATGTCGAACAATGTCCTTATACCATAGAATTCAATGAATAAGTAGTTTTGACAAAGAATGTAGTCATTATTCTTCTTTTTTCATAATGTGAATATAGGTTTTATCTTTTTTTTAACATATCGAGCAAAAGATAAAGGAAGTAAAATACAAAGATTTTGCAAGGATAACCCTTTTGACACCATAGTAAAGTCAGTTCCTGATGTACATTACCACCAATATCAATTGTATCTTTTTGTAATGGTAGTCATTTGTGACTTATGTATTGTCAAACCTCAGGGCATTTTCAATCGAATTTATTTAATATTGCATCAAGTTTTTTGAGGGATCACCACATATTGAGGATTATTTGAATCTCATGTTGGGCGTGCATATTTTTTCATATTTACAACCACAAAAATCTGAAATTTAAGCAATTTCGTACTAGTTCTATAAACTATAACACGAACTTCGCGAGGAGTGCCATTGACCAGGATAGACTCGAACCATAAGTATATTGGCCGTAGGTATAATTTTTTATTCTTTGGATAGAATATATTTTATCTCTAATTGTTCACCATCAATATCTATGAAGTTTCTTTTCTTAGTACACTATGCACTACTTCATGCAATTGGCATATTTAACGGTTTCAACATTTCCTTGTTATGTAATGAAACCAAAGTATATGTTACATTTAAGTGACATGATAAATGAAATTAGAGTTTTTATTTAGAATAGAAATAGTTATCCATTTGAGATGTTAATAATTCATAGTGTTCAACTTTTTGTTCAAGGTTTCATAAATTCAATAGAAGTTATTTTTTTTTAATTACCTAGCTTGGATTAGAGACTTTTTTATAGAAACTTTTAAACAATGTAAAACCAATGTTGAAGGATTGCCAAAGGGTTGAGCCATATGATGTTCCAACTTACATTGGTATATCATGTAATGGACGAAACTTACTAAATCACCAATGAGAATAATATATTTTGATCCAAAAGGCTCATTTTTGTGTTGTGGGAAGGTTTACAAAGATTGATCAAAATATGTTAATATATTTGACAATATGAAACTAATTTGATCAATCATAAAGTATTGGATATATTATAAAGAGTATTGTAAAATTACAAGTGATTTACCTTCTAATTATTTATTTTCTTTTATAGGTATGCAAAAGATTGAATGCATTATTGAAAAATTATTATTAAATGTCACAATCCCTATTAGTGCAAGAAATAGTAATGAATAATCATTTTGGGTTTTTTGAAAATTCAATCAAGTCTTATTTTGTTGATAGGGCATGATTTCCATGTACCAATAGAACTATAAAGTATATTTTTTAATGGAAGCATTGTGCCTCTCTAATTTTAGTAGTGCATAATGTTATCAACAACAATTTGTTGGTCTACAAATAACGTACTTAAAGTGTATGGATCGGTAGAATGGGTTTCATATAGTTTTTAGTTTGTTCAATTTAGCTCTATAAAGGAAGTAGACTTTTATTGAAAGGATTTTGAAATCTTAATACTCTTCTAGACATGATGTATATCAATTTCATGTTGATAATACATATTAAGATAATTAAGTAGAATATCATTGTTGGATGTAACTATGACAAAAGATGTCATTCATCAAGGTATTTGAAGTTGAAGAAAATAATTTCATCATTTTTAAATTTTCCATAAGAAGAAAATCTTTTTTAGATGTTGTTCAACAGATATTCCACCAGTGGTAGGAATTTGTCATGCTTTACTAGTTTTCAGTTATTTTTTCAATAGAATAGGAAATGATTGCAATGATGTTACAAAAAGGCTTTTAAAACATAAGCATGCTCCAACAAACAAATTCTTAATTAGTATAATGTTTTTAAGCAATTGAAAATAAACTTGGGAAGATAATAATAGTAGCATGCCTTCATTTTTTTTTCCTTTCTTCATTCCATTTTTTTGGTTATATGACCAATTGATTTTTGCCTCTATAAGTGACAATAGATCTAATGAAGGAGTTTGGTAAATGTGTGCATCAATGAAGATAAAAGTATAAATTGAACTAGTTGTACTACAAAAGAAATAATGTAGAATATTTTTCCAACATTCAATGAAAAAATTGATTATTTACAAAAGAAAAATAGGAGTTGTTTTAAAAGACAAAAAACTTGCTATGCACTAATGTCATGATCAAAAATAGTGGTCATTAGAAGATTTCAAAAGGAAATCTATGATGGTTCATTCAACCTTGAATTATGGGATATTCTTGTTATCATATGGTGATAGATTTTAGATCACTTTATAATTTTGATGCATATTTTATAATATATTTAAATAAAACACATGAAAGAACAAGTTAGGAATAAATATTTTCTATTTAAATAGAAATCATAGCTAGATTTTGAATATTTAATTGTGGATACTAAAATATGGAATTACAAATTTAGCAATGACAATTTTTACCTACCTTCACACTACATGACTTGTGCATACATATACTATTCTTATTTGCAATTATCTAACATCCACATGCTAACTATGGGTCATTATAAGTTATCATCACTCACTTATATAATTTCATTAGTCTATATAAAATAAGTAAATTCTCATGTCATAGCAATGTTCCTCTCTTAAGTAGAAAGAATAGTTATACTTGGATAATCTTGTCAAAATTTGATGGTTTCATCCTTCCCCCGAAAATTATCATAATTCAAAATATAATCACTCTTATGGGTTCACAGATTTGCCTAGCATAAGTATGGCATGATAAATTACCCAAAGATTTCTATATAAATAAAAATTAAGCCTAATATTATTATACATTTGAAACTTATCAAGCAAGTGTTTATCAAGCCTCGTACACACGTGCTCATTGAAAGTGATTGTCCTATTTTTCACATTTTAAAAATTAGTCACAAGTAGTAAGTCTTACCCGAGTTTAAATTTTCTCATATTCAACTTAAAGTTTCCATTTGTTAACTATCAAAACCCATATCACAATATTCCATAAATTCAATGAGTATTATTGCATAGATACACCTAAGTGGGATAAATACATGCTCTATGAATTTCCTCTTTGGAGTATTATATATGTAGGTAATACCTAGTCATTCATAGGGATTTCTTAAGTTATTTTGATTGCACCTTTATTTCTCATTTATTTACAATAATTTACCATTGTAATTAGACCTAGGGTTTCAAGGGAAAAAAAATCATTTTTAAGGGGTTATGTGCATAGTCATACTTAAAGATCACATATAGAGAATATTAAATGTCTTCACATTGGACTGTGTTAGAACATAAGTGTAAAAATCATCTATTAAACATTGTCAAAGTTAAAACAAAATTTCATATAGTTTTATCTTAAACCTAATGGAAATATCCAATGAACCCATAATTCTAACTCCTTAATTGAGTGACTTACTATTTAGATTAATTATTTCCTTATTACATGTACTTAGTCTTGGTATTTCAAATAATAAGGAACCAATATGTATGTTATCCCTTTTTTTTATATCCATATTTAGCAAGTGCAAGTTTTAAATTGGTTACAACTTGTTACAATAAGATTCATGATTAATTATTTTACACTATAACCTTGATTATACAAATATTTCCTATCTTTTTAAGGGTTATAAACTAATCCAAAATAGGATAAAACATATTGGTGAAATAACATTTTACTTAAACATTACCATACCCTATGTTTCCCTTAGGTCTTGATACTTTTTTTAAACATGATTTATAATTTTTTTAGGGTTTTTGACTTGATTTTAGATTTTCCCTTATCATACTTGCAAGTTTGAACCTTCTCATTTTTCCCATAGGGTTTCACATTCATATTTAAATTAAGGCTTCCTCTCTTAGGATTGTGGCTTGTCCTCCTACTTGTTCAACTCATATTTGATCCAAAATGAATCAATTTTAAAAATTATTAGAGGTTTATTTTATTCATATTTTACCGGATAAAAAACATGTCTTTTACACCAAAACATCTTATGAATTTTATGGAGTCAGGGTTTTACCATTTTTATTTATAAATTTGGCTTAGAGGATGAAGGGTGGATCTAATTTTAGAATGGTTTTTGGGTTTTCTTTACATATTTGTTATTATTGAAAATGATATTTTATTTCTAAATATTTCTTAGGATTTTATTTGTGTGGTTGGTTATTTATTTGACCCTTTTATAATAATCTATATACTTTTAGGCCTTCATTACAATTTACATATATCATATGTAATTGATGGTGAGGTTCACATATAAATTTGTATTCAAGATTTTAACTCTAAGGTTTTGATATCTAGCATCCTTATATGATGGAGTTCCATGATGTTACTATCCTAGATGGTGGGGTTCATCTTCATAGAAAAGTTTGTATGAAAATTAAATTTTTCCAAAGTATGAGTAGTTATGTGTCTAATGAGGCTATTGTACATCAAATAGTCTGTATGATAGAATCGATAGAGGCATTAAAAATTGGATAATTTTTTACATGTCAACAATATTGAACATGCTAGTGTTAATTACATGTTTGCCTTGCCATTAGATAATTTTATTCCTCAAAATATTTATTATCAAAATAGTATTCCAAAAAATAATACATCCAAAGCTAATGGTTCATAAAAAATGCATAAGGGTGATAAGAAACTAGTTTTACTCTTATAGATTCACATTGCCTTCTATGTACCTTCATGAAAATTTAAATGCTATTGTTCCTATCGTAGAATGAATAGACATCATAAAGATAATTATTGGGACTTAAATATAGATTAAACTATTATTATTGGAAGTGGTAATCTTCTATTGGACACATCCACTAGATCTCCTTCAGATTCAATATCATCTTATTTAACTGACTGAACTACTCAAATTGTGTTTACATTTACTAAGGAACAATTACACAAAGAAAAGATATAGATAAATAAAAAGGGGAAATAGAGTTTACATAAGGAGGAATTAGGAAATGAAAAATTACATAAATAATAATTATAAATGGAAAAGTTGGAAAAAAAGGTTAAAAAATATAAGTTACAAAAGGGAAGGTTAAAAAAATAAGCACATGATAAATAATAAAGTGCAATTATTAAATAAGTTTCTAAAAATGAAGTTCAAAAGTGAGATATTCCCATCAAGAGTAATGTCACAAACATGACTTATAAGGAGAAATTTTCACAAAATTCTTCATATCTTGTTCTTTGACTCCAAGCACAGATAGAAATGAACATATTGATGAGAAAAAGGAATGTAATAATTTATTTCTCTATAAAGACAATGATTTCATTGATGATTCTAATTATGATTATCAAGAGGATTTTTATACTAGTGATGAATATAATGAAGAAGTATATGATTGTAATGATGATACAATTACACATACATATGGCCCTTTTCATTCACAAAATTTGACCATCATATAATATGATATAAGGACATTAATGTGTAAATCATTGATGTGATCATTGGCTTCCAAAAACACAATCTATTTTACATAGATTATTGATATTTTATAAATTGTATATTTCATATACTCTTCTATTTTGAAATATATATACCCTAACAGGATTTTGATTTTTTTCATTCTTATATCTCTTGGTTTTTTCTTGATTTGGTATTTTCATTTTGTTATGGACATCTGTGACATCTATCACATGATGCATCCTTCACCATGACCTCATTTTAGTACTCATAGTGTTCAGAATTTTAATTTCTCATTCTTATATATTGATTACTTATACATGTTAGGGCTTCTATCACACTTAAACGATCATATACATTAACGATCATATATACTAATTCTTTCAAATCCACTCTACCTCTTGCATACTCTTTCGATGTTTGAAGTTATGATTCATATTTATAGTTGGGAATATTACTCACTTTTACATAGTCCACATCATCATGCTATTACATTTAGTGAACATTATACCTTGACACATGTTGAAAATTATTTGTATCCTTCCTATTTTTCTATTTTTAAAAGCCTTTTTACTTGGACTTCATTTCCTAAATTATTGTTTGCCAAAATTTAAAGTATTTAAAAGATTAAAAAATGTAAATAATAGAAACTTCCAAATATTATAAAAATTAATACTTTAGAATGACATGCGTGTGTTATAGGACACGCATATCATATCATCTCTCTCTCTCTCTCTCTCTCTCTCTCTCTCTCTCTCTCTCTCTCTCTCTCTCTCTCTATCTCTATATATATATCTCTCTCTCTCTCTCTCTCTCTCTCTCACACACACACACACACACACACGAATTTATTGTACTTAATGGACATGTCAATGCTTGGTCTAGGGGGGGGGTGGGGGTGGGGGTAGGGAATCATTTCAAAAGATAATTTATCACATGTTATATATTTATATGAATTTTTAACATGTTGAACTACATAGATTGCTTACACATGTATTATTAGTTATTGATATCTTACATAGTGCTACACGGATACACTACATCACTATGATGTGAAATTTCTATACATCGATGATGTGGATAAGTTTCCATTTGTTCCATCCTTCATTTACTATGTTAAATTTTTATATAGGATAGCCATTGCTTGTATGTGTTTAATGGTTATTTTTATTTAACAAGGAAAAGAAATAAACAATAACAACTAAAATACTAATTTAAAATAAAAAATAGGCATAATATAAATGTAAAATATAATAAAATACATAAATTAAATTGAGATTTAAATATTAAATTTCATTAGAAAATGAAAACCTAACTCAAACTTCACTTGTGCTAACTATGCAGGCTGAGTGCTAATCAGAAACTAACCAGAATGATCTGTGAACATTATTATCTCCAAAAGTAGAATTATATTAAATATATAGGGAAAATATACCACAATAGGGTGGAGAGGAGTGTACTTTAGGCTTGTCTATTGATTGCACCTATGTTTGTATTTGCAATGTGGAATATTTTACTTCATAGGTAGATGTGCTTGTCTGAAGTGGTTAACTATTTTACTATGAGAGATGATTTGGCACTCAAAAGAACTATAATAGAAAAATTATATTGCCTACACATAAACTAAATGAAGATGATATGTAAGAGTAGTGAATCAGAAAAGGGGAATAGCCAAGCTATCTTTTGAAATTTCGATGTAATTTTTTGCATCATACATAACACAAAATGGCCTTAGGGAAATTAGTTATCATTCCTAGAATGAGTGTGTGAATATTGATATTTCACTCTATGAATGCAACTAGTAAACAAACTTGAATGATTGACAATGAATTCTTTTGACCTATAATAACTTGAAACTTTTCCTGTGAATATTACATTACATCAATACTTGAATTCACCACTATAAAAGGAAGTCATTTGAGACAAATTTTCTAGAAAAAGGTGGAGTTTTGTCTCTAAATTCCACTTTCATCTTTAAATTCCATCACTTTAGTTTTTTAATATTATAGTTGACTTACATTTGTTTGTTAAAATATACCATTCAAATAGAGGCCTATTTTATTTTACCAGATTATGGAGTGAATGAAGGGTCATGATGCTCCTTGGAAATTAGTGTAAGCAAGGATATGAGCTAAAAGGTCAAGGAATAAAAACTTACCACCTCTGTCTCATTCCCTAATTATCTCATTTTGGTTGATCTACTTGTAGAAAAATTTTAGAGTTGAGAGATCAAAACTCTTAGGCTATGTTTCATTCCCCAATTATCTCATTTTGTCAGATCTACCTATGAAAAAAATGTTAGGTAATATATCCATTGTAAATGTCATTAAGCTTGTTGGTAGAAGGTTGAAGGTGCAAGTCGGTGTTATATCTCATTTTTATATATGCTAAAATCTACCAATTAATATTTATGATAAGGCCTTTTATTGTTCTCATGGTTTTTTCCTTATCTAGCATAGGGGTTTACATAGTTTTGATTAGATGTGTTTAAACCGATTGAAGTAATAAGAAATATTAAATACCCATAGATTTTATCTAATAACCTAAAATTTTAGTTAATACGCATAATGCTATGATGACACCTAGAAATTAATGATATGATGTTAAGGGATTTACATTGTTTTACTCAATTTATTGATTTTTAGGTGAATATAAAAAAACAATCGTGTTGAAGGCATACCCAGAAGTGATCGAGGAGTACAAGAAGGACATTGACAAATGTAGGAGGAAACACCATGATTTAATTTTTTAGAAGATATATGATCCTATTTTGCTTCATCTCATGTAAGTAACATTAAAATCATATCATATTGATGTTTTCTATGAACCCTTTTGTCTTTTGGTCATATGAATAAGCTAGTTGTGTAGCCTTGTGGGTTTTTCTGTGTGTAGATGAAATGTTTCTAGGATGTATGATGTAAAATTCAATAATAGAGGGATCTATGGAACTATTACATATCTTGTGAAACTATTTTATAGGGCTAACAATAGTCTCGATATTGACACTAGGTTGATTGAGCCTATTAAGGTACAATTCTTGCATTGTGTCTTACATTGATCTATATGAATTATCTAGATTTTTGGCTATTGAGGTCTTGGTGGTCCTCTTATTCTTCTCCATCATGGTAGAGAAGTATGTATATGATCTTGTTTTGATAGCTAATGTGAAAGAGGGTTTGTTTGAAATTCAAACAAAACTTCTTGTTTGATTATTTATGTAACTACTAGTCTGAATATAATATAATTATCCTTAATGTTGATGGTGATAAAGGAAAACAAGGTAGGCTTACATTTATACTCATTTGAGAGCTCATAAGATTAAATACTGAGATTACTATAATAATTCTTATCACAGTTGTAGGTATAAATCCATACTTCAAAATTTTAAATTAGATAATCCTTAAACTATCTGGAAACATCCATGCACCCCAAGAGATCTAAGCAACCATAAATGCAAAATGAAGGCTGGGTAAAACAATATTTATGTCGAAGTTATGATTATGTCTTGTCCAACATGTGTTGAGCCACTGCACCTGAGTCATAGACACCCCAATTTATTTTGTAATCTCTAGTGCAAGTCCTACTCATGCTTCATCCCTTCCATAGTAATTCACAATATTTAAATTCATAGTTAATACTGGAGGAACTAATCCCAAAGACTACTATAGGTAAGGCACTAGAACAATGATAGAAAGTGGTCATTAATTATATTTCTAACTAGAGAAAAATTTGTCTAGATATGATTGTTGTGATTTAAGAGATCTCATTCTCCTCCCAATCAAACCATCCCACTTCATTCTTCACGATAGGTAAAATATGTTAGCATTTATGATTTTGTTACTTTCCATGTAAAATTAGAGAATTCTAAGGTCATTGAAGGACTACCTTAAAATGTTTTTAATTGAAATGTCTTTGATGCATTTTGTCCTGCCTTTCCAAGGAAGTAATGTTGAAGATTACTAGTGAAAATGTCTATAATGCCTAGTCCCATGCATACAATTACCCACTTTATGACCTCTTGCCTCATTTCCATGATATTAATTTCAAATTAAATAGAGACAACTTCCTTAAGAATTAGACCAAACACTAGATTCAAAGATCCTAAAAATATGGCTCTTGTGGTTCCCATTAAGAAAGAAGGCATGTTTATCCTAGTAAGTTATTTATAAACTACAAAGCTCATAACGTAAAACATTGATATTTAATCCTTTTTTCCACATGTATGCCAATCCCCCTCCCATATCTTCTGCTTTATATTTTTTTAATGGAGTAAATTGATAGTGTTGGGATCATTTATGATCCAAAGTAATTTAATTTGTTATATTTTTGTTTTGATTTTATCTATGGGTTGGTTTCACCCATTTTTGGTTGGTTTTGTAACCACCTTCTTCTTTTCGTAAGATTTATAAGCTTACATGTGTACAAAAAAAAACTATGTTTTTATATTGAATATGTTTTAAATAATTTCACTGGTATTCCTCAAATTGATCTTGAGTTATAGTGGTATCAGAGCCACGTCTTAAAGGATGAACCCAGATTTTGAAGGGGGACAGTGTTGAGAGCAATCCTCTTTTGAAGACAAATTTACCTTGTTATGGAGGATTGAAGGCTGGACAAATAGAAGAAGCATAAAAATCAAAGGCAAGAAAATTAGTAGTACGAAAAGATAACATGTTTTTTTCTTTGAATGATTTCATTTTGATAAGTTTTAGGGGTATTATATGGATTCCTTACAGCTTTATTATGATAAAAATTGACAAAAAATTATAAGGGTCATAAAAAGTTTAGTTTCTATTTTATACACATAAAATTATAGTTGTATGATGTGCTAGTTTCAAGTTTTTTTGTCTGGTATTTTATTATCCTTCATAAGAAGACGTACTCCAAGAAAAATAAAAAATGGAAGGCAGCAAGTCTAACAAAAAATTTGTACAATGTTAAGAGTTTCTAATTCAATATATTTCATTCCCTTGTACAGTGTCTGAAGGCAGCTTCTATGCGAGGAAACATGGCATTTGTAGTCCTATATGGAGTAATAGTGAATTAATTTCCTCATATTCTAATGGAAAAAATAATCTAGAAATAAACAAAATAAATCAGATTTGGCTTGGAGAGAAACAAAGACAAATACATACGGCATCCAAGAAGATTGTTTTTCAAAAATATTTCAAACATAAAATTAGTTTGGGTCCCTCCAAGTGCCACATCACAAATTTTACATGCAAATAATAAGGGTTATGGTTTTTCACATTCATGGATTTTTTATATTTGAAAATTTTAAAGATACTTTTAACTAAGATATTTTGCACTAATGCATTTGAATTGATTAAAGAGGAGTTGGTTAAAAGCATTGTATCAGTCACTTATAATAGGGAGCTAAAGGGTTCAAAATGCATTCAAACTTTTTTTGTTAAAATTTTATTTTGACCCAATTTAATATTAGAAAAATTACATTATTGAAGAAATAACGGTGTAATAGGATTTATAAGGTGTAATTTTTTTTATTAAGATCCAAAATCTCTTGTAATTGGAAGCCATTTTGAAGGTCAAAGTAAAATATTAATAACATTCCTTATCTTTCAACTTCATAACATGGTTAAAATTGTGAGTTTGATTTCTAAAATTATATGCTTAACTCTTAAAAATTATAAGGAATGGTCAATGAACATGGAAAATACTTTAATTTTCAATGCATTTTGAGAAGTAGTTGAAAAGCAACAAACATTTCCCATTGAACCCACAAAGCTTGAAGAATTTCAAAAATGTGACAAATGTGCACTTGCTTTATTAAAATCTACTTATAATGCACAAGTCATAATTCATAGTGGTGATCAAGTATGTATCTCATAAACCATGAAAATCTCTTAAAGATTTATATGATAAACAACCTGTATATAAAAAATCGATCTTCTTATACAATTATTTAACATAAAATTAATAGATGATGAAGATATTTCAAAATATGTGTCATGAATTAAGAATTTGAAACAATAATATGGCACTACTAGTGCAAAAATTGATGATAAATACTCATTTTTATTATTTTGAATGGCCTTAGATCTAGCTATAGGAACTTTTTAGAAATGTTACAGCTTAGTGACAAGCTTAACAAATCTACTATTGATTTCATTTGTGAGTTTCTCACTCAACATGAGCAATAATTTACAAAGAATAAATAGAAACTTACTAAGGAGGTCGATTATACCAAAATAGGTAATCTATTATATGACCATAATAGAAAACATTCTTTGAAGCACTATCAGAGACAAAAACACTCTCTGCAGCACACATCTAGACATAAGCATCATTCTGGACATAAATATCATTCTAGTTCTTTAAAGAATAGACATCATTCTCATTCTCTGAAGCATAGAAATCACTATGATTCTCAGAAGCATAAGCATCACCATAAACATTCACATGAACATAAGCATAAGCATAGACTTGATTCTTCATTTGGCTATTCTTCCTCTAGTTGAAGTGGATGTGAAAGAATATGCTACAATTATGGTGGCATAGGACATATCTGTATAGAGTGCTCCTCTAAAAGGAGGTCCTCTCGACATCGATAGGAGGCAAAAGCAAACATTTATGGTCACTCCAGTCACTCTGGTCACTGTTTTAATTCCACTTCTAGTTATTCTTCTACATATTATTTTGATGGATTGGATGACTGCAAAGTTTCTTGCTCCACAATTGATGACTATATATTCTAAGATGGTAACACACCAATATTATGCGAGCTGCTAGGTTCAAGATTGTGATTTAATGTAGTAACATTTTTTATCTTGTGTACTTTGCTTTCATAGATCTACTATTGATATGATCTTTGATGTGGAGCATTCCGGTGGTTTGTACTTGGTTTATTTGTTGCATGACTTTCCACCTATTGCTTGATAGGGAAGAATATATTGCATATTGGTTTTCTATCAGTCATTGTGGTTACAGTACAAGTCAACATTGAGTTTCTAGCATTGTTAGTGCTAAGCAAAGACCTGTGAGTGATGTTGGTGATTTTTGGGCATCAGTTTGAGATGTGTCGTACATAGTACTGGGGTAGTAACATATTGGATAGATTTTGTATGAAGATTGATGCAGTTAGACAAAACGTGATCTTGTTCTACTTCAGTGTGGGGATTATTAAGGTGTTGATCAGTCCAGGATGCATAGTGTACCAGTTGTAGTTACAACAGAGTCTACTTGGATAACTCACAGTTCTTTGCCTCAGTCTTTCTATACCCCTTTGGATCAACGGGGAGTTTGTTGGGATTATTTATGATCCAAAGGAATTCAATTTGTTATATTTTTGTTTAGGCTTTATTTAGGGGTTGGTTTCACCTGTTGGTGGTTGGTTTTGTAACCACCTTCCTTCTATAAGATTTATAAGCTTATCTATGTACACAATTAAAACTATCTTTTTATATTGAATATATTTTTAATAATTGCACTGATATTCCTCAAATTGCCCTTGGCCTATTAGAAGATTGATCTTGCAAATCTTATTAGGTTGCAATATAGATTTTTTGTTAAGTAATTATTCTCATATCCAAACAATGTAAACACCAAAGGATTAGGATGTTGTTATTCAATACAACTATTTAAATTCTAACAATAGTAGGTTTATCAAATCTTTCAATGATGACATTTTTCTATTCTGATTTGGTCTCTAGACCTAAAAGCCTCGCATAAACTCCTATTATAACATTTTTAATTAGTTCTTCATGAGTGCCAATCTCACTAATGCATCCATTGCTTAAAACATCAATGCAATCATATTTGCTCCCTATTGATAGATGATGACTTTACAATTGAGGTATGTTCACTCATGATAGAGTCAAGAGCATATTGAAAACCTCTCTCTGACTCAAATCATACTCATAGATTTATCAGGTAGCAAAATACTTAATGTTTTTAAGATAGCTCTGGCTATTGCAATCCTTTGTTTCTAACCTCGAGACAACTGAGTTCAGTTCTTAAATTTTGTTTCTAACCTTGAAATAAAGAAGATATTTTATTGATCTTCAATTTTCTTTCCTTACAATGCTGCACCCAAGGCATCTTTAAATAGAATTGAATCCAAAAATAACTGATTGATTAACTAATCATCTAACTACTTAACTAACTAATTGTTAAGTGCTTAAACTAACTGATCTTTAACTGTCAGTTAACTAACTGAATGTGAACTACTTCTTTAACAGTTTAACTAACTGTTTGATAACTGATTATTCAACTGCAGCTAACTGCTTGCATGCATGAGGAGTGGATAAATTAACTCTTGTTCATCTTGAGTTTCTAACACTCCCCCTTAATTTCTACCACTTATAATTTTAGCATTTACAATGCCTAAATTTTGATTCTCATGCGGAATACACTGCCTTGCGAAATACAATTGCCTTGTTTTTCCAATTGCTAGCATAAACATATGCAATGCTATAGCATTACTAAACATCTTCATACAAAACAAATATAATTTCTCAATGAGCATTCACTCAGTGTTTAAGACTGAGGAGTAGCCTATTGAACAGGCTATCAACGGACGTGCTTATGTCCAACACTGCAAGCTTCTTGCTTGCTTACCTTTCTTTCACCCAACACTTAATTGTTCAGGTTTCCTCCAAAAACTCTACTGGGTTCATTCCATGTTGGTCTAGATTTTCCAATGATCAGCCTAATATTTAGACACTTTGATAGCTTCACTCGTTGTTCAACACACACACTTTTATAGATTCACTCATTATGTAACACAAGCTCTGTGTAGCTCATCATTTCAAACATGACACTGCAGCCGTCTATGCTATAATTTGAAGACAATGAGTTATTGCATTGCTTGTATAACATGGAAAACATACACCTTGTAAAATTGAATATAGACGGCAAATAAGAAACAAAATAAATAAAAAACTTTTAATGGTGATTATGATTTTTAGCTGTGCCTTGACCACAAATTGCAATCTTTATCACCTTCCCACACTTTGCATGTCTCAACAGGCTCTTTTCTTCTTGACAGCAGCTCCCCACAAACTGCCAGGCTCCTCCCATGATCTCAGGCCTGTGCTCTGTCTTCACGCTTCTATGGAAGCTTGACTGCTTTTGCTTCTTTTTTTTCACTTTCTTTGACTGCCTTGATCAGCTTTGGCTCTTTGATTTACATGAATTCAAGTGCAGATAGGGCCTCTTCGGTAGTCTCTTCTTTAGTCTCAGTCGTCGGCTCATCCTTCACAGCTGGCATTTCCTCCTTTGGGGGTGGCTTGACAAATTCATTATTTTTTATGGCCTTCTAGTTTGTTCTTCACCAAACATAGTCGCTGATGTCGGTTAGACTGCCGAGGTCGGTCAGGGAATAGTACCGATGTCAGTTGGTTGCCGATGTCAGTCTTGGTGTCGGTTGACTTTAGTTGAATTGCTGATATCGATCGCTGCCCTGCCTGCTGGCTCTTCCTTCACTCGTTGGACTGCGACTGCTGGGGTTCTCCAATCTGAGCTTCTCCTTGTGCTTCTTTCCTACCCAAGCTCTGATACCAATTTTTTAGAATCAAGAGAGCATGCAAAACAAAAAATTAAATAAATAAATAAGAATCAAACCCAATTGCTACAGTAATCTCTTAAAAAAAAGATTTTATTGATCTTCAATTTTCCTTCCTTGCAATGCTGCGCCCAAGGCATCTTTAAATAGAATTGAATCCAAAAAAAATTGATTGATTAACTAATCATCTAACTGCTTAACTAACTGATTGTTAAGTGCTTAAACTAACTGATCTCTAACTATCAGTTAACTAACTAAATGTGAACTACTTCTTTAACAGTTTAACTAACTGTTTGATAACTGATTGTTCACTAACAGATTATTTAACTGTAGCAAACTGCTTGCATGCATGAGGAGTGGAGAATGTTCATCTTGAGTTTCTAACACTCCCCCTTAATTTCTACCACTTACAATTTTAGCATTTACAATGCCTAAATTTTGTCTTCTCATGCGGAATACACCGCCTTATGAAATACAATTGCCTTGTATTTCCAATTGCTAGCATAAACATATGCAATGCTACATCATTACTAAACATTTTCATACAAAACAAATACAATTGCTCAATGAGCATTCACTCAGTGTTTAAGAATGAGGAGTAGCCTGTCGAAAGGCTATCAACGGACGTGCTTATGTCCAACACTGCAAGCTTCCTGCTTGTTTACCTTTCTTTCACCCGATGCTTAATTGTTCAGGTTTCCTCCAAGGACTCTACTGGGTTCATTCTACGTTGGTCTAAATTTTCCAACAATCAGCCTAATCTTCAGACACTTTGACAGCTTCACTCGTTGTTCAACACACACTTTCACAGCTTCACTCGCTGTGTAACACAAGCTCTGCAGAGCTCATCTTTTCAAACATGGCACTGCGGCCATCCATGCTATAATATGAAGACAATGAATGATTGCATTGCTTGCATAACATGGAAAATATACGCCTTATAAAACTGAATCTAAACAACAAACAAGAAACAAAACAAATAAAAAACTTTTGACAGTGATTGTGCTTTTTAGCTACACCTTGACCACAAACTGCAATCTTTATCACCTTCCCATGCTTTGCATGTCTCAATAGGCTCTTTTCTTCTTGATAGCAGCTCCCCACAAACTGCCAGGCTTCTCCCATGATCTCAGGCCTGTGCTCTATCTTCACACTTCTGCGGAAGCTTGACTGCTTCTGTTGCTTTTTTTTCACTTTCTTCGACTGCCTTGATCAGCTTCAGCTCTTCAATTTGCATGACTTCGGGTGCAGGTGGGGCCTCCTCGACAGTCTCATTTTGGTCTCGGCCGTCGGCTCATCCTTCGCAGCTGGCATTTCCTCCTTCGGGGGCAGCTCAATGAATTCATTATTTTTGATGGCCTTTTGGTTTGATGTTCGCTAAACACAGTCGCCGAAGTTGGTTAGACTGTTGAGGTCGGTCAAGGAATACTGTTGATGTCAGTTGGTTGCCGATGTCGATCTTGGTGTCAGCTAACATCGGTTGAATTGCCGATATCGGTCACCGCCCTGCCTGCTGGCTCTTCCTTCACGCGTTGGACTGCGACTACACTTCTCCAATCTGTGCTTCTCCTTGTGCTTCTTTCCTAACCAGGCTCTGATACCAATTTGTTAGAATCAAGAGAGCATGCAAAACAAAAACTTAAACAAATAAACAAGAACTGAACCCAATTGCTACAGCAATCTCTTGAAAAATAAGATTTTATTGATCTTCAATTTTCCTTCCTTACAATGCTACACCCAAGGCAGCTTTAAATAGAATTGAATCCAAAAATAAGTGATTGATTAACTAATCATCTAATTGCTTAACTAACTAATTGTTAAGTGCTTAAACTAACTGATCTCTAACTGTCAGTTAACTAACTGAATGTGAACTACTTCTTTAACAGTTTAACTAACTGCTTGATAACTGATTGTTCACTAACTGATTGTTCAACTGTAGCTAACTGCTTGCATGCATGAGGAGTGCAGAAATTAACTCTTGTTCATCTTGAGTTTCTAACAATAATTTGATCCAAGATCAACAAATTATGGGAAAATAAACTTACCAAAGATTACAAGCGGAAGCAGTTCACGCTATAATATTATACTTTCATTTTTTGTAAAACATAATTCTGACCGTGATCTATGACAACTAACGTGGGGGTTATTTACTTTCTGAATCCATATTCTTTATATTAATAAATTGTAATTTCAAACAATTTATTTTCAACAAAACATAAGTAGTGTTTTCATATATATTTTAAAAATAAACTAAGATACTAATTAATTTGTGATCTATTTATTTTTGTTTCTGTGAGTTACGTAGATATCGACACGTCTGTAGTAGTATCCGATGTTGGAACAAAATAATGTTGAACGGGGGAAATGACTACTTTTTACAGATCCACTACAACCTACTAATGCCATTGTATTTGCAGTGGGAATTGTGAATGACAAGCCTGATAATAAGGGTATAGTCAGGCATGAAGGATAATTAAAACTAACATTCTCAAATGTCATTTCGCCTTTGACCTTTAAAATACATTTTACTTTGGACTTTTAGATGTTTCTATTTGGTTTTGATTGAATCATGTCAAATTTTCTCGTTCTAGCCAATCATCCACTGTGAAAATTTTGAAGATTTGGTAAAGCTTCCCCTAATGCCGTGAAGGTAAAAACATCAATGTTAATTTAGATTAAAAATCTTTAGAAGAGTAGTATATTAAGATATTTTTTTCTAAGGTTGAACGATAAAGATCTTTTTAATCTGTTAGCATTTGACGGTATCAATTTCATGAATAATCCTAATCCTCCTTTATTTAGCTTATAAGAGTAAGTTACGCTTCGACTTTAAACTAAAAATTGAAAACTTATTTACATGCCAGCAAATACGATACCGAATACTGATTTAACACTCTGGCCAGCAGTGACTCTTTTGCATGAGATCAGAACACATTAATTGAAGGCATCAAAGCCAATACTCTAGGGATTTACAATGCCATTATTTCAATACATTGCCACAATGACCATGGTCTTTCAATTGCCAACACCTTAGCTGTAATATTCCTCTCCTCCTCTTCTATTTGATTTCATCTTTTTAAAATCTGTGGTATTGGGTGTTAGATTTATGATTTCATAATATATGAATTACAGGGTGCACAGGTAGGAGCAACTCACATAGAAATGACTGTTAATGGCATTAGGGAAAGTGGTAGGAGAAACTCAAGTAGAAATGAATGTTAATGGCATTGGGGAAAGATGAATGAATTCTTCACTAAAAGATGTAATTCTAATGTTGATGAGCCCATGAATATATTGTATTTACAATTTGAACTTCATTTGGTTGTTTAAATTTTACAACTCACATATATTTAATCATTAGATATCTACATTTGAAACTTGTTAGGGCAATACCTTGACCCACTATCTCCCTCAACGAGTGTATGTCATCTTAGTAGGGCGACTTTGTGGTGACTTGGAATGACCCCAATGTCATAGGGGTTGAGGATAAGGGTGGCCAAATAGACAAAGAGAATGGCATGTGTAGTAATTGGCAGGTCTATAGACAAGGATTATGAAAACAATAACTAGTAGATCTATAGAAAAGGAGCATACGACGACTTATGTACTCGCTGGTATAGTTATGGGTGGTTTAGTAGAGGAGGAGGTCCCAAATGCACATTTAGGACACTTTTCTTGTCTGGCAACGAACTCTCGTCTGTGAAAAGCGTCTACATAATCGCTGAAGAACAAAAGAGTATATAGAGGAAGAGGGTTATTGACACATAGAGGTTGTTTTACTGCAAATCACTACGGAACAGGGGAGGTTATGTTTATAAGGATAGGAGTCTGGCACAATGTGACAGAGCCAAGTAGAGTCACCCGAAGAAAAGGGCTATTTTGTCCATATTTGAACCTGCAGCAGTTAGGCCGCAGGAAGAAGAAAAGAGGATGGTTTGAAGGTGTCAAATGATAGGAGATACATGAGATGTTCATAAAGAACAAGGTAACCATTCCTAGAAGCATGAATTTGGTTGGTAG
Source organism: Torreya grandis (assembly GCA_037957365.1). NCBI lineage: Eukaryota > Viridiplantae > Streptophyta > Pinopsida > Cupressales > Taxaceae > Torreya > Torreya grandis. The sequence continues at coordinate 652,294 of JARHVA010006721.1, read as the reverse complement.
TAGCCTGTAGCATGTTAATGAGGTCCTGCTCTCTGGGCAGTTTTGTAAAGCTTCTGTGTGTTGCTGCATATGATATCATTTGTCTTGGTCGGGCACTGAGTAATTTAAATGGTATTGCTGTTGTCAGTCCTGGTTGCTTATTGTGTACTGTGCATTCTTTGATATTCTGTAGGCATTGTAAGAATTTAAAGTTTGTTATTCTAGCTGTATACAAACAAAAGATTATTATTTTAAGCCAGTACAGACTCTTTTTCAAATCTATTGTATGTGTCTAAAATTTAACAATCATTTGTCTGGATTCAGCCTTAAAGATTAGAAATATGCCTGTCTTGTAATTGTATTCGGTTTTAAAGTGTTTAAGTATAACCTGAATTAGTATTTGTTGGTTCATTTTAATGTTGTGTGGAGTATGGGCTGCCTGGGCAGACGTCTGTTCGTTTGGATCTCCGCTCAGGACTGCATCAAGGTGGTAAGCCATTCAGCCTGAGTCATAATTCCTTCAAATTCTTTGGTGATATCAGCGACCATGCCCGCCAATAATTCTATTTCATTCATATATTTCCATGCATTATATTGGACAGGTTAAATAGTTGGGACGCTTCCCTCTTCTGCAAAATCTGCTTTCGACTATTGTGCATTTGGTTTGAAATGTTGAACATTTGGTGTGAACTGCTGAAATTCAAGAAACAGGCAAACGAAAGTGTGATTCTTTAGAAACTATTGAAAGGCTTCATAAGAAGGTTCATAGCCTCACCATGTCCCACATCATCCTCACTCTGTCCCACATAGTCTTTGAATGTGATTTTTGATGTTCTTCAAATTCTCTTGCTCTGATTGTGAACTGAAAAATAAGAATATATATCAATTATCAAGAAATAAGTTTTGATCATTATAGATATCATAGAATGTGGCCAATGATTAAATGGATATGCCAACAGGGTAAAAAATATAACACATGGCCATATTGCATTTAAAGAATTTGGTTTTTTTCCTCCAGGAAAAATTATGAGTACGAATGTGGCCAACAATTAAATGGTTATCCAAAGAGGGTTAAAAAAGTAGCACATGGCCATGTTTACTGGCTATGACTCACTCGAGGGTTATTGAGAAGCAAACACTTCACGTCATTTGATCCACTACCAAGTTATGTGATTATGGAGGGATTTTGAAATGTCGTAACGAAGCAAACACTTCATGTCATGAGATCCACTACCAAGTTATGTGATTATGGAGGGATTTTGAAATGTCGTAATGAGGATAAATCTATATATAAACAAATTAAAGCATTAATATTAATTAATCTATAAAAAAATAAACCAAAATAATATGTTCCAAATTTAATTATATTTATAAATATAATGGATCCATGTTTTTTAATAGAGCTTATAAATCAATACATTATTTGGCCCATCAATTTTACAAAAATCAAAAGGTTGAGGGAAATGATTGTGTTGCTTCATATGACACAATTGTGTCAAGTGGCATATTCATATGCATTGTTGGGAAAGTAACAAATGATGGTGGTGATAAATAATACTGTATATATAATACAACATTACATTATGTAAATGTGATTATTCATAGTGTCAATGCAAATGTGGAGAGTAGCTATGTGATATAGATATTATATTTTAACTAGTAGCAATCATTTGATTAATTTAAAAAAAGTATGAACATGATGAAAGGCGAGAATCTTAAAATGATATTTTATAAAAATAGGAAAATGTTTCACATTTTAACATACAAATAATACATGTAGTCTTAATTTAACAGGTTTCGAAGATGAGTATAATTTCATTCAACCATTTAATGTATAAATTTTCAATTTTTTCAAATAAATGAACACAATAAGATAATAGTTTCATAAAATATATAAAAATATTTATATATCTTATTATATACAATTACACGAATTGTTTTAAAATGATGGTAATACATTATAGTAAGCATTAAAAACAAGTGTAAAATATTGATAAAGTCATCATTATGGATTCATTTATTCAACCATTATTCATGTTCCTATTTTTTTATCTCCTTTCTGAATAAAAATAACATCAAACAATGATAATTTTGACTTTCAATACTTTAAATAAATATAAATATATTATTTTATACTCCTAGGCATTCTAAATTTTAGATTTCATCCAAAATAAATACACACAACATAGTGAACCTAATAATATAGCTCTACCACTATGCAATATCAAATTATCATTTTTAAGTAGTTTCTTTAAATATATTAACTTATAAACAAAAATACAATTTCATGAACTATGACACCATAAATTTTCTTTATCATTGGATAATATCTACATAATTATAAAATTATACCAAATAAAAAGATGATTTGGTACCATATTCCACCTAACCATCATCATATTAATTGTACATGTTCATAATGCGTAATGTGAAAATCCTATGACTTCTCTTCTACATGATAAATATATTTAAGTTTAAGTGAATATTCTACATGAAACTTATACCATATCATTTTAATTCACTAAGTGAAAATTTGATCAAGAAACAACAATTAATTGAAGTTGTAAATTTAGATTGAATAATTAAAAATAAAATCAATAACAAGTTTGTCGATTCCATCATATAAAAAAAATATGACAATTCAGAAAAAAAAACTTAATAAAACCTTTAACAACAATCTAGAGAAAGATATTATAATGAAATATGGTCCCCAGATCCATAACTAATTAAGATGCAAATGTGGTTTCATGACATGCAATTACGTGCTAAACTAATATCTAAACTTGACAAAAAATTATCTTATAAATGTAAAAATCCATAAAGCACTAGCCCTCAAACATTAACCACCTCTACTAAAACCACGTTAGAAGTCTTTTACTATGTATTAATATAGTAATCGCTTGGATGGATGTGAACATACTTCCATATGCAAATCGATATTATTATCCTTCTTATATCCACAAGGAAACTATAGGCGATCGAAAACATAATTCAAATTGAAGAATAATATGAAAATAGGCTACATAGTCAAGATAATGTCATAAAATGTAAGCATTCATAAAAGTAAATTTCCACCATAAAAAACATCTACATTAATGAATAAATTTATATTTATAAACAAGAAAAAAATTGTATGAAATGAAATATTTAAAATAAGGGTGATTATCCAAAACCAACAATATCTATGAATCATTGGATACAATCATATTCTTAAAAAAAATCAAAATGAAAGTGCTCTCAAAATTAATAATAAACATTACTTTAGGCAAGATTATAACATATTAAATCACTACACAATCTACATTATGAATTTTATCAGTTTCCTTCATTTTTAATGTAATTTTATTATCTTTTTTACATTTGAATTTTTATAAGTTGTTACTATGAATTTTGAATTGTGATTCACTCAATTTTTTAAATCATCGAAAGTAAGATTTTCATCACTAACTCTCAATCAAATATAAATTTTCGTATCCTTAATCTATATTTATCCATCTCTTTTTATTATGATGATTATTTTTTCTCTTCACTTTTATTTGATTTACTGATTGTTTGAACATGCCACATCTTATTTACATATGAACAATTTACCATTATTCCACATATGATTATAAACATGAGATAGTCAATTTATTTTTATTGTTAAATATATGGAATATGATTCCTATTAATCATGGAGTACCAAGTTTCATTAAATTTTTACCCATTCTCAATCTGTTGTGACCATTATATTAGATTTAGTTAAAAATATTATGAACCAATCTCATCATCAACACAATGTTTTCACCTCTTATATCATTCTTATCATTTACACATCAACCAAATAGGTTACATTACTTTAATGAGAATCTATAACATAAAAATAATAAAAATTATTAATGAAAAAACATGGTTCATTTAATATAAGATCACATAAAAAGATAAAATATATGTGCATGTGATCTCATAATAAAACATATACAAATGTATTTTCATATATAAAATTTCTTAATAAATTTTTAAGACAAAAAATAATAATAAAATACATAAATCCATAATATAATGACTTCGATAAAGACACTTATGATCAACAAAATAGAGGTCTTAAGATAGGCAACTACAAATGTTTTGTTTATGTGACATGTATAGAACAATTATGACCTCGAATGGCACTTGAATCTAAAAAATTACGAAGAGAGAGGAAAATATCCTTCGAAATGAAGATTCACAAATTTTTGGGGAGGCATTTTAAATTTATCAATTTATTCTTACCACTGAAAGGAGTTCCAAAAGTATAGTCTAAAATAATGTCAATTTTGATGGGCATTTTGTCATGTTTTCCGATAACAATAAATATTTTGGGAAATGTTTTTTTGGTTAACTTTTCGTTTAATCAATCGAAATTTTTTAAGGAAATCAATATAAATAATCTAGTATATTTTAATTATATAAAAATAATATTTATTTAATTAATATTAAATTATAAATAAATATTTATATAAAAGTTAAAATTTTATCATTTTTAATTGAAATTTAATAGTAACAATATTTTAAATTTAAAAATAAAATAAAAAAGGTTTAAAAACTTGTTCCTATTTAAGTAAATAGTAAAAGTTTAATTATATTGGTTATCCTTCAAATAATAGAAATCTTGCCAAAAAAATATAGAAAGAGTAATAATTATTTTAATTTCAAATAATTTAATTTGTATATAATTATTAAATTATGTGTTAAAAATATAAAATTTTAATTTTAATAATAATAAATGTTTGAATAATTATTTCAGTTTTTTAATAATTTATATGAGTGCTCTAACAATTTCTTTACATATAATTGTTAAATATTATAATATGAATATACTTATAATAATCATCTATTTACAAATGATATTTAAATTAAAAATAAATATTACAAACATTCAAACAAAATATGATTAGGTCTTAAACAAAAATGGAAACATAAATTTATCAAAAATGGTCCACACAAAAATTCTAAAGCACTAGGTATATCGGGGAATAATCAAAACATTTTAGGGTCTGTACTATAAGGGAAGAATTATACATAAAAATATGTAGAGGAATATGGCAACCAATTTAGGGTTGCTTAGTGATGACACCAAGATACTCGCCGTTAGGGTTTTAGGGTAAAGCGTAGAGTCCTATATTGCATAACTAATTGTTTTAACATGGTGTTGCTGAAAAATTATAGAAATTTTTTTCATAAGCAGTCTCATGCATTTTTAAAATTCATGCAATATATGTTAATTTGAAAAATTAAGAGTATCTTATTAAAAAAAACTAAAAAAATAAATTGATTGGATATCAATATATAGTTGGCAACCAAAAAATAGGAACACCCATGCCAATCTTCAGCCATCTATTGCTTCCCACCCCTCAAAAAATTCTTCATAAACTGTAACTGCTCCTTATTTTAAAGTACGGATATTTTATAAACAATTTTTTTTGGTTAAATTTTCATAATACATGAAATCACAATACCCAAAATTATAGAAGCCATAGCCCCCACCATGGGACCCCTCTCAAATACAAATGAAAATTTTGCAGATCGGCGCGGAAAGAGGAAGAATGAGGCAGATCAGATCTTTGTGGAACCCACAATGGCTCCTTATCGGTTCCAACAGGGGAGGCACGGAATGGATAGCAGAAGGATATGTCATGGAAGCAAAGTTTCAAGCATGCTGACGCATCACCAGATCTGATGGGAAAAGGAGATACTCGACTTGCTGTGACAGGGAATCACGCCAGATCTGATGGCGCTCTTCTTTGTCCAACTACCAAAGGCAAAGGTAAATGGGAACCCAAAAAGACTCTATTGGGTTCTAAAACAGGATTTTCAATAGGATTTTGGCAGAACGCAGGCCCAGAAACAAGGGAGACTGCCATGTGCCATTCTTTCGCTGACATTCTTTATAGGAATAGTCTACATAGATTCGAACCCCTAGCCTCACAGATAATTAAGCACTCAATCTCTTTCGAGGGAAAACATTTACACGTTGTGTTAGAGAGGTAGGAACAGTTGTCCAACTCCGGATGATCTAACGATTTTACAACCTATGGCCTACTCTCCCAGATCTCAAAGGTTGGATTCTGGAGAATTGGAAGTCATTGATGGAAGGTAATTTACAATTTTTTCCCTACGCAAGAGGTATTTTTGTTGTTTCTTTTGATCTGGCCGAGGACAAGAATGTGGTGTTTCAGAACCCCATCTGGTCATGGGGAAAGAGCATACTTACATTCAAACTATGGTTCCCATTCTTTAATATACACATTGAGGCATATAATGTTAGACCAATCTGGGTAAGACTTCCTTATTTTCAATTGCATTTTTTGACAGGTTTTTATTTTAATGCCTTAGGAAATTGTTTACATGAATTCTTATTTTTGGACTCTAAATCTCATTTTCATCCTAGTGTTGCTTAGATTTTGGTTAAATTAGATGTTGCCAGAGAACTTCATCAGTCTATTAAGGTAAAAGTTTAGAATCGAGTATGGAACCAATCTTTAGATTATGAAAGCTTGCCTTTCAAATGTAGAAATTGTTTTTAAATAAGACATTTGGCCACTTCTTGCAATATTTTTAAGCGTAAAAAAAGGGTATCCTAGTGAAAAGATGCCTTTCTTGAGTATTTCTTTGTTGTAAATGATATCAGAAGCATGGATTCTGAGAGTGATTTGGAGAAACCCAAGGAACATTTAGGTTTATCTCAATATTAACCTTTAACAATGAATATGACATCCACTGTTATGGAAAATGAGCTTCTTTGATTAAGGAGAGTAGAGTTTCACCGAAAGCGATAGCTAGTGTAGATCTAGATTCAAAAAGCAATCCATTGGATTAGACACTGTTGAAGCAATTTAATTCAACAGTTTCATTGGAAATCCTCATTCCAATCTACCACGAGGAAGGAAGAGAATGGATTGTTTTTGTGAAGACAAAAGCTCGAAGTAAATCTGATCCTCAGAATATGACTCTCATATCAAGAAAGGGATATGCATTATAAGAGTCTTAGGTTTTTTCTAGGTTTATAATCAGTTTGAACATTTTGGGACAAACTTTCTTTGTATGTCTGGCTTCTTGGCCATGTCTATTTGTTTTATGTTTAAGGCTTTGTTATAAATCTGGTCTGTTAGGCTTTATCTTCACGCTTTATGTCTAAGGTCGGGTTCTAGTTCAAAAACCCTTTTTTTTTACCAATAATAGAAAAATTAAGAGAAAAATAATATTTTTAAGTGAAAGTATTTTTTATCAGACTTGAGGATGCTATTGATCAGTACCTCTATATGGATGAACAAACTGAAGAAACTTTGAAATCTAGACTCAAAATGAATAAAGAAAGAATAATAGTCATAATGGATGTGTTGGTTTTAGGATCTCAAAACATAATTCTTTAGACAGGTGTAGGTTATTAGATTCAACAACTAGACTATGAGAACCTCAACATCCAATGTTTTGGTTTCCAATAGATGGGTCACCTCAAGATGAAATATCTTAACTTTAGAGTTTGCAGGGTTGTTGATATGAAAATTTAGTTGTTAGAATCCCAATCTGAGGGTGGAGATGAGAACAAGGTGCAGGACAAAGATCTTGTGTGGGATTCTGCTCCTTGTTCCAATAAGGATGATAACTCTTTTATTTATCAAGAGTGCCGCTCTTTTAGGGATGATTAGGAAGAACATATTTTCTATTCATGTGTTAGACGAGGGCGAGCGCAATTTTCAAAGAAATGAATCTTCCAAAGAGAGGCACGAAACTTAGTTTTAGCAAGGGATTTAGTCCTCTAGCTAGAAGAGAAGAATTTATCATGATGACTATGTGTTGCCCGAAGTATATTTAAGCTTATAAGGAAATATTCCAGAGGAAAAGGAGGTTACAAGATATTACCTAAGAATTTTAAACTTCAGAAATGCCTTTTTAAATATGTCAAATCTAGATGTTGAGGAGTCTCAACTTCTTAGTTAAGGCAATCATAACAAGCTTGAAAATTAATCGTGTTGCTTCAACAAGCTTGTTTTGATTCGGCTCTTGGATGGCCATGTATTTTGCTTGATGGCAGTCCCTCCACTATTTTGTTCTTGCCTCTTTTGATGTTGTGGCATGCTCTATTTACTGGCCGAACGGTTAGTGGGTTTTTGTTGGGATTTTTTTTGCATATTGCTGAAAGTTCGCTACATTTTAGCTGTCAATTGATCTCTATTTGGATTCATGTGAGGTTTCATTTTTTTTTATCTTTCAATTCTGGTTGTATAAGGTACAATGGGCTTTTTAAAACTAATGTTTTACACTTATCAAAAAATATAAGATGAAGGATTAGGAAAGAGAAAATACCATGGAAATCGAAAACAATATTGTCGGTGAGATAATATTTAATATAGAAAGAAATTAGTAATATTATTTAGAAATAAAAAATGACCCCACTGTCATATTTAAGTTATTAGTTAATTTTAGTGGATCACACTTTACCCGCTCGATGGAAATTTCAAATCTCTTAACGCAGCTACCAAGCGTGCAACAGATCGTGAGGATGTAGGCAAAAGGGTGAAGACACCACAGCAAAAAAAAAACATAGCAATAAGTTACCTAGATCTATAAAGAAAGGGGTTTGCGCAGGTTTCAGTGAATATAAAAGTCAACAACAATCCTCCTCTAGCCGCTCCTATGTGTGCAAACATCTCCATGTTTGGGGAGAGGTCTGTGACTAGACGTGAGCTGCAGAAGGATGACGAGGACACAGCAGAGAGGAATGAACGAAACACATTATCTCAAGATAAGGTTGTGAGGAGAGGCAGAAACCAGAAGGTAGGGAAGACTCAGGAGAGTGCCCTACCTCAGACTGGAACAGGGCAAGGAGGTTTCTAGCAGCGTGGTATGAGACAAACATTTGTTGAGGCAGTGGCCACCAAACCAGCCCCCAGATCTGAAATAAACCCTCTCAACCGGGTCATGTCAGCCTCGTCTGTGATTTTTGGTGAAGAGGAGGTTCAAGAAGTGCTCGAGAGCGATGAATGGTTCTTTTCTATGGGATTCATTTGTATATTTGTTAATCTATCTTTGGCCAAAATTGTTAAATTAGTGTGTATGTGGATGAGTATTAAAATATTAATAATGTAAGAATAATATAATTATATGTGTAAGTGAGTTGGGATAACAACTCACGTAAATAGAATGTGAGAATATTTGACATGAAATATGTTTGAATGTTGTTGGAGAGACACTTAGGAGACTTTGCAAGATCGTAGAAGTTTTTTGATATGTTAAGACTCTTTGGTTTTAGGAGTGCAATGACCTATGAATATGTAACTGTCTTCAACAAATACAATCCTATATGAATGAAGAAGATTATTTTTATTCGTTAGTTTTATTGTGTAAATTAGTTTTATTGTGTAAATTGGTTCAAATTTTAACTGTGGTATTAGAGTGGTTGTCATGTTCTATGATAGATGAATGAGTTATGGACAAGGAAAACTATTTTAGCTTTAGTTGTTCTAATATATGTTTAATATTGAGAGCATATTAGTGTATGTTGAGGTTTTTTTGTGATTGATTTGTGGCAGGTCCATGTGCATTCTGCCGTATTATTATGCTATAAAGCATTCTATATGGGAAAGTTGCAAAGATTCATCTTGCATAGCAAATATTCCTCAGTTTCACTTTGAAAACCTAAAGTTTTTCCATCCTATCATATGCCCACACATGTCATGATGCATTACCTATGTTAGCATAGTTGTTTATGTTAGCGTAGCTATTTATTACATTGTTAGTTATCAGTTTAGAGATGCAGTTGGTAGTTATCGTAGGTTAGTTACAACTCTGCAACTGTTTATATATTATATATATTCATCTATTCTTCAATGAATAAAATCATCAAAGCATTCAAGTGCACCTTCATCTAGAATAAAAGCATATTTTCTCAGAGTGCATCTCCATATGGTGATTTGCACTTGAGGAAATAAGTTTAGTCTAGAAATTGTTGCAGAGCTTCTCTTCAGTAGACCATTTGATGCGTGCTACTAATATAATGGATTTATTACAGTGTTGAGAAGTGTGTTGAAAGACATAAGTGCATGAAAGTGAAGGAGAATGTGGCTAAGGCTATGGTCTAGACCTACAAATGCAACAGTCTGTTGAATCAGCTGTAGAAGTGATAGAGACATCAACACATTCTTGCCCAATAGACAACATTGAACTTGTCATGATCTAGTTCCTCCAATTAGACCAATGACATTGAAGATGTGATATCCAATCCAATGTGGCTTGAATAAACCTAGGATATGTAGGAAATCTGATTTGTAGTCTAATTGTCAAGGAGCTAATCAACACCTTGGACTTTGTGTAAAGAAGGTGCTTGGAGTCTACTATGATCCAAACTTGTAACTTTGAAGTGGTTGGCTACCATTAATCTTGATTAAAACTGTAAATCATGTAATGAAGGCACCTCTTGCCAAGAAGGCAAAGAAGATGACAACATTTGTATAGAACACTTCTAAAATATTTGGATGAATTCCAACCAATTTTATTTCACTTTCCAAGATTCCCTCATGAACATTAGTAATCTTCAACTAGACGAATTAGTTTGCTAAGGCCTACTTGAATATTTTCCATTCAATGTAAAGTGTCAGGCACAAAAAATTTATACAAAGCTTGATGAAGGAAATGATGTAGATGATGAATGTGAAGAGGAATGACCTCTTAGGCATCCACATCTAACTACAAAAACTTATCAAGCCCACTTATGTGCCAATTTTTATCCATAAAAAAGGTACACTTGTTTGTACATACAACAATTTTGAAGTAATAAAATACTATTTTGATTCTGAAATCTTATACAAAAAAAATGTCTGCACCAAAATGAATCTTTTTTGATGCCCAACTTCTCAAAGGGAAATTTTTTTCCACATGGAATATGAAGATATAAATGATTCATCAATTCAAATAATTATGGGGCATCATCACTAGTATGGTGACTCATCTTGTCAAAGCTGATGAGCAAATTAAATATGACAAGTCAAAACTAAAAGCCTTGATGTTGATCACACTTAGTGTTACTGATGAGGTTAGACCTCATATTTGGTATGCATCAGCATCAAATAAGGCTTGCGACATTTTGTCCACCATTTATGAGGCAAATAACTAGATGAAGGTTCTCCATCTCCAGTCCAAGCTTCATATTCTTAGTATGAAAGATGACAATAAAGTTAAGGATTTATTATGCTGGGTAGTAAAACTTTGAGAAGAATTAATTATTCTTGGAGAAATAATTGAGGAAAATCTATTGGTTTTGGTCACATTGAGATCTCTCCCTTCTCAATTTCAGACATTCATCATGACACTGAAAATCACAAAGGAAGTAGTGTCTTTCAAAGAAATAGTTAATTTACTTGAACAAGAAGAAGGCATCCAGTCTGTGTAAGATGAGTTTGAGGATAAAGGCCTATCTTCTAATCAACATACTCTAAATTTCCTAAAAGGACCACCAAAATAGTCATAACAACAACATAAATCTAAGAAGGGAAAAAGATGGTGTCATATTCATCACACTACTATGCGTGGTATTGATCTGTAATGAGATAATGCCTTAACACAAGGTTCATCCAATCAAAATGGCACATATAGTGGAGATGATTCACATAAATCCAAAAGAAGTCCTTGGTGATGGAAGCAGTGCAGACATATAGTAGCACAACATCAACAAGATGATGAAACTAAAGAGGAGGTACTAGTGAAATCAGATTACAACAAAACATATAATAACATAGTTCCTATATCCCAAATCTCATCACAAATGAGCAATGTTTGGTTGATCAACTCTGGCACTAGTAAGCATATGATAGGATGAAAACAAAACTCTTGGATTCGTTCATGACTGAGCCGACTAGATATCAAGTTTGGATTAAAGAAAACAAGGAGTATGTTGTATAAGGAATTGGAACTATCACCATTCTTCTTGGAATGAGAACATGTACTCTCACAAGGGTGCTATATCTCCCTAGCATGACAACAAATTTCTTATCTATAATTCAGCTCTTGAATCATAAGGATAATGTGGAGTTCATGATCAAGAATGACACAAAATCCTATCTCCTCTCACAGGAGCATAAGGTCACTACTAGAGCTTTCTTAAAGGATCAATTATTTACCCTAGATGTAGTTTTATCAAATATTATTTCTCTTTCTACCTCTACAGCATAATCTATTGCACTATGGTATTCTTGATATGGGCACCTTTTTGTTGGAAATATTGTCATTGATGTCAACGGTATAGCATTTGTAATAAAGGCCCCATAGCATTTAACGATGTTTGTAATATTCATATCTTGGCTAATGTGTTAATATTTACTTAATATTAATGAATATATTTTTGGTTGCATAAAAGTCAAAAGAGGGCCCATGGAAAAGTCAATGAGTCATGGGGTAAAGACAAGAAAGGAATGGGACACATTTTTTGATGAAGAGTCATCTTGAAGAATTTCAAGAGTCACCAAGTGAATATAAAAGAGGGTATGGAACATTTTTCCATGAAGAGTCTTCTTAAATAATTTGAAAGGTCACAAAAATAAAGACAAAAGAGGAAAGGATGCATTTGATTATGAAGGGTCACCATGTGACTTTTCAAATGCAAGGATATGAAGGGTCATGCAAGTTTGGTGCCATTTTCTATGAGGATTCAAGGGTCATAAAGGGTGAATGAAAAATGTCATTTGAAAAGCTATAAATAAAGGCTTGAGAAGTCATTTGTAATATGTAAGAGAGTGCATGGTTTTTTAATTCTTTTATATAAGAAAATAGGAGACAAAAGTAGGAGATATTGTAGAGTTCTATCATTTATTAATTAAGCAACATTGAGAGATAGTTGTGTTTTATACACAAGAGGGGTTGGTGATCCTGTGGGTTGGTGCTCACAAATAATTTTTATGTTGGTGCTCAGTAAAGAGGTTGATGCTCATGTAAGTTAGTGCTTGTGATCTTTGTAATTTGAGTTGGTATTCATTCATATACTTGAGATTTTTATCTGTGTTTTTTTCCAATTTGGGTTTCCATGTAACAATATGGTCTGTCTCTCTCTCTCTCTCTCTCTCTCTCTCTCTCTCTCTCTCTCGTGTGGTGCATGTTATTGTTTAAGATTTATTGCATATATTGAATGTGTGATTAAGTGATTGAAAAAAAAAAAGATTAAGTAAAAGATATATAATATACTGATTCACCCCCCTTTTTGTATATTTAGTGCTTAACAATTAGTATCAAAATGGGTTCCTTTAAAAAAGGTTTTACAGCTTGAAGAAAGATTGGGAAAGGCACAATGTCTAGATCACATGAAAGTTTTTATAAAAATTAGGCACTTTTGTTTGATGAGACAAATTATACTTTTTAGAGCATAAACATTAGGGCTTATTTGATGGATGTTTGATTCAGTATTTGGCAAACAGTGGTGGAGGAATATGAAGAGCCATAGAAACTTCTAACTACTTCAGTAGAAAAAAAGGCAAGTGAAAATAATGTGAAAGATTTAAATGCTATTTTATGTGGTTTATGTAAATCATGATTTGCTAAAGCTATGCAATGTAAATCTGCTCATGAAATTTAGGTAAAGCTTGAGAATATTTATAAATGTGATGGAAAGGTTCATTAAATTAAGCTTTATACTTTTAGAAGATAGTTTAAAATTTTGAAAATGGAATAGGAGGAAAATTTAGCAAGTCGCCTTTTTAGGTTGATCAAATAGTTAATCAAATTCACGGTCTTAGAGTAAAGTTTAAAAAATCAATTGTGGTATAAAAAGTTTTGAGATCTCTACCATTGAGATATAATGCAAAATTTTCAACAATTGAAGAGATGAATAACATAACCAAGATAAAGACGAATGAGTTACATGGTATTATTATGGCTTATAAGATATGGACTAAACAAGGGAAACATTCAAAGAGAGAAGCTGCTGTCAAGAAATCAAAGAAAAAAAAAATCCAAGATTCAATAATCAAGTGACAGTTCTAACGATGATGAAGATGAAAATTGAGCTCTATTCATTTGCAAGCCAAAAAAAGGTATAGGAAAATATTAAATAAAATTATCTTTTAAATGTTTTAATTGTAGAAAGATTGAACATTTTATAGCTAAGTGCCCAGATAAGGGTAATGGTGACAATAAAGAAGGAAAGTCTACATACAAGAAAAAATTCAAAGTAAAATTCAAGAAGGGATTTGAGAAGAAGAGTTCGTATTCTAAATATCCTAGCTTAGTCAAAGATAGTGGAATCAGTGATTCAAAATAAGAAAAGATTCTATTCATGGCCATACATGAAGATTCCTCTATAATCAAAAGTATAGATGATTAAGAAGAAGAACATGATGAAGCCAAAGTGAATCTAGAAGGAGAATTCATTTGTGCCTTAAAAGAGTTAAATTCTCTTGAGAAAAATATTCGAATATTGAAGCTCCATATTGAGAAAAGTGAAAAGGAGTCAAAGGAAATAATTGAAGATCTATAAACACAATTTGAAGAAGCCAAGAAGAATTAAAAAGATCTAACGGCATAGTTGTAAAAAGTTAGTGAAGAATTTGAAATATATTTTATTTAAATTGTTTCTTTAAAAGTAGATCTTGATGAAATAAATAAAGCAATCAATGATAGAGCATCCAATGATTCAAAATTTTAAAATAACACTAATATGTTGAATAAGATATTAGAAATTTAAAGATCAATGTCAGATAAGATAGGTATCAGATTTGAAAAAGAAAAAGGGGAGGCCACTACTTTCAAATACAAGGTTAAAATAGAAAAAAGAAAGAGCTATATTGAAGTTGTTACAAAAGAAAAAATAAAAATGGAATAAGTTAAGAATATAGAGGATAACTCAAACAAAGAACACTAGAAAGAATAAAGCTACAAAAAGCAATCATGTCAAAGATACATAAATAGGTTCTATTTTTATAGTTACTATTTTTATTTTAATGCATATAGTCATAATAAAATAGAATGTCAAAAAAAGGCTAATAATTTTATAAATAATGAGAAGGAAACTCATGCAGAGTCAAGCAAAATCCATAACTCTTTTGCTCCTCTATCAAACTTTAATGAAGAGGCTATAATATGTTACAAGTAAAATAACTTCAGACACATAGCCCAATATTATAAAATCATGTTTGAGTCAGTCAAAAAGGACCAAAATTTTAAGGCTCCATTCATAAAGAAGAAATCTCAGACATGTTCATGGTAGAAGAAATAACCTAAAAAATCTATGTTAATACAAACAAATTTGTATGCAAAAAATGAAGAAAAGACATGGTTAATTGATAGTGGATGTTTGAGGAACATGACAGTAGATAAGATCAAGTTCATAACCTTGAAGAAGATCAATGATGACACAGTGAAATTTAAAGATAATACTATTGCCAAAATTTCTAGAAAAGGTACACTAAGTTTGGATAATGGTAGAACTAAAATGGAAAATGTTTTATATGTAGAAGGTCTTAAGCATAATGTTTTGAGTTTAAGTCAAATGTGTGATTAGGGGCACACAATAAATTTTTATGCAGAAGGTTATGAAATTAATAAAAAATATTCAGATGTGTTGATTACAGATGCTCAGAGAATAAGCAATAATTTGCATATATTATCAGATATCAAAGGTCAAAGATGTTGTTTGAGTTAGATTGAAAAACGTTGGCTATGGCACAAGAGAATGGGACACAAATTTTGATAATCTTGTCAACATCAATAAGAAGAAATCAATCAAAAATATTCTAAAGATTAAAAATCTATCCAAAATGCTCTGTGAACCTTGTCAGCATGGGAAGTAGGCCAGAAGGTGGTTCAAAATAAAAGAATACTCGACCACTCAAATGTTAGAGCTTGTTCACATTGATTTGTGTGGACCTATGAGAACTCAAAGTACTCAAAGTAAGAAATATTTCATGCTACTTATTGATGATTTTTCACATATGACTTCAATAATATTTTTGAAGAAATAATTAGAAGCTTTCAGATATTTTAAAGCATTCGAAGCATTAGTTAAAAATAAAATTGGTTCGAAGATTAAGTGACTAAAATCACATTAAGGAAGAGAATTCTTGTTAGATAAATTTATTGAGTTTTGTGAAGACCATGAAATAAAGAGACATTATTCAGCAGCTACAACTCCATAGCAAAATAATGTAGTTGAGTGAAGAAATAAAATAGTTTAACAGATGGTGAGGACAATGCTAAATGAATCTAAGATACCAGATAAATATTGGAGAGAGAAAGTTAGTACAATATTACATATTTAGAATAGATAATTATTAAAAGTCAATAGTGATAAGACTCCTTAAGAGCTATGGAAAGACAAACTAGCTACAATTGATTATTTTAGAGTTTTCAGCAGTAGATGCTTCACAAAGAAAATGGATGAGAAAATAGGTAAATTTTAATCTAGATTAGATGAATGTATATGTCTTGGTTATTATTTCAAAATTAAAGCTTATAAATTTTATTACAAAAAAACTAAGAAAATAGTTGAAAATGTAAGTGTCAGGATAGAAGAAGATGGAGCACAAAGAATCAGTGATCCAATAGACATTTCTGAAATCATTGAAGTGGAATATTTTGAAGAATCAGATGAAGATGAGAAGAAGGAGAAAAATGACACCAAAATTCCATCCAAATATGTCCAAAGAAATTATAATTAAAGTGATATCATCAAGGATATAAATGAAGAAATTCACACCAGAAGAGTGATGTTAAGTGAATCTGAGCATGTTAATTTCCCTTTGTTATCTAAAATTTACCCTAAAACTTTTTCAAAAGATAGACATAATAAGCATTGGGCTAAGGTAATGGATGAATAATTAAATTAGATAGAAAATAATGATACTTTGGAATTAGTTCCTAAATCAAAATATCACAATGTGATAAGAACAAAATGGGTTTACAAAATAAGTTGAATGAAAATAGAGAAATGACTAGGAATAAATCAAGAATAGTATGTAAGGGGTATGCTCAGATTAAGGGAATAAATTTCAAAGAAATGTTTGCATCAGTGGAAAGGTTAGAGGCTATTATAATGTTTCTTTCATACTCTAAGTTTAAAAATTTCAATGTGTTTCAGATTGATGTCAAATCTACCTTCTTAAATAGGAATCTAGAAGAAGAGGTCTATATTGAGCAACCTAAAGGATTTAATATCTCAAATATTAGTAGCCATGTATGTAGATTGAAGAAAGCACTGTACATATTGAAATAATCTCCCAAAACTTGGTATGCAAGAGTTAATAAGTACCTGCAAGATCAAGGCTTCAGAAGAGGATTTGTTGATAGTAATCTCTACATCAAAACAAAAGGTAAACATCAATTAATTATTGTGGTATATGTTGATGACATCATTTTCAGAGGAAACATTGAAAAGATGACAAAATAATTTTCTAATAATATGCAAAAATAATTTTCTGATGTCTATGCTTTGAGAATTATTTTTTTTCTTAAGATTTCAAAAAATTTAGTCAGATAAAGACATTTTCGAATATAAACGTAAATATGGCAAGAAAATATTTAAGAAATTTGGTTTTGAGTATTTTTTAGTAGTTGGCACACCTATGACTACAATAAATAAGGTGAACAAAGATGAAGATTCACCTATTATAGATCAATCTTTATATAGATCTATGATTGGTAATTTTTTATATTTGATAGCATCAAGGCCAAAAATCATGCATGCAGTATGTATGGTTTCAAGATATCAGTCAGTTCCAAAAGATAGTCATGTTCAATTGGTGAAGAGAATATTCAGATATATGAAGGGGACATTGGATTATAGATTGCCATATCCCACATGTAGAGATTTCACTTTGGTTGCTTATACAGATTTAGATTGGGAAGGTTTTTTAGATTAAAAAAAGAGTACAAGTGGAGGAGATTTCTTCATCAGTGATAGGTTAATATCATGGCTAAGCAGGAAGAAGAATTTGATATCACTTTATATAGATGAATCAGAATATATTATAGAAGTATTATGTTATACTCAAGTGCTTTGGATGAAGAAAACTTTAGAAGATATCAAGGTAAAATATGATGAGCCTATTTCTATTTTTTGTGACAACATAAGTGCTATTAATATTTTGAAAAATACAGTGAGGGATTTAAGAACAAAAAAATTTCTCATTAGATATCACTTCTTGAGAGAGTAAGTTGTAGATCAATAGGTTAAGATAGAATATATTAGTACTACAGAGTAGATTATAGATATTTTCATAAAGACACGACCAAAAGACACATTTGAGCATCTATGGGAGAAGTTGGGAGTAATTTATTTTACTTCTTACCATTGAGGATAAGCATTAGTTGAGGGGGAGATAAGTGTTACCTCCAAGATAATTCATTTACCATTGATGAAAAATTGGGAGAACAAAAAAAATAGGTATAGGTACAAGTGCATAAATAGGTACAGGGAATGGGTACATGTTACTACAATAAGGGGGAGTTACTATATGTTTCTTAGATGATAGTATGTGTAGGTTTAAGGATGCAATAGTTTAAATTTGAGGTTACCATCAATGACAAAGGGAGAGATTTTTGAAAATATTATTATTGATGTCAAAGGTCTGGCATTGGTGATAAAGGCCCCATAAAATTTAATGGTGTTTTTAATATTAATATCATATCTAATGTATTTTAATATTAATGAATAAATTTTTGGTTGCATAAAAGTCAAAAGAAGGCCCATGGAGAAGGGAAAAAAATATGGAGTAAAGATAAAAGAGGAATGGGACTCATTTTCCCATGAAGACTCATATTGAGGAATTTCAAGAGTCACCAAGTGAAGACAAAAGAGGGTATGGCATATTCTTCCATGAAGAGTCTTCTTAAGGAATTCAAAACATCATGAAGATAAAGACAAAAGATGAAAGGATGCATTTCATTATGAAAGGTCACCATGTGACTTTTCAAATGCAAGGATACGAAGGGTCATACAACTTTAGCACCATTTTCTATGAGGATTGAAGGGTCACAAAGGGTGAATACCAAAGGTCATTTGGAAAGCTATAAATAAAGGCCTGAGTAGTCATTTGTAATATGTAAGAGAGTGCATTGTTTTTTAATTGTTTTATATAAGAAAAGAGGAGAGAAAAGCAAGAGATATTGTAGAGTTATATCATTTGTTAAGTAAGCAACATTGAGATATAGCTATGTTTTATATATAAGAGGGGTTGGTGATCTTCCAAGTTGGTTCTTGTGAAATTTATAATTTGAGTTGGTGCTCATTAAAATACTTGAGATTTTTCTCTATGGTTTTTCCCAATTTGGGTTTTCACATAAAAATTTGGCGTCTCTCTCTCTTGTGTGGTGAATGTTACTGTTTCAGTTTTATTACATATATTGAATGTGTAGTTAAGTGGTTAAATAAAATAATTCAGATTAATTAAAAGATATATAATATACTGATTCACCCCCCTCTCAGTATATTTCATGCTTAACACTCTAGATTAAGTAAAAGATATATAATATATTGATTCACCCCCCTCTCAGTATATTTCATGCTTAACACTTTTTACTAGTTTTCTATACCAATTCAGCTCTAAGGCCATGGTACATGGAATTTATTAGCTATCCAATTATTTTATTATATACCTTGGATGCCTTACCAACAAAAAATAGAGGGTTCCATTTGAATTGAGTTCCTCACAATCCAAAGATCATTTTGATGTGGTACATATCGATTTGGGTGGAAACTTGCCTACTTCTTCCAAAGGTTCAAGTGTTATTCGTTGATGATTTCTCTTAAAAGACACGGGTGTCATTTCTGAATAATAAGAGTGAAGCCTTAACTAATTTTAAGGTCTTCTACCAGCTTATTTTCACCTAGTCAAGGAGGCCTCTTTATCTCCTTTGCTTAGATAGAGGAGTGATTCACATCAAAGTAATGCTTGGCATTCTTGAAGCAACATGACATAAAATAATACCTAAATTCTCCTTAGATACCCCAACATAATGGAATTGTATAAAGATAGAATCATTCAGTTATGGAGATAGCTCATTGTATGCTTTCCACTATCAAGTTTAAGGTGCCATTCTGGATAGAAGCAGTTCAGACAAATGTATATATTCTCAACATGACACTTACAAATATCATGCAAGATAATACACTATAATAGGTATGGAGTGATCATAAACCTTTGATCTCACATTTAAGATCATTTGGTTGTACATCATATATGCATGTCCTAGCTAAAAAGAGGAAGAAGATCAAACTGAAGATATTGTATTTCCTTCTATTGGGATATAGTACTACTTCAAAGTCATATCATCTCATGAATCTTGAGACACATAAGATTAATGAAAGCCAAGACATGTTTTTTGAAGAGTTATCATTTTATTCATTGACACTAGAGTCAAAACATACCACTTCTCATAGACTATTCCTACAGTTGGATGATGAGAATGAATAATCATGTAACAAATAAGGTAAGTTGCAAGGAGATTTGATCATTGATCTTGGACATATGGAATACAAATCTTCATCAAATAAACAACAACATAAATGTATAAAATGGGTATAAATAAGTATCAGGGACTCACACCTAAACTCTAATTGAGATACTTCATCAAGATCTCAGACTAGAAGACAAACGAGAAATGAAGTTAATATCAAACTCGTGAGTTCAATAGTTGACATAACTCGACTAGATATAGTTTGAGAGGCTTTATCTCAACCCCAGTTGAACAAGGAAATTGATGTTGAATATGATTCTGTAAAATAAATGAGACATGGAAACTTGTTAATCTACCTATAGAAAAGAAAACTATTTACTATAAGTGGATTTTCAAGACAAAATACAAGGTAGATAGATCCATAAATAAATACAAAGCATAACTTATTACAAAGGGATAAGCTTGCAACAAGGAATTGATTATAATGAGACCTTTACACCCACTGCTAGGATCAATACCATTAGTTTTTTTTGCACACTTTTAGCACAAAAGGGATGGAAGCTTCAATAGATGGATGTTAAAAGTGCATTATTGAATGGTGATATCAAAGAAGAAGTGTACATGACCTAGCCAGAAGGCTTCATTGATGAACATTTAAAAAAGGTATGTCATCTAATTAAGTCATTTTATGGAGTTAATAAAGAACCAAGGGCATGTTAAATTAAGATAAATGATCATTTATTTCATCATGGATTCATTTGTATCCCCTTATATTCAAATTTGTATATCAAGAAGGTAGGTACATAGATTTTCATTCTGGTTTTGTATGTGGATGATCTTGTGATTATAGGAAGTTCATCTAACTCATTAAAGAAGTAAATAATGACATGAATAAATCCTTTGACATGACATACTTGGGGATTCTTCATTATTATTTTGGATTGGAGATATGGCAAAATAAGAATCATATTTTTTTCTCATAGATGAAATATGCCAAGATGCTACTTGAGAAATATAGGATGACATATTGTAAACCAATGTTAACTCTAATGGAGAAAGGTTTGCAACTATCTTGATTTTAGGATTCATCTGAAGTAGATGAAACTCACTATAGGCAAGTTGTTGGGTGTTTAATTTACTTGACATATACCAGACTAGACATATGCTTTGCTATAAACTATCTTTTGAGAATCATGCAAGAGCCAAAAAAGTGTCATTGGGTTGCAACGAATCAATTTTTGAGATATGTCTAAGGTATAGTTGATTATGGTCTAAAATATAAAAATAAATCAAATTTATTCTTGTTGGGTTAAACAAACTCAAACTATGTTGAATCTATTTATGATAGGAAATCAACTTCAACATATATGTTTCATCTCAGTTATGGACCAATATCATATATTAGTAAGAAGTAATCAGTACTTTCTCTCTCATATATAAAGGTATAATATCGTGCCACATGAGGAGTGATGTGTGATGTGATTTGGTTGCATTGAATTCTATCTAACATGGACATTCCTGAATATCAACCACCAATCCTTTTATGTAATAATCAGGGTGTGTCGAATCTTGTTAAGAATCTAGTATGTCATGAAAGAACCAAACACATTGAGGTACTATGCCATTACATTTGAGAATAAATCTTGATCCACCACATTAATCTCTAGTACTACTAGATAGATTCACAAATAATAGATATGCTCACCAAGACACATGGTAAGAAAAATTTGATCTATTTCGAGGGTACATTTATAAAAGCAATGTGATAAAGGGGGCATAGCTATTTATGTTAGCGTATCTATTTATTACATTCTTAGTTATTAGTTTCGATATGAAGTTGGTAGTTATTATAGGTTACTTATAACTATGCAACCATTTATATATTGTATATATTCACCTTTTCTTTCATGAATACAATCATCAAAGCATTCAAGTTCTTCTTTAACCTATCAAGAGGCAATGGGAAGAGGTGTAGGGGGAAAATGAATGGTATTTTGCAGTTGTAAATGTGGTGCAATTATTTTTACCAATCTTGATATTTCATCCTCTACACAGAATTCAGATGATTCTACCATTTGTGCTAATGTATTCATCAACCTCTAATATTTTCCATTCAAAAAATACTATAGTAGAGTTATGAATTGACTCGATTACCTCAAAAAAACCCATATGTAATTAGAATTAGTCTCATATATTTGCCACCTAGGAACACTAACATGTTTATTTTCATTTAAGTAGTGTTTGTCCATATAAAATTTTAATTATCCCACTCCCACTTGATATCCAAGGCTCTTTTTATCAATTTATTATCTGTCAATAACTAAATCCTTTTTACAAAACCACCAGGATTCAGGCCCCTTTTTATTTTTCTTATCACTCTCCTACCAAGACAACACTTGAATTACATATATTATATATGTATATGTTTATTATGAGAGTAACTACCTCTTGCCATCTCTGCCAAACTAAATACAACCTCTAGTCTAATGGTAAAGGTATCATAGCAATAGGTATATGAATTCCATTACTTCCTTTTATTGGTTTGGTATTTATCTATGTTTCTTCCCTCCATTGGGACATTATTTTTAATTATCATATTTAGCATGTTGCATAATCATCTACTATAATATAAAATAATGAGCTACTATAGATGTTCCACACATTGTTGATGAACCAAACTGCAGCATTGAAAAAGTTGAGTCTTGGCATGCAAAGTTTCTCAGATAAGTCAATAAATTATCACAACTTTTATTTTAGCCACTTCCCTTCACCTATCTCCATAGATGTAAATTAAGTAAACAATTATTATTTTTGGGTGTTAGTCTACTAAATTAATATTTTGAAAGTTAAATTAAACATTATAAATAGGGCATCATAACCACTTAGTCTAGCGAGGACAGCTACACCCATAAATTTGTTAGTACCAAAAAAAAACATTATCCAAAAGGAGTCTTGAAACCATACATGTCAAATCATGTTGATATTATCATGGAAATATAACAATTCTCATACATGAGTTTTATTCACATAAAGTTTTTGAAATAATATATACTATAAACATAATGAAATTTTAATGATTGAAAGTTCCAAGCCAAGACATAAATTAAAACTACTTACAAAGTTTGTGTAGGATTATAGAGTATAAAATAAGTGTGGAAGTCTATGATGGGTTCAAACCATAGGTAGAATTATAATTCATGATTTCCAAGGCCTTGACAAAAGACATTAGTGTGAATATTATATAGAACTCTAGATAGGTTTCCCAATAACTCAATGTCTATTGTGTCTTGTTTATCTCCTTGCAATAATAATTGCATAAATCCATCATCAAATAATTTATTAGCATACTCAACTCACCAGCACCATCTAAGTTATCAGGGACCAACTTGAATTGCATATCTATTTTTCCAAATAGATATTCATTATTTGATTGGAAACTAGACCTTGTATTAATACACAAACAGAGTAGCCATAGTGCTTGAATGGAATAATAATTATCTATGGATTAAAATTAAAAATATTTACTTGAAGAGGATGGGGATTTATGTGAAGAAAAGATTGGGTTTGGAAGAACTAGGGTATGATAGGTGAGTTTTTATGTCAACTAACGCGAAGCATAATACTAGTAGTCCTATAGTAGAAATAACTCAATTTGTTTATTTTCTCTTTATATTTAAATATATTATGTTTGTTTTTATAATAATAAATAACTTTACAATATGATAATAATATATTATATATTACTATAATATACTATTATATTATAAATATATTAATCAACTTATATATTATACGTAATAAAATGTTAATATTATAACATATTGCATTATATAACAATATATTATGTTTAATTATTTATATACAATATCATTACATAATTATATGTTACACAAAATTCAAAATGTTCTGTGAATATTGAACCTTGTGATATGAGATACTTTTCTAATTAGTTTCTCATCTTGTTTGTTCATCGCTTACATTTCCTTAGATTACGATGCTCTAGTCTATGATGGCTTGCATCATTTGTGCAAATGGATATCATATTTTTGTAATCTCTATGTCAAAATTTCAACTCCCGTGGTTTTGATCAAGTGACATTTGTATTGGTTGGTTGAAGAGCACAACATGCTAGTGTCTAGTGAACTGTACAAATTTGAGGGGGTCATTAGAATTACAAGAATTACATCAATCATAAATGGGTGCACAACTTGAAATGTGAAAGGTTATTGAATTGGTAATTAGCTATGCTTATGTATCTTTGAGGTCAACATGACACTGATTTGATTGTGAGTGGACTCTATCTTTGATGTGTGACTCAACTCAGCATTGCAATGCCAATGATATGAAGATAGGACATTGAGATTCCCAAGTTTACATTGTAACATATGTTAATCTAAGATAAAATTTATAGATCTATTTATTCACATTAAATTATCATGTAAAATGAAGCTTGAACATAGAACTACAATAAATTATAAACAAAGTTAGGATGAATATTTATATAATAACTAACATTTAATATATAAAATAAGTTCATGTAAAGTAATTATGGGAGAAGACCAATCAAGATATGAATTTTCATACAATTCTTTAGATTCTGATGGTTTGCGTTCTTCATAGAAAGAGATAATGTCTTTATCTGATTTCTATGCAAAAAAAGTAACTCCCTTGGTTTAGATCAATCAACATGTATATTGGATAGTTAAAGAGCCCAATATCATGTACCACTTCATCATCACTTTTATCTCACATAACATCTCTCTATTTTATATTAGACCCTTCAAACTCATCCACATCATTACCCTTATCCCTTTGGTACCCTCATTTCCTTTTTGGATTAAAGTTATGCTTGACAAAGTGGTTCCTTGCTATTCAACTCAAGTAGTTTGCATCCAACACATCACCCTTATATCCTATTTTGGTACCTGCGGTCCTTCTCGAGCTATCAATTGTCTTATTCATATTTTCTTTGGGCTCTACAACATGTACACATCTTTTCCTAGGTTCCCTCAGTTACATTGGGTTTATGGCTTATTACATCTCCACCTATGCATATTTGAGGCTAGTGTCAAACTAACACATGTCGCATAGTAGTCTATGGTTAGTGTTTTACTTTATCTACACTCTCAAGTCTAGGAATACCTAAGACTAACATGGTCCACTTGAACTTCATCATTATGTATATTAGGTGTAATAAAACATGGGGTTGGAATTAATGAGATAAGCTCAAAATCTTCTCAATAGGCACCAATTTAAATGATCATTACTCATTAGATTGGGAACCTATGGTTAAAATAAATCTAGGTTATCTAGGTAGAGTCTATGGGTAGGGTGAAAATAGTAAAACAAGGGAGAAAACATAATAGTTTATTCAGAGTCTTATTCATTGATAATTTAGAAGTATGTTTAAGATGGTCACTAACCATCCTGAAGAGAAATAGACCTATTTACTTATCCAAGAGCTAAAAGTACTAACCTTATATGAAACCCTATTTTGTATGCATGCTCACATATATGTTTATACTATTTTGGAACCCAGTCTCTATTTTTAAAACACTAGTATTCTATTTACATGAAAAACACAATTAATTGCAAAATTGAGGATAAAATAGAGAGACAATATGCACATATCTTTTTATACTTAAGCCTTTTCTTCTCAAGGAAGTTGACATATCTCTATGGTTTTTAACTCATGATATAGACACATGAATATGTCTACCTCTATGTAAATTTTAAGATTTGGTCCTATCTATTTAAAAATACATGCTAAATACATCCAAACATTGGGTTGCTTATGCACCTCACTCTCATACAAGTGTGACTAAGTTGGGCCTTATTTGCACACACTTTACATATGAAAGCTAAGGTTATGTGTGGGTTATAGGCATTACTCGAAGAGTATGCATAGTTTGGTTTTTATTGTTGATTTGAATTGACATATGTGACATGTCATTAAACTTTTCATGTATATTTAGTCAGGGAATAAATTGAAATAAACATGGGGATAACGTGTATGAATGTTTGAGGTGCTCATGCATAACATCACCAAATGCAAATCTATTGTGCAAAACCCATTATTATTAGCTTGTCATTACTCTTAACCATCATTGACCTACTCACCTTGAAATATTTCACCACTTTCATGCTCTGTATGAATGTATTTTGATCTTTTCATGGAAAGAGATAATTTATTTATCCAATGTCTATGTCAAAATTGCAACTCCCATGTTTCAATCTATATTGGTTGGTTAAAGATGTAAACATGTTGGAGTCAGGCCAACTATGGGTGCTCATATTTTATCTTAGTAATTAGAACGAAATTTTTTTTTAATCAAAATGGTGCTAGAAAAATTAGAAGTAACCAAAAGTAATTTGGAATTTCAAGTTTAAGATTTAGTAAGCACTCTAAACCTTTCAATGAAATGTGTCATCTAGATTTTAAAATATCTTAGAGGATTGGTTGGGTAAAATTCTATTAGTATGGAAATGATGTTAGTCCTGATTGTAAGAACCAATGGATAAGTTAGGATAAACTAATGGTGCCATGCGGCGTTATGGCCATAGCAATCATAGGTTTGATGCCCATCAACAAAGTTATCAGGTAGGTAAACTGCAAACCCTAACAAAAAATGAGTGCAACATGTACATGGTGTAGAAACTCAACCACCTATGGGTGGCTGTAATACCAGATGAAGGATTTAAGCTGATAGTAAGAGCTACATCTCTAATTCCAATACTAGATAACAAAGGAATCAAAAACATAAAAAAATCATCGCAGAGTACTAAAAATAAAATAACCTAGAAAAATGTAGGGTAAAATAAAAGAAACAACAATAGCTATTAGAAAAAAAAATCACATAAATAGTTTGAGAGATATGCATGTATATTTATTAACGAAAAAAAATAGTAGTTATAGCTACACATAAAACTACATTTTAATAGTATATCCTTTGCTAATGAAGTTTTGTTGTTTTTTTCTTATGCTCTACCTATTACTTCTATTGTATGCATTACATAAAATTCCTCATTTTATCTATTTTTAGAGTATTCTTATGTCTATGTTGGGCTCAAGGAAAAGGATAATAAATATCAAATAAATGTGAGATAAAACTCACACACACTAAACTAGATAGCAAATAAAAACATTTAAAGCATATCCACGGTACAAATCCAAAATAGGGCAAACCAAATATTTTGTTAATTAATGCCCAAATGTACATAATTAATAGATTCAATACTCCCCATTAATTTGAATTACTAGGGATCATCAAAAATTTACATCAAACTATTCCAAAGATATTAAAACATATCTTCAGAGCATCATCTTCGAAGCAAATCTTTGGAGGATATCTTTAGAGCATCATATTTTGAGCACATCTTTAGAGCATTTATCTTTGGAGTAGTCTTTGGAGCATCTGTCTTCATAGCAGTCTTTGGAGCATCTATCTTCAAAGTAATATTTTTGGAGCTCTCATCGAAGTTATAAACATTTACATGATAAAAAACTCTTAGACAACTTCGTAAATACTAAAATGTCTCTTTTTATAATGGATTTATAAATTTTTTATCAAACTTATCCTCAGACCAACAAAA
The DNA here is from genome assembly GCA_037957365.1 of Torreya grandis. Classification (NCBI taxonomy): domain Eukaryota; kingdom Viridiplantae; phylum Streptophyta; class Pinopsida; order Cupressales; family Taxaceae; genus Torreya; species Torreya grandis. The sequence continues at coordinate 624,328 of JARHVA010006721.1, read as the reverse complement.
ATATAGATAAATTTCTTTGTTATTGACAAGCTCTCTAATAAAATGGTACCTAGTATCAATATGCTCAATTCTCTTATGAAAAACATGATTTTTGGATAATAAAATAGCTAAACTATTGTCACAAAATATTTTATTGGATTCATTTTTTATCTTGCATTAATTCTTTTAACATCCTTCACATCCAAATAGCTTGAGAAATTACAATAATGGCGACTGCATACTAAGCTTCAACCGAAGAAAGAATCACAATAGACTATTTATTTAAAGCACATGACACAACACCTGTACCAAAGTGAAAAGAGTACCCAAAAGTTATTGTCTTATCATCTATGCTACCACCACAATCACTATATATGTATCAAAAAAGACTAAAATCACCTGAAGTGTAATACATTATGCCAAAGCCCTTTTTACCACTCACATACCTCAATATTCTCTTACCAGCCTTCTAATGAGAGTCTTTTAGAGACTCCATAAACCTTGAAATTAGGTGTACACCATACATAATATCAAGCCTTATGGTCATTAAATACATAAGGCTTCCAACCAACCTCTTGAACATTGTAGGATCCACACATGGTCCATCATCCTCTTTGCTTAGCTTCAATCTCATCATGACCGGTGTCAGGGATGCCTTGCACTTTAACATATTAAATATCATCAATATTTCATTTTCATATTTGGATTGAGAAATAAATATACCAGCATTGGACTGATGGACTTCGATTCCAAAAAAATATCTCATAAGCCCCAAATTAGTCATTTCAAATTCACTCTTCATTGATGTTTTGAAATAATATATGCTAAGATCACTGGTAAAGATTAGATCATCTTCATAAAAATAAACAATTAGAATTTTACCTTGGTTTTTGACTTTGGTTTCCAAGGTTGGCTCACAAACCTCTTCTTTGAAAACCATTTTGAATGATATAGGAGTCAAGCTCTAAGAGTTTGCTTTAATCCATAAAGTGCCTGCTTCAACCTATATGCTTTTTTTCTCGACTTGATATCTCATAGCCTTGTGGTTGTTCAACATAAACTTCCTCCTATTGATAGCCATTTATAAATGCTGACTTCACATCCATTTGGTACACAAGCCACTTTTTGTGGGTAGTAATAGCCAATACGGTCTTTATTATTCCCAACTATGTAACAAGAGCAAATGTTTCATTAAAATCTACTCCAGGTTGTTCTGTGAAGCCCCTTGCAACTAGCATTTCTTTATGATTTTGTATTTTTCCATTGGCATCTTATTTAGTCTTATAAATCCACCTTACACTTATTACATCCTTGCCTTTAGGCAACTCAACCAACTCCCATGTTTGGTTCTTCTCAATGGACTCAATCTCTTCATTTATGGCTTCTGCCCATGTATCATCACTCACATCTTCTTCAAATTTTAATGGATCATCTACATGAGATAATAAAATAAATATTGAAAATGAATTTTTAGTATCAACATTATACAACTCACTCAAAGTCCTTATTTCTTGGGGCTACATGTTTGCTAGAGTTGGATCTAAAGATGTAGGACTACTTGAATTGCTAGCTGGAGTTGTTCCAAGGGTGTCAACTGATGTAGATGTTCTTTTGGTCACTTGTGGAGTTTTTTGTAATCTTTGTGTGGCCAACAACCTTGAAGATATCCTTGCTATAAATGGGGGTGTAGTTTAAACTACAACTTATGGTGTTGTCTTGGGTGTGGAAGGAGATATTGCTTGAGTTGTACTTGATGATGCAAACATTTCATTTGCCATATTATCATGATGAAGAATAGGTATAATGTTTATATTACTCTCTAAACTTCCATCCCACACTTCATTCTCTACAAACTGAACGTCACGGTTGATTATAACCTTCCTAGTGATAGACTTAAACAACTTATATGCCTTTATATTCTCTGAATAGCCAACAAATATACATTTTTTTCCTTTATGGTTTAACTTCTTCCTCAATTCATCTAGAACATGTGCATCTTCAATGTAGCCAAATACCTTAAAATGAAAAACATTATGTTTCTTTCTTGTCCAAGCCTTTTGAGCGACTTTATGCTTCACACTCTTTGTTGGGCACCTATTCATGATATAAACAGTAGTTGTCACTACCTCAACCCAATATTCATTAGGTAAATGTGAGACTGCCAACATAATATATCCCATCTCCATAATGGTTAGGTTGTTTCTCTCCACTATACCATTTTGTTGAGGTGTTGTGGCATTTACCACTACCTTTTACTTCTTCGGAGCTGAATTGGTTTGCTCTATATCTAAGTTTTTCTTGTAAAGTAATCAATAAAAGTAAAGAAATAAGTGCATCCTATAGAGGGTGTTTGCATTTGGCCACAAATATCTAAGTGAAAAATCTCAAGTGATGCTCTTGCTCTTATTGATTCACTAACTAGGAAAGACTATGTTGTTTTCCCAAGATAAAACATTCATAAACGCTTTTTGGTTCCTCAATTAATGGTAAACCTTTTACCATGTTCTTCATATATAGTAATTTTAGCCTTCCAAAGTTTAAATGCCCAAATCTGGATGCCACAACTAAGACTCATCCTTTACAACTAACTAAAATGTTGTTTGAATTTCTCCACCACTACCTTTGACTTCTATGGAGCTGAACTGGTTCGCTCTAGAATGTACATTGGCTTGATCCGGAGCTGAATTGACTTGCTTCGGAGCTAAATTTATTAAATCTACATAATTTATTTCAGCTTTTGATTTTGTATTTTCTTCCTTCAAGGCAGCTATGGAATGTACAGTATTTGTATTATGAACAGCTTGGTTTATTTTTCCCTTCATATATGGGCTTATCTTCAAGGGAAACATTTGGTTGCTAGTCATTTGCACCTTGGAAATCAATTGTGTTTATGGAAACCTGTCCAAAATTACACACTAATTGTTTTCCATGGAGACTCTATACCCTTTTTGTACAAACTGACCAATACTTATTAAGTTATTTTGTAGACCAACAACATAATACACATTATTCATAACTTTATGCTGCCCCTTTTTGGTTAGAATATTAATTGTACCTTTACCCAAAATAGTGACCTGGTAGTTGTTACCAAGTATGACATCAGTTTGAACTTATTCATCCAAGCTAGATAAAAAATTTAAATTATCTATCATGTGATTATTACAACCATAATCCAAATACCATGTCACATGAGCTTTCCTAGACTACATTTCACTCAACTGGGGAGTTTATAAGAATTACTTCAACAATCCTAGTGCATGCAATAAACATAGTGCTTGTGGGAGAGTTACTTGAATGATTTTGAATTTGCTTGTGCTGGTCATACTATTTTTTCTTGCATTCATTAGCGTAATGCCCAAACTTCTTACAATCATGACATTGATTGTGTGATTTATCAAATCTTGGGCCACTTGTATGACTAAAATTATAATTTTGACCTCTACCACCAATATTTGTAGGACTATTGTTACGTCCACCTTTAGGACAACTTCTCCCTCTACCTCTATGACTAAATTTACACTATCCTTTTCCATGGCTTATAGATGACTAAGATAAATATGCATTTTTCAATGACATGTTTGACCAATTTAGTCTATATTCATGGTTGATGAGAGAGGCATGAAGCTCATCAACAAAAATCTGACTCGAGTCTTTAGTTTCCTCCAAAGACACATTTCGAAGGTCAAATTTAGAAGGGATACTTCTAAGCACCTTCTCATCAATCTTCCTATCCTATATGACCTCTCCATGAGATTTGATTTGATTAATCAGACCAAAAACAAGTGTAAAGAAAGATTCTACCAAATATGAGTCTCTCATTGATAAAGTTTCAAAATCTCTTCTAAGGAGCTGTAATTTAGTAGTCTTTACCTTATCCATAGCTTGGTAAGCAATTTGTAGTGTATCCCATGCCTCTTTGTCTTGCTTTGCTATTGCTACTCTTGGGAGTATGCTATCATGCATTGCTTGATGGATGTAGAATAAAGCTTTCCCATTCTTCGTTCTTTGTTCTTTCAAAGTGTCTTTCTCAGTGTGTGTAAGGGTGTTATATGCTGCTTGGTCTATTGGTTCCACATAACCATTTTCAACTATCTCCCATATGTCTTGATACTGAAACAAAGCTTTCATACTTAAAGACCAATGCTCGTAATTTTTCCTGTGAAAATAGAGGTTTGCAGAGTAGATACGGATGCAACATATGTGGAAGCCATTAATGGATTTCAAAAGAACATTGAAAAATGGAAGGGTAGAGGTTCCTTTGGCTCTAATACCAATTTGTAGAAACTGAACTACTTACAGGCAGATCTGATACCAGATGAAGGAATTAAAAATAGTAAGAGCTACAACTCTATTACCAATACTAAATAACAAAGGAATTAAAAACATAAACAGAGCACAGCATAGTAGTAAAAATAAAACAACTCAGAAAGATGTAGGGTAAAAGAAAAGAAACACCTACAGCTATTAGAAAACCAAATCTGCACATAAATAGCTTGCGCTATATGCATATATATTTATCAACAATAAAATCAGCAGCTACATCTGCACATAAAACTACATTTTAACAGTATATTACTTTACTAAGGAATTTCTTTGATTTTCTGCTTATGCTCTACCCCTTTCTTCTGTTGTACGCATTACACAATGGCTCCTTCTATCTCTTTCTAGACTATTCTCTTTTCTATGTTGGCCTCAACGCAAAGGATAATAAATATCAAATAAATGTCAGCTACAGGTAACACACTAAACTGGACAGCAAATAAGAGCATTTAAAGCATATCCACTGTACAAATCCGAAACAGGGCAAACCAAATATTTTTTTAATTAATGCCCATCTGTCCATAATTAATATTTCCAATACATGGTGATGACAACACAATCATAAGTAAACTTTATCCATCATCGAAACATCAGTCATAAGAACCTATGCATAGCATAGAGAATCAAATTAGACTACCGTTTTCACCCTGCAAACCCAAGGCTTTACGTTAAACCATATGCTGCCACATATATATGACACTGTCTATGATTCCTTCCAACATTCCTTACACCCTCGAGGCAAATGCTAGTTTACCTGTGTGCATCTCGGACGTTCAAGTACTCATCGTTAACATCTGGTAAATATCCTCATAGCAGGTTGTTGTCAAAAATGAGATTCTTACGTAGATATTCTACATTATAGACCTGTGTTGTGCTATGTTTCAAACCTGACATCACGCTTGACTAATTAATATGGCTATAGGCCGTCGTATTTATCCATATTTAGAGCCTGTCATTACCTGCATCAATCTGAAAGAGTTATTTTTATGGTAAGCCATATATCAATTTCCTTGCGAAACTGATGGCAGAACGTCAATAACGAGTTTAGGTTATATATTCAACATACAAAGTGAATGTGAGTAGGGAAAGCCGTTCCCAGATATATATTTGAAAGCAATTGTTGTCGAAGAGTTTAGCAGAGTTGGCAGATTCTCTATTGAAGGCTTGGTCATGTTTTTGATCCATGTGCAAGTTTACTGAATATGCGCCCATTGTTGCGTCATTGTTTGCTGCCAAGATCAAAGTTGAACATATGTTTGGCTCTCAACCTGTGCTGCTTTAATATTATTAGTGAAATCTGCATTCAACATCTGTTGTAGCATCAGCATAGACCATCATTGGATCGTAAAGCCTTATTCCACGACATCAATAACTGCATCCACTATATATTGATCAATTATACCTCACCGAGCTTTCCTCAACACAGCAAATTCATCCATCGTCCACGGATTGGATCACGACGTCATGTTATTTCACAGCTGTTTGTCTATATGTTTTTGTTTTCATGCAAAGAGTAACATATGCCTCATGCCACATAGATTTAAAAGTTGTATTTATAATTTGAGTCATGCCATAAGTTAGGGTTCAGTTTTTTTTTTGGTTTTGGTCTCAGCTTTTTTATATACTGTTTTAGAAAAAAATATAAACATTCAGCTTTAAAAGGTTTTTGTTTATTGTAAGTGTATATACATTAGGTTTTTTTAATGTCGAATCATTTTATTTATTAAATCCAATATTGGATTTTTAATTAGAAGTTCAAATCTCTATGGTCCAGTATTGTCAAAATAAAATGAGTTGAGAGTGAGAGTTTGAGTTAAGAGTCGATAAAGTTTGTCAATATTGTCAAAATCAAAAATCATGATTTATGTAAAGGGCACATTTTTGGGGGTAATTAACACCTTTATGTTAAAGAAGTAAGTCTTATGGGGATCTTGTCATTAAAATAACATACAAATGAGCTTTAACTTCCAATTTGTTGAATAAGTAATGGTATATAGGAGGATAGACACAATGGAGATTGGAGGACATTCAACATCCTTTCATCAGTCACTAGCAACGAGGTCACAAAAATACATTAGTGGCACCTAAATTTGATAAATCAGATAAAGCCAAAGATGATTCTTAGGGACATTGAAGATCATCTATGTTATGTACAATTGACTGACAATGGTTGTGAGCAATGGCTACATAAGAGACAAATGTTAGTTCTCATTTTTTTTTTAGCATTTTCTTTATCTAAAGATTTTTCTTATTCTTCTTTGTCTTGTGAAGAAACCTCTAGTGTGGCATTTGGAGAAATAGATGCATGTTCAAATAATATGTCTCTTGGTGAGCAAGTAAAGATTTTGAGCTAGTTCAATATAGATTATTGTCCAGCTACTGTAGGCACATAACGAATCCAAAGTAGATTTGGAATTTCAAGATAAGTAGATCACCTTTAGAAAATTTTCCCATAGGGTATACACAATCTAGGGTCAGTTTGGTTCTATAAAAACACACCCTTTCAAGGCTCACAAGACAACTTCATAGAGCATACCTAGCGTAAGCAATGTTTCTAGGGAGTAATATTTAAAGGATTTATTTCTCTTCACCCACAACCACACTAAGGGGGGAAATGTTAAGAAATTAGTGTTCCATGTAGATGAATATTAAAATATTAATAATGTAGGAATAATATAATTATATGTGTATGAGTGAGTTGTGATAAAAAATAACATAGATAGGGTGTGGGAGATATAATTTACAATGTAATATGTTTGAGTGATTGTTGGAGAGATACTTAGGAGGCTTTACAAGATCATGAGTTTCTTGATATGCTAAGACTCCTTGATTTTAGAAGTGCAATGAGATATGAATATTTAATTTGATTTAATGAATAATATTGTATACGAATGAAGAAGATTATTTTTATGTATTAGTCTTATTGTGAAAACTAGTTTAAATTTTAATAGACTTCGCTGATGTACATACTTAGATCTTTGTGCAATGACAACCTCTTCTACAAGGCAAGCTGGAAATATATCCTAATGATTTTTTTTTATTTGATTGTGGTGTTTAAGAACATAGAGGACAAGGATGTGATTCAGAATGGGCTTTGGTTCTTGGATCATCATTTTTTTGTGATGAAACCATGGTTCCCAAACAGTAACTCCTCACTAAACCTTTCAATAGAAGACCCATTTTAGTTCATATTCCCCATCTCCCTATTGTAGTTATGGTCAGACCTCTGCTATAATGCAATAGATAACTCCATGGGTAGCTCTGACAAACTAACACTACCACAACATTCTTCTCCCACACTACCTATGATAGAATTTTAGTTAACACCAACACTTAAATGGATATACCTATACAAAATGAACTAAAAATAACAAAATACTCTTGAACCCAACCCATCGACTACAAGGGCATGCCTCTCCATTGCCATAGTTACCTCAAGAGTTGCCATTTCTTATACAATCCAACAGTTCGAAAAGAAAAATAAGAAGTCACTTGGTGGAAGGATTCCCTTACTAGCCATATTTCTATGTGAAGTGATGAAAATAAGGGTGATGCTTGAAAATCACTTTTAGATGAGCTTGAAGCCTTGATTGAGGACCTTGTAACTGGTCCAAAATACATACAAGAAGAAATCAAGGCAACCTCATGCTACCCATGAAGAGGTAGAAGTGAATTTATTTTAAGTGGAAGTTATCAAGAAATTTGTTTAATATAAATTTTTATACCTGTATATCCTATATAGAAAAAATTCATGATTGCTAGACTTTAGCCTATAGGAAGAGAAAAGGCAAACTCAAAAAAGGTCCCGTTTAAAAGTTTTTTCTACCACATAGGGTCAAAAGAAGAGAAATCTAATTCTGATTTTCTATTTAACCCTAGTATCGAATAACTATTTTTGTGTTGCTTGTTGCTTGGTTTGTGCTAGTTAACATTATGTTTGTCTCAATGTTATTGGATGTAGGTTTTATGGATAATAATTAGTTGAATATTGTTGGGTATTAACTATTTGTATATTTGTTTGATGTGTCTTTAGATCATTGGTTTAATTTTAATTTCTTTATTTTTTTTCCCCATGTTTTTAGTTTTTAGGGGTAGTGTTTGTGACCTTCAATGTTTTATCTTTATCTCCATTGTACAAGGATTTGGGGATTCTCAAAATCTAATTTTACCTTATCATAAAAAAGAATATTTAATCTATCAATTAAAAAAACTAATACATGCAAATGAATATTTATAAAAAAATATTTATAATTATTTGTTTTCTTTATTTTAGATTGAAACATTTTAAATAATATCATTGAATAAAATATGATGTTGATCGTAAATAGAAAGTGTGGAAAAAATTTCACACCCCATGATGTTAAACTAATATTGAACCAAGCCTAGAGAGAAGTCAAATCACAACATTGAAACCACTACTTAAAATTCATAAGAATTCTTCAATAAAAGAACATACAAAAATTATAACTAAAGAACACATAAACCAATAACATTAAACAAAAATAGACAAACATGTCAATTAGAGGAAGTGAGGAAGGGTTTGGGGTGGGTATTGTTATGAATTATCTAGATTCCCCTACGCATTGGTGCTCATCAGATCTAAAGTATTAGGTACCAAATCCCAACCTTATTTTTTCTATTTTTATTTAGTATCTTCCACCTATTAAGGGGGGGGATAGAAAGGTGTGTGTGTGTGTGTGTGTGTGTGTGTGTGTGTGTGTGTGTGTGTGTGTGTATTAATAAATTTATCCTATGGTGATCCTTCAAACTAATTATATTGACGTATTGAATGTAGTAATAACTCCACTCCGCTAGGGAGGTGATGGGAACAGGTGATGAGGAGACACATTTTGCTTCCTTCTTAAGCTTTGATGTTAGATTTGTTACCATGGGCCTTGTGATGGATACTGGTGTTGTGGGATATCTAAAGGCTCACCCTTAATAACACATAAATCAATTACCCAATGATACAAAAGGGTGTTGAGGTGCACCATGTCTAGGCCTCCCTCTTTTGTTGTAACTTGAATCTATATATTTTTTGGAAATGATAGTACCTATATTATTCATAAATAAATCTCTTTATATATCTCTATTATTAGAAATATGATAATTTATATATTTTCATATATTAAAAAACAATATAAACATTAAACATATGCCAAAATAAAAATTATTTGATCTTGTAGCTAACACAGTAAAGTGCTTGAAAAGAACCATTTTCTATTTAAATAAATTTTGAAGAAAAGGATGTAAAATGGTATGAATACATTTCCAAGCTTACCAAGGGTTGGGGAAGAACCATAATAAATTATTTAAATTTTTAACGTGATGAAAAAAAAACATAGACAAGAATCAATACCTCTAGGTGCTTAAAATTGTTTCCAATTAGCAAACCTTGGTAAAGAATGCACCATAGAAAATGAGATTTATGGATTAAATTGGGATTTTAAATACTAAGAAAAACTTATATCCTAAATGACATAAATAATTAAATTTCCACTGATTTTTGAGGATTTCATTGTTAATATGCTATGAAACTATGAGATTGTGCCCAATATCATTTTTATATATCAATAAAGGAGAGGACAAGACTCTCTAAATTGAAATTTTGAAGCCTTTTGGCCTAGAGGGATTCATTGGGTTATGTGACATTTCAAAATAACCTTCCATGCTTCATTACATTAAGGTATTACTAGGATTCATTTCACACTTAGAGCATAGCCTTTAAGTCTAATGCCAATGATTTTAATTCCTCCAACTTCTTTAGGTTGATAATAAAGATCCTAGTAAACCCTATTGAAACCTTGCAATATTCAAATTTTGACTAAATTAATTTCGTCAACAATATTCCCAATTTAGCATGAGATGCCTTATTATAAAGAGCTCAATAATATGAGTATTAGACATGAATAGAAATGAACACTTTGGATCACAGTTGAAACTCCCTTACCAAGGAAGTAGGTTTGGTGATCTATTATGATATCATTTTCTCAACCTGTTGTAAAACACAAGACCAAAGCTTAGCAGGGGTAGCACTAAAGGTGAAAGGAATGACTAGAGACTTAAATTTCACACCTTGAATGATCCAATTCCATTTATATCCTTCTACACAAGGAGGTCAAGGAAAAAGGGATTGTATATAGCATTGTGTCTTTTTCCACTTGATAAAAGAGCTTGATGCTAGATAAAAATATGTAAAGGTATTCTATGGGATTATCAATAGAAGCCTCTTTATCGATAAGGGTAATAAAATAATAATACAAAAACTTCCCAATGATTATCTATTGGTCACAATAGGGGAGATAGGTGCCTTTCATCAAGTGTTTATAAGTGTAGTTGGATAAAAAATAACTTACCCATTCCAAAAAAACATATAGTGATAGAGCTAAGGGACAAGCTTGATTTAAATAATTGTAGACACCAAAATTATTTGATTTCACTCCACTAATGGTAATGGGAGTTATATCATACCAAAATAACATGTTAATAATTTAAAAAAATAATGGCCAAAATCAATAGCTCCAAGCATATAAATAATAAAGGGCAACTCAATTGTGTCGTAAGGTTTCTCAAAGTTAATTACCAAAAAATGGATCATTGAACATAAACCCTAGCACATCCCTTACCTTCTAAACAAAATAATTATTAAGATTCAATGTTTTCTAAATGAACCTAGTATTAGGAATTAACTTTTACATGAGTGTCTACATTTGATATTTACCGAGAGGTAAATAGTAAATTGTTGAGTTAGTTATTATTTGGCTACTCAAATATATTATTAGTAACAATATATTCATATATAGTGCTTGTTTAGTTTGGTGATTATTAGTTTGAGTCATAATAGGGATTTAAGAGATATTGGTGGGGATATAATATCCCCAGTTATAGGAAATAGTTTTCCTATATATATTTGTAATATTTTGTATATGTTTAATCAGTGTGAATGCAATTATAGTTTGGTGTTTGAAATATTTTCTCTATATCTATGTTCATCTCTTTTAATATATTCAAATCTGAATGAATTCTATTTTCTTGACATCAAATCAGTGCTTGGTCTTATGGCTACAATGGAGGATTAAGAATTCAACTAAGATAATGTCATTTATTGTATTATTACCTCATATCAACGAGATGAGTTCTTTGATATAATTTTCTTAGTAAGATTAGTTTATGTTAATACACACACACACACACACACACACACACACACACACACACACACACACACACACACACACACACACACACACACACACACACACACACACACACACACACACACACACACACACACACACACACACACACACACACACACACGCACGCATGCACGCACACACACACACACACGCACACACGCACGCACGCACGCGCACGTGCACACACACACGCACGCACACACACACACACACACACACACACACACACACACACACACACACACACACACACACACACACACACACACACACACACACACACACACACACACACACACACACACACATGCACATATGCACACACGTGCACAAGCATGTACACATGCACTCACACACATGCATGGACACACACACACGCACACACAAACACACGCGCAAGTGGGCACACGCATGTATGCACACACATGCACACACGCTTGCACACACGCACACACACACATTGAAATATGTGAAGGATTAGACCTGACATCTTGGATTACAAAATATATTATGAGCATGATAGATTTTTAAGCATTCAAATATGTGTAGGACGCTAAAATATCTATGAATTTGGTTTCAAGATTTATCTATGCCATTCTTAGTGGTTTAAATAAAATATTATGAGGTAGATCACTTTAATGACTTTTTATCTCTACCATGTGGATTCTTCCTTGTAAACATCTTCATATGTACAACCATCTTCCACCCATTTTCTCTTGCTCTACCATTGGTGGTTCAATATGTGTATTGATTCAACATTCTATTTTATTGAGTTTATAATGGATTTGATCTAGTCCATATCGAATCCCTAAGTGTATCCAACTCCTCAATGGTTCCATAGATTACTGAGCTAGATCAGTTGGGAGAATAATAAATTCTATAATACTGCAAGCTCAAGTGCAATGTCATGTCCAAGTCTGAATTATCAAATTTTATGCATTCATTATTAGATTTAGTCTAACTTGGATCTTGAGTTATCCTTATCCTAACTATGAATGTGTGGACTCATATGGAGACTATTTTTAATTACCAACCATCTCAATAGATAAGCAACCCTTTCTTTTAAATTATGTGCTTGATATATGAATAATTTGATAATGGTGAAATCCAAAATCCTTGCCATCACCTGTAACTCATTTGGTATAATGGTTCAAGATTTATCCTACCATGACATATGTCTCGAATGTCTTCTATGTCAACATTCATATGTATTAATATTTCACCCTTCAAGCATGCAGACTTTGTCATATGTCTTATGCAAATAATCTAGTTATTCAAAGTTTTATAATGTCTTTATTTATTATATGTTTTTAGTTTAGTTATAAGTTTTTAATTTTTACGCTTTATAAAAATTCAAAATTACTTTATAAATAGTATATTCATATGGGTAGTCTTGAGTCCATTATTAGGTTTAGTGAGCTTAAAAAATGTTTTGAGTCCTTTTAATATTATAGTGAGCAATGTTATAATTAGATTCATATTATTTTGTCATTATTAAATAACTTTTCCATTTGTAAAAAGTCTTTTATGTCTTTTTATTGTGTCATTATTGTAAAAAAATTTAAAACTAAAAAAATTACCTTATGGATGTGGTTTAAAGCAAACTTGTTATCCTAAGTCAAATGTTAAAAGTATTAATACTATGAGGGGGGCGGGGGGGGGGGGTTGCAGGGCAGGTGGCAGGAGGTACTCTATTCCCTTTAAAGTGACATGAATTTGAGCTTCATTGACACTTTTGATGAGTAAATAAGATTCATAAACTGGAGGACAGAGGAAATGGAGGATGGAGATTCCAAAGCCTCTCATCAGTAACCAATGATAGGCTTTAGATGATTTGGTGACATTGTGTGCTATGATTTTTCATAATTTCCATTATATGTTTTAAAATAAGAACATAACTACATACTTGTTCAAGTAATGTAATTTATGTGCAATTCTAAATATAATTCCCCGATGTGTAAACATAGTGAAAGGACAAAAAGAACTAATATAAGTCAGTTCATGGATCTTGAAAAGGTTTGTGATAGATCCAAAAAACCATTGGAGGTGGAAAATTCATGGAAGGAGGTTGTTTTTCATGTGAAGGTTTGTGGTAAAATTGATTAAACCCATGGTAGGAATAATCCTTTCTTTTTATAAAGGTCATGAGTCAAATAGGGCATGCCACATGGGTGAGCATACTACAAGTAAGAGTGTGAATGTTTTTGCACCATGTAAAAACTAAGCAAGGGTTAATGTTATTAATTATCATTTACATGATTGTTTATATTTGATATTTACTGAGAGGTAAATAGTATATTATTGAGTTAGTTATTATTTGGTTACTCCAATATATTATTGGTAATAATATATTTGTATATAGTGTTTGGTGAGTCAGGTGATTATTAGTTTATGTCATAATATGCATGTGATAGATATTGGTGGAGATATAATCTCACTAATTATAGGAAATAGTTTTCTTATATATATTTGTAATATCATGTATATTTTTAATCATTCTGATTGAAATTATAGTTTGGTGTTTGCAATATTTTCTCTGTCTCTATGTTCAACTATTTTAATATATTCAAATATAAACCAATTATATTACCTATTTTGCATACTTCTAAAAATGAGGGGGAAAAAGTGTCTCAACCTAAGATCAAGGGCTTTGGAAATGTTTTTTTAGAAAACATTTTGATGATTTATTTCCACGAATTCATAAAAATATTAGTGTCTCCAACTTTTGGTATGAATTTGATGTTGCCTTGATTAAAGATAATTTCAAAATGAATGGAGAAAAAAAAATTGAAAATAGACTTTGTGAAGATTAGGAGATACAATGTTTCATAAAACCTAATAAAATTCATAGGGTAAACCATCAGTCATAGGTGCTTTATTAGAGGCCATCTTCATGGCCTTATTTAAGGTCATCCATAGAAATTAGTCTAACACTAGAAAATCTCTAGAGCTCAAAAAATTGCATGGGAAAACTTAAACACATTCTAATAGCTTTGTTTCATGGGTTAGAGAGGAAGGTTCAGAAGTAAAGCCACCTGGTAATGATAAATAGAGTCCTAAGTATTTTAATGAAGATTGGTAACCCTATAAATAACATATTAAATGGATTTAATTATGTCTACAATTCCTTTAGAATAGGTAATGGTAAATAATTATTTTGTAACCATATCCCCTATTCTCAAACTTTGCATTTGGGCTCAAAGTTGGGCTTCCTTAGCCTTGTAGGCTCCTAAATCTTGAGCTTGTGTCTTCATTGAGCACATTGAGTTTGAATACTAACATTAGGAGGAGAATGATAAATATCCTATGAAATTATATGGAATTCATAGTATTATTCTTCATCACCCTCTTATCTAAATATAACTACTTATTTCCCATACAAACACAAAAAGGTGTTAGTATGCATATTGACATTTGGTGACTAATCAATACATATATTATCCCTTATATTATAGGCACCAGATTTCATATCCACTTGATATGGATAATAATTCACTCATGTTTAATATGATTTGTGTTTAAATTAAATTGAAACTTAGAGATTCTTGTTTCAGGGGACATTCATGGAGTGCATAAAATGCATGGGTTGGTGGTCTAAAATTAAGACATCATTGATAACCAAGAAATAATGATTTTTAGAGCCAAAAAAGTATAACTAATATTTGTCTACAATTAAACCCAAACTAATATTTTAATGATTTTATCTTGGCTTTGTTTGATGTTGGACAAATTGAACTAGGAGGAAGTTGAATCTCTTCTCATATGGTTACTTGGATTAGAGAGACTAAGATTATAGAAAATATAGAACCATTATGAATATCACCTATGCACCAATGTAGAGGGACACATTGTTACTTATATTTGTTGTACTCAACCATATTTAAATCCCCATTGATAACCTAGTGAGTGTTGGGTAGTGAGTCCAGGAACAACTTCAAAGTAGGGATCTTTCAAAGGTGTCATTATAAGTACACAGATTGGCCATCCCAGGAAGTAGGTTATCAAAATAAAATAGGGTCCACACCACTTTTTAGGTGGGGTCATCTCCATAATACTCAGTATTCTATGAAATATCTAATTCAAGCAATGTGATGACTCCTCCACATCTAGGCTCATGATCAAGTATGATAAATAGCTTTAGGAAGAAGAATAGACACTTTAAATTCTATGAACCTAAGAATTTATTATTACAAAAAATGAAAAAACTGTCCCTAATAATATATCTATATGTTAGTTTATTAAGGCCGAGAACATTCCATAAAAAATATCAAGGAGAAACATCAAGGTCAATGTTGTTTCCTACTTTAAGATCTTTGAGGGTTACAAACTTATTAGAGAAGAATATCTTTGACCATGTCCTCTCATTAAATAACTTATCTAGAAAGGTTGACATTTTTATTAAGAATATTCTCTATCTTTTTAAGGAGAGGGATTGTGAGATCATTTGGGAATGGTTTTGAGATTAAAATAGATCACAGCATCTTATGTATCCATGTTACTATTCCTAAAAAAAATTATGATTATTCGATAGAAAAATTTTCAAGTTGTGAATAAAAAAAAGTGGTAACTATTTATGGCAAGTGAGCAAGTGATAGTGTTGCCTTGGTTGTACTTTTTATGGTCTGATTATGATTTTAGATAGAGATTATATCTCTGAGACCACTTATGGACCAATACACAACTAATGGTGGGCGAGTGTCCCCATGGGAAAATGAAACATTTTTTGTATCAATAGTTTTCCATGTTTTCTTCATGTTTTTCCTATTTTCTTCCCATCTTTTTTTTTTTTGGGTTGCATTCCAATTTGACCCTATACTACTCATATTAGTTAAAGCATGAGACCATATATATGTATGTATGTATGTATGTATGTATGTATGTATGTATGTATATTTGTATGTATGTATATATTGTATGTATATATGTATGTATATATATATATATATATATATATATATATATATATGTATGTATGTATGTATGTATGTATATATATATATATATGTATGTATGTATGTATGTATATATATATGTATGTATGTATATATATATGTACGTACGTATATATATATATATATGTATGTATATATATATATATGTATGTATATATATATATATGTATGTATATATATATATATATGTATATGTACATATGTATATGTATATATTTATATATATGTATATATATATGTATGTATATATATATATGTATGTATATATATATATATATATATGTATATGTACATATGTATATGTATATATGTATATATATATGTATATATATATATATATATATGTATGTATGTATATATATATATACCTATATATATACATACATATATATACATATGTATATATATACGTATATATACATACATATATATATATATATATATATATATATATATATATATATATATGTATATATATATGGTCCATAATAATATAATAGCTTTAAATATACATTCACTTATAATTTATTAATTTTATGTTGTAAAAATATTTATCTAAGTGAAAACAAGGTGTCTATAATTAATATTTTGGCACTAAGTTTTTCATCTTTATGATATTAAATTGACACATTATTAATCTATTCCATTTATAAATTTCAATTATCTATATGCATGAACCCACATAACTTCACAAACATTGTTAGTTCATAATAATGTATGTTTATGTGTTGGTGAATGGTTTATAGTTATTAGTTGTTGATCAATACAAATAAATTTTAGGACATAGGAGTGTGGTGAGAATGAGTTTGTATATATATATATATATATATATATATATATATATATATATATATATATATATATATATATATATATATTTTCATGATCATACATTATTATTTGATTTTACATATTAATTTTTATATAAAAATTATAATTTTTATAAAAATAATATTCAAAATCAAAGTTTATGATAATATAATAATAATTTACAAAATATAGATTAAATGAGACTATATTATTACAATATAAAATTAAAAAAAATACTTTTTTAATTTAATTCATAATTGATACATTAAACATTTTTAAATCAAAGAGAAAAATAAATAAAAAGCATAAAAAGGTGTCTTATTTCGGATCTAAAAACTATTTTAAAAAACAATTAAAAAAAAATCATATAACATATTTGAGATTTTTTTTTTTTTTAAATTACTAATGAGGATTTCAAATTATATATCTCAAATAAAACATACATATTTCAATAATTTTAGAAAACTAAACTCCTTTTGTTGGGGGGTTGGATTGGGTTGGGTTGGGTTTGGAATGCTTTATCATGGCCTTAAAACTTAATTTTGACACAAATTATTAAAATGTCACCCAATAAGTGAAGGAAAAATAGTGTTTCTTGCATTTTAATATTATCAACCCATTAAAATTTAAACATATCTCAA
Source organism: Torreya grandis (assembly GCA_037957365.1). Lineage (NCBI taxonomy): Eukaryota > Viridiplantae > Streptophyta > Pinopsida > Cupressales > Taxaceae > Torreya > Torreya grandis. The sequence continues at coordinate 606,427 of JARHVA010006721.1, read as the reverse complement.
TTTCCATATGTTATTGTGATTATATAATAGGAAATGTGGATATGGAGGGAAAACAAAAGCTAAACAGTTTTTTAAAATTTGTATTATAAGTTATATCTATAAATTAAAATTTATATATTTAAAATTATTTTTTTATGTGTATCTATATATGTATATATTATAAATAGAAACAAAACATTAATATTTTTATTAGACATATGATTTTGACATATATATATATATATATATATATATATATATATATATATATATATTATATATATATATATATATATATATATATATAGTTTTTAATCCATTTCACTGAATAGAAGGTATTTTATTTTATAAAGAGTCTTAATTCGCATATATATAATTTATTTATAACACTTTAAAAATAGTTTTCTACATGGAATATAATATTATTAGTTACTAATTATTTCAATATTATAGACTTTAGGTAAATAGAAACATAGATTTAAATCTAGATGAATCAAATATTTGATTCAATCTATTTTTTACTATCATAAGTTAGTCACAATCTAACATAAAAGTTAAATTTTTGCTCATTTTTTATACTTATTATAATTACTAATTTAAACGTATATATTATTTTATGTTTTATTAAAGTTTATGAAAGAAAATTGAGAAAACAATATATAGACAACTAAATAGTTTTTTTTGAAATATAACATTTAATAGGTGAAAGAAGAATTAGTATTTTCCACTTTTTTATATTCTAAAGCCCTTTGGTTTTTAAAATTAAAATATTGATAAATTTTTATATACCATTGAGAATAAACAATATGGAATGCTGATATGTTATATTTTCTTGATGAAATATATGTATATATTAACTTAATAAAAATATACAAATAATTGACACAAAAAAAGGTTGTATGAGAGCATGCCATGACACCAGACAGAGCATAGGAGCAAAGTATCAAAATCAACAAATCTAGGTAGTGCCTAGAGGCAAGTCACAAAATAAAATTCATAAGAAAAACTATTAAACAGTTAGAGCAAGGCCCAAAAGTGGAAGATCCATATCATCCTGCCCCCAACTAGAACTTTGAAATTCATTGCCATCTGGAATAGGCTCCCAACAAGTAATTTGAGCCATGTCTATTTTATCTTTAGCTTGAGTCATAATGGGAGAGATACATAATAAAATCCTAGGAAACTTATCCAACATGTCTGCGCATCCTCCATGTGGCATCCCCCAAGCATCTTCACACAGAGGGGGAGGAGCACCCCAACTATCTTTCCCAATAGGGGAAGGAGGTGGTGAATGTCACCGTCACTACTGTCTAGGAGGGGAATCATGTTGGTATGGAGTATTAATATGAGATTTATTCCTAGAGTAGCTATGGTGATGTCTACCACAAGGTGGTCAAGGCACTCTATCATCCAATCTAGGATCTCTGGGTGACGAAGGTGGAACCTGAACCATAACATAAGAAGTATCTCCCTAGTGAGATAGGAGGTCTTAAATATACCAAAGCTTCATGGCCACTTTGTTGGATTGAACTTGTATTTGCAAAATAACATTGGATATGATGGAAGATTTATGCATAGCATAAATGTTAAAATCAAACTAAACATGATTGAGCAAAGAATGATTTATTTCTTTCTAAATCTAGAAGAGAATCTCCACTCTTAAAGTATGCCAGACTTGAGCTACTTTGATGGGCATCACAAGCTTATCCATTAGGAGAATGTGTTGCCAAAGTAATAAGCCAGGTTGGAAGGGCCTGAAGAGATTGTGGATCTAGGAATAGACCCTTTGAGCTTTAGAATAGTACCAAAAGAGATGAGATAGAGTCTCAACATGTCTGAAAAAGGGACAAGTAGGTGATTGAACTCTGAGATGAACAATACTTCTATTAATAATTAAGCCTTATTGTACTATACACCAAGTAAAATGAACAAACTTGGGCTGCACACAGGCCCCATAAACAGTGTTGAAGTGAGAGCTCTACATTTTCATAGATGAGTGCAATCCCCAATGGTTGTTAATCTTTTCAACCATGGAAAAATGTGGGATGAGCTAATTAAAGTCAATCCAAGGAGTGTAATTATTAAAGGGTGTTTCAACAAACCATTTCTAGTCCTTTCGCCATGGTCTAACTGAATTGATCAAGATTTTGTGGAGATGGAAGTGAGATTTAAGGGTTTCTTGGTAAGATTTATGGTCTGAATTGGCCAACCAAAATTTGGCTTTCACATCGTCCCAGGGTAGCTAATTGCGAGAGCATCTATAAAAGATATCATGGATAGAGTGGATTCCTCTATGGTACAACTTGAGGACATTGATCCAGGGAACTTTTGCCTAAGGAACCCCATTTTGAGAAAAGATGGGGGACCACTAAAGAGAGTGGTAATTAATAAATATCTCATTATGAAAACTAGAACCATCTTAGAGGAGCCATGGCTTGATCTTTTACCAAGATTTACAAATGATTTTGTGTATGAATTACCTAATAATCTTGATGGGAGAGTAGATGAAGATAAAACTGGGGAAGCCAAGTCCTTTCCAATCTTTCTTTCCTTTAGGAAAGCCTGAGGAGATACAATATCTAAATAACACTTTCCAAGCTTTTGGACCCTAAATGGCCCTCACAACCCATTGGCACATAAGGTGGATCCTTGCTTAGTTATGTAGATAAGTCCCATCCCTTTAGCTTCATGTGGAAGGCATAAAAATCCCCAGGTCACCCTGTGAAAACCTTTTCCTTCAGGAGAATTGGTCCACAAGAATTTTTTGATCAATTTATCTAACTTTTAGTAAGACTTTTTTGAAGGAACCCAGCATGATGAATAGTAAACATAAGTGGACACAAGAATATTTGAGAAGATTTGAAATTTCCTTGCTAATAAAATAGACTTGGTCATCCAGTAATCTAGATTCTTAACAATTTTTTCAACAACATATTTCCACAATAAAGGTGGCAAAGCATCGAAGGCAAAAGGGATGTTGAGGAATTTGTAAATTTTTTCATGTTGGATCTATATCCAATCATATTTAGCTACCCAAAGAGGTGATGGGAAGTATGACTACCTAGAGCATTGAGTTTTCTACCATTGGATTCTAGATCTAGAGGCCAGGAAGAAGGTGTCCAAAAATTAAAGGGCATTATCCACGTTAGCTTCATCTTCAATGAGGATAAGTTAGGAATCATCTGCAAAATGGCCATTAAGTAATTGTATGTCCTTATGAGAGTTGAAAGTCACAGGGAGGAGATAAATTCCCTTAACAAGGCAATAAGATTGGGCTTTGCTAAGAAGGTATCCAAATCCATCAATAACAAACACATAAAGGGATGGCACTAAAGGGCACCCTTGATGAATGAAGTAGTATAGGCCAATTTTTTTAGAGACGACTCTATTAATGGAGAGGATAGTTGAGGCATCTATAAAAAACATTTGAATGATTTAATTGAAGATGGGCCCATATCCTATAGCACGAAGCATGGATAGGATAAAAGGCCATTCAATGTGATCATAAGCTTTTTCAAAGTCAATTTTGATGAACAAGGCTTATTGCTTGGATTGTCTTGCCCAGTCCATACCTTCTCAGATAGCAATGATGTTGTGTAGGATGTAACGACTCCTGATGAAGCTAGTTTATTCTAGATGCATAATGAGAGGCAACATATTATGCAGTCAAATCACTAGTGCCTTGTCTATGATTTTATAAGAAACATTAGGAGGTGATGGGCTACTAGTTGTAGATCAACTCTTAGTCTCCCTACTTAGGTATGAATTTGATCTTTCCTTTATTAATATTTTTACCCAGTGTGTGAGTGGGAAATGCTTCTTGGTAAATCTTGAGCAACTAATTACCCACAAGATCCCAAAGGGTTTTTTATAATTCACAAGGGAAGACATCAATGTTATGGGATTTATCATTAGCCATATGTGTAACTGATTCATGTAAATCATCTACAGTGAGTGGCCTATCATAAATCACCTATTGAGTAGGAGTGAGTTTGTAATGTAGAACTAAAAGACATTGTTAAAGGGTAGTTTTCTATTCAATTGAAGGGGTTTGAGCATGGAACACTTACTGATAATGATGTATAAATGCTTGCACTATCTATGATTTTTTTCATAGTCTTTTACCAGCCTCAATAATAAATTGAATTTGTTATTTCAAGTTTTTTGCTCATAATATTTGAAATAATTCCTTATAAGATTTATTCCCAATCTTTAACCAATGAAGCTTGGCTTTGACTTAGGCTCCCCAAACATTGTAGTTGTATGAAATCTGGATGTCGTGGTTTAGGAAAGCAACTCTCACCTACAAGATCTCATGAAAGGGATCTTTTTCTAGAGCTAGGGCCACACAACTTAGTTTTAAAGAAGTAACAAAGTAGGAGTGTGTCTAAATTTTGGCAAGCTAGCAGCCTTAGATCCATAAGAAGTGGATGGTTCTTCAAATTGCATCATCCCACTAAAGAATACAACCATATTTTTGGAATGAACGTGGGTCTAAATTCCAGAATCTCCTAATGTGTACCACTATGGGCCAATGTTTGAGTAGAGAAGTGTTGAGAAAAAACATGGTTATAAATTCTAGAATCTCCTAATGTGTGCCACTATGGGCCCATGTTTGAGTAGTGACGTGTTGAGAAAAAAATGTGTTTTATGAACTTTGGGATTCATAAATTGCCAAGTCACATGAAACCAAATAAGGGAATGGTTGGAAAGCCCAAAATTTGATAATGACTATACGAGTGGGAACAAACTATTAGTAAAAGATAATTATGATTGGGAAGACATCATTACCCTGTCAAGATGTTTTAAAATTCAAGCGAGGCCTTCCCTAAAGTTACTCCAAGTGTTCAAAACTCCATCTATATGTTAATGTGAAGTATTAGGGTCATAAATACTCTATTAATGCACATGTAGAACCATGCCTCCCTTTCACTAGTTATCTACCTCATGGGCAAGTGGCTCATTTTGTCCTTGAAAGATACCACCATATTAAATCCACCACATAATACCCAATGGGCATCAAGGAGATCATCCACAATCCACCACCATAAATGGGTATGTTCCAATACATCGTTTGAGTCATAAATATTAATAAAGCCAAAATAATGGTTTTTAGTATTTAAAAATCCCATACTAACTAGTCAGTGGGGTCCACATTAGATTAAATTAAGTGAACTTACCACCTTGAAGGAATGGAAGTGATCACTCCTCCACATCCCATGGCATGGTGACTATGTAAAATGATATTATCATGCTATATAGAATTATTGATAGCCATCAATAAAAATTTTTCCACCTTGACTTCTTACAAGAAAAGAATGTCCATATTAAGAAACTTCCTTCTAAAATCATGCATGATGAACTTACATTTTGGCTATGTGAGACTCTAAACATTACATGAAAAATAATTCATAGATGATGGGAGTCAAGGGACATGTCTTCTAAATCAAGCCCTTCTAGGGTGTCATATTGGTTCTACAAAACACACCCAGTATTGGCATTCAAGAATTCATATTATTTCCTTAAGTCAAGGTCAACTATAAACTCTCCTTCTTCTGCCTCATCATTCCTCTTAGGAGGGCTATGAGATAATTTAGGTAGATCCCATCGAGAGGGAAGTGGAAGAGTGGTGACCTATAAGTCTAAAAATTTATGAGTGTTAGGCCTAGAGGCTTCAAGACCTTGAGACAAAACATTTGTAGTAAGAGGGGTGTTACACACCTTCAAATTTTTAACCAATTTTGGGGATTTTATTGAAATGGGCTATTTTTTAACAAGTGTCTACTCTTATAGGCCAATTATCAAGGATGGCTTGTTTCTTTTGGGGGCATTAGTTGAGTTAGATGCTTTGGGATGTGAATTTATCTTCCCTTCAATTATCCATCTATCTTTAATTTTTATTTTCTAGCCTTAGGAGAGGACTTGTATGGTGAGGGCAAGTGGTTAGCCAAATTATTGTAAGCCAACTAAAGGGGATAATCTCGTATCTTATGGTTTGTGTCTTGGTAGTGAAAATAGGTATTAGGAAATTTGATATAGAGAACTTGCTGAGAGTGCCTCACATCCCTGACCTAGATTTCCACACACTCCTTGAGATATCAAAATATGTCTACTTCTACACAAACCCTCTTTTGTAGTCTAACAAATTAAATTTATTTTTGCTCATGACAAACCACATGGCATATGGAGGAATCTATTTGGTGGATAGAGTTTTAGCATGAGAGTAGGATTCATAGGAATTTGACCCAAATCGAGACTTTAAGAGCAGTGTGCTTTGAGACTACAAAGTCTCATGTCTAGGGAGAGAAGACCATGAATGAGTTCTTGACATACTAGGTGAAAAACTTATGGAGGATTCCTTTGACATGAGTTGGGTTAGAGAAGTGAAAGAGGAAATAACCCTTAATCATGTTTTGGATGCTCTCTGACTTGATGCCATGAGATGCCCAGTGATTTTGAACCTAGGAGCACAACATACTTTCGAAGGGGATTCTCTCGACAAAATAACCTATTAAAAAAAACTCCTCTAACCATTGACATGTAAAATTAAATTCAGGAATAGGCAGTATAACATCAGGTTTTAAAACATTACCTTGTGGTATAGTTTTGGGATAAACATCCTCGGGTTATTGTAGGGGGCCATTGCTTGGTGCTCCTTCATTCTTCTCTACAATTGAAATAGTTGGGATAGAATAAGGGGAGGACATTATCAATATTGGCCTTTTTTAAAGGTGAAAAACCCTAAACAGATATAAATGCTAAGTCTCATAAGTACTTAAGGTCATGGTTTGAACCAAAAGTAAACAAGCAAAAAACCAAAGACCAACTTAATGACAAGCATGGAGAAAACCCTAACAAAGCCACCGATATGATATTTTAAAAAAATTAAATATTTAAATGTTTATGGTAACTTTTATATATATATATATATATATATATATATATATATATATATATATATATATATATATAAGTTACCATAAAAATTTAAATGTTTAATTTTTTCAAAGATTATATCGATGGCTTTACTAGGGTTATATATATATATATATAAAATCTTTAATTTTTAAATATAAATTATCACACAGCATGTTGTGTTGTAGACACAGTAATAATTTTGAAAAACAATCATATTTTTTAGACATATGATCTTGACTGATGAAAACCTTTTCCTATATATTTTGGTAATATTTTTAAGTACCAATATGAATATTTTCCCATTTCCCTTAAAATATGTTATAGTGTGATAAACATAAAACAATCTTTGAATCAAATTTCTAGTGCCATGACACAATAATTTACTTTCAAAGGTAAAATCAATTCAATCTCTCTAATGGGATACTTGATTACTATCCTTATTTTTCTTTCTTTCTTTTTTTTGTTAGGTCTTTTTAAAGATAAAATTAATTGCTTTTTTTCCCCAATTAATAAAATATTTCAAATAAATATTATTTTAACAATTATAAAATTTAATATAAAATTTTAAATGTAAATATTAAAATACTTTTTAAATATTATTAAAACATATTCATATTCATTTATTATTTTTATAAATATTTTTCGTTTAACACATATATCAATATTATTAATTTAAAACATAAATAAATTAATTTGAATGATAATAAATTTTAAAGGATTACAATTTAAAACGTTTGAAATCACCCCGTCATCACATGTACCATTGAATAAGCAAATAAAAAGCCTTACCCAACTAAAAGTTATAAAGGCATAATTAGATATTAGTTTTTTATTATTATAGTTTATATATTATTTTTTATATAATTTATTAAATTTTTAAATAATTTTTATTATAACAATAAATTATTTTTTATTCTATTTCTTTTATTAAATTTTATTTGACAAATGATACATGTTAAATTACATATAAGTAATTTATTTTATTTAATCATTATATGTAGTAAAAACAAAATAATAAAAAGTATGCATACCATTTTACTGGTTATTGAATTGAGTTTATATCTGTTGAATTTCATTATTATGAATGCACATCAGTTTATATTATGAATTATATTGTCATATAGGTTGTGAATTAAAACATTCACTACATCGTGAACATAAAGTTATAATATACAAATTAAGTTGAATAGTCTTCAATAAATTATGTCATAAATTCTTTTTCATTTTACATATGTTTATGTCCATACATGATTTATGTGTTTAAGAGTACAATAGATGTCAAATAAGATCTATTTGAATTTATTTATATCTACAATTTTATATTTCTAAAAACACAAGTATCTCTTTAAACTAAAAAAATAATAGTAATACAATCAATTTGTTATTATATTTACATCCAAACTAGATGTTTATTATTTTTTAAAAATAAAAATAATGAAAATAAATTGTTAGAAGTCATGTTAATTTTTTTCATTAAAAAACTTATTTAGAAAATAATTTCAAATTTTCAATGCCTTATGAATTTCTAATTGTAGTGAATTAAAATGGAATCAATACATTATCTTAGCATTTTTCAAGGACATTCACAAATAAAATCTCACTAATCAATATATTTTTGTAATATATTTTCTTATGCAAAATTGTATATTTTCAGTTTATTTATTTTATGTTTCTAATATATCATCATTTTGATAAAATTATCTATTATATATGTTTTTATTTAAGTGTTTATGAGTACGATAAAAGTAAAATAAGATTTATTTGAATTTATTTATATTTACGATTTTATATCTCTAGATGCACAAGTATCTTTTCAAAGTAGAAAAATAATAGTAATACAATCAATTTGTTATTATATTTACATCCAAATTAAATACCTATTATTTTTTTTAAAATAAAAATAATGGGAATAAATTGTTAGAAGTCATGCTAATTTTTCTTTATCAAAAGATTTATCTACAAAATAATTTCAAATTTACAGTGGCTTGTATATTTTTAATTGCAATGAATTAAAATGGAATCAATAAATTATCTTAGCATTTTTTCAAGGACATTTATAAACAAAATCTCACTAATCAATATATTTTCTTATGTAAAATTGTATATTTTCAATTTATTTATTTTATCTCTCTACTATATCATCATTTTGATAAAATTATATATTGTATATATTCTTATAACTATCCATAATCTTTTCTTCTAAAATAAATTTGGTTTTAATTATATCACTTCACTTAACTATCATGTAAAAATACAATTTATAAACTTAATCGATGATAATGCAAATTTATTTTTCTATAAAAAAATATTTTATAATCTAAAATAATCAAAAATATTTTCGTAGTCAATATTTATATATCCAACATTAATCAACCAAAATTTGAAATACAAATATCACTACTAATATAAAGATGACTTGTTAATATAGGCATAATTCTTAAATTGTTTCAACTTTTCTAAATGTATACATTGATGAAGCCACTATATAAGCTTTGTTTAAATATAATTAATGATAGTTATTGCACAATACCTATGATTTTTTATTAATGCATGCTCTAAATATTTATTATATTTATGTACAATGAAAATAGTATATGGTGTGTTGATTTCATTATAGTTTTAATTAATTAAAAAATAGCTATCCATTACACAAGACTTTTGCCTTGATCTCTATGAAACTAACCTTTTATATGTATTTCTATAGCATCAACTTTCCTTTGAATTTACTTGTCACTATATTATGTCCCAACTCCTCATTTCCCTTAATCTATATTAACTATAAAATGTACAATATATTGCATATTTTGTAATCTGTTTTACATCATTAAATAATTATAAACATTTTTTTAATCCTTACTAAAATATAAATAATACTATTTGTACATTAAATTTACATTAAAATATTATATATGAATTCAATCATAAATAATTTTGAATACAAAACCAAAGAATAACCACTAAATAACATACATAATATATACTAATAGTGCAAAACACTTTTTAAAAAACTAAAAAATAATTAAATAAATACATCTATTTAACCATTCCTATATGTGCGAACTAATAACATCGTATGATTGTTTCATCCATAGGTGGTACTAGTGTGAAGAACAACATATTTTAAGCAAACATGAAATGAATGTCTTTTCTAATCAGGTGTTATTCACATCCTTGAAATTTAGTATTGTTCTATTCATCTAAATCCAAAGGAATATGAGAGTTTGTTTCTCATATTCTTTCTGCATTTTTAAAGACGAGATAGTTTGTGGAGTTCCAATTGATGTTTGTAACACAATCTTTCGACAACCATACATACAATGCTACTAGGGTGTGTACATCACCAATCCTACGACTGTCATCTTATCATGAGTGTGGGGTAACACAGACAAAATTCCTAGACGTATTTCATAGTCTAATCACGTTACACTGTATCCTAGGAGTATCATGACATACAACTTTGCATATTTTTCTACCTAATGATTAAAATCTATCAAATTATTGAATTTCTATATACACGAAAGTATTATACGGAAACATATAACGTTGTAAGAGGAAGTTAACCCTCTCAGCAATCGAAGTTGCTCATCAAGGCTTGGGCACTGTAAGTTAAGGATGCATACTTGACATAATCCAGACTATTGATTATAAAAGAAGTTTCAATGATGTTGCCGGGTCCGTTGTTAAAAGTTATGATGATTGTGGATTGTGTTATGTTATTTACAATATTTCCTAACCATACGTAAAGTTTTAATGTAATTTCAAGATCATTATTCCATTTATAAAAAAATCAACATGGAAATCTATAATGGTGCAACATAATCTAAGCCTTCCAGACATGGCACCATTTTTAAACATGCCAAATATTATGGAGTCTTCATTGCTACGTTGAAGTGCCAACTACCAAAAATATTGTTTCATTTTATACAATGAGAAAGGATTGCCAATATAAGATAAGATTTTTCACTTGCATGGTGAACACTCAAAATCCTTCTAGGTGTGGGCCACTGCCCACCTAAAACTTTTTTTAATTTTAACTTTAATGTATTTTAAACTAATCTTAACAATGAAAGGAGTACATATAAAAACTAAAACATAATTTAGCTTTTCAAGTCAAGTCATATATATAATTATTTAACACATTGTAACTTGAAAATTCTAAAAAGATTGGGGAAAATATATACAAACTAGAAATCCCAAGTCAGTAGATATCCATTCTTTTTAACTTATTAATAGTAAATATAAGTTTTACAGAGGAACCCTACCATTTACAACATTCAGAAAGTCATGGTCAAAAAATAAGATAATATAATAGTGTCTATAAAAAGGATAAACAAGTTATCAACAAAAACAACAACAACAACAACAACAACAACAACAACAACAACAACAATAAAAATATGGTAACCATTACTAAAAGAAACTACAACAAGAAACAATTAAGAGCTTTCAAAACTATTTTACTTTGATGATCTAAGGGTCATATTCAAAAGTTGTAACTACTTCTTACCTTTTCCTTTCTTTTTGTTACTCACCATCATCAATTCTTCTCCTTCCCCTGGATCGAGCATAATCATAATATAAAGCTATAAAGAATTAATTAGATTATGATTCAATAGAGGAATCCTGGCTAACAAAACTTCACATTCAATGTCATTCTTCAATGAATTCCAAGCCCTTAATCCTTTGCTATATTCACATTTAGAGTTATTTTCTAAATCCTTCACCGAAACCTCCTTAGATGGAACTAAAAATCCCATAAGCATTTGAGGAACTATTTTTGAAGCTTCACTTTCTTGTTCACTCACATATTACTTATTTGTTTGAACTCTTAGAAATTTAGGATTGACCTACTTCCACCAATTATTTCTCTATTTTTGTTTATTGTATAAATAGTTTTTAATCAAATGAATGATTATGCAACATCTACATCATCTGAAAGGTAAACCTTCATAAACAAGAGTTTGCACCTATTTTCGATCCGCAACTTCCAATTCAATATATGCAAAGTGCTCTTTACTTGTGTCCATCTCAACAAGCATCCTAACATAGGTTGTATATCCCATTTCGTGTATTTTAGGTCTACAGCAATAAAAACTCCCAACCAATTTTCAATAACACAAAGCAAACAAATGTTCTAAAACTGGGGAGGCAAACGGGGTAACCAAACCAAAATTGGTCTAGAATTAAAATTTTCAGTAAAAAGCTTAAAAAGTGTGATATTATTACTTATCCATCAGCATGTGTTTATCCTAGTCCCAGTAATATCCGTTAAGGATTTGATCTATGTCTTCCTTTGATTTAAAAACAACGATAAAAATGCCGTTAGCACATGACATAATATCAATCTTACCTTTTATTAGATCGCTCCAATGTCCAGGGATCCATTGATGCAGTGTTGGCCATATCCATTGAAACTACAGATCATTCCTCCGGATCAAATCCATTCCTCCCGCTCCAAAACCTCTATAGCCTCTTCATCAGAAAAATAAATATTTGGATTGATCTTTGCTGGTTTAAAACGTTCCCATCTTTTAGTCGCTTTTGAAGATTGTAGGACTTTTTCAGCGAATTTCAGTTTATGATACCCTAGCCCCATAGAAAAATACACAGTTTTTTTTGGGTCTTTTGGTCTGTTGCCTTTAACAGGGACCCCTGATCGTGATTTTCTACCCAACTTTTATCGGCGCCTGTATTAAAATAGGGTCATAGCATCAACGGACAACGCCCCTGTTTATTTGGTTTAGTTGTTCCTGCAGTCTGGGTGCCACCTGAACATTTTGGTCGGAAACCCTTACATGTTTATTAGCAGCCACTACAAGCATAGCATCCTCTTCTCCAGCAGAATCTAGTGATGAGCCCAAAGGAACTTGTAGCGATGGTGTACTTTCCCTCAATCCTTTCAATGCCTCCGATAGAGTATCCATAGATCTCTTATAGCCAATGGCTAAGATCTTGCTCTCTACAAATAGATTGTCTCACTTTGTCACTACCACAGCTCTTGAAACATTTGAAACGCTAGCGAGCGGCGTCTTGGAAGCATCGCGAATAAATCCTAGAGTCTTCATTTCTAAAACTCTTTTTAGTTTTAACTTCGAATGTCTTTTAAACTAGCCTTTACAAAGAAAAGTGTACATATGAAAACCAAAGCATAATTTGGATTTTCAATTCAAAGCTGATTTATAAGCATGTACGATATCGTAACATAAATAATTATAAAGAAACATAAATAATTATAAAGAAGTCATGGAAAATATATACAAACCACTAACCCGAAGCCACTAGATATTGGGCCTCATTTTTTCAGGTGTGTTCTCAAGCATTGTCCATGGAAGGAATATTTGAAGAGCATATTGTCCATGGAAGGAATATTTGAAGAGTTTATGCTCATTGTATTCTAAAAGGCATACTTGAAGAGTGTATGATCATTGTAGTCTAAACTGTCATGTTATTTTAGATTTTCAAATTAATAGTGTGTTTTGTATCTGTTTTAAAAAAATTGATTTTAAAAAAATAATGAATTTGTATCAATTAATTTATAAATGTAGGTTAATAGTAAAATAATAAAACTTTTAAACTTTATAAATATTTGGTTATTAAAGAGATTGAATTTTCATTTATTAGTACAAAATTTTATTGATTTGATATACATCTTGGATCAAAGATAAAGTATTAATATTGAGAAAAAATGGAATAACCACTTAATTGAATTTGTCAACCATTTCAGGCCTCTTATTTTAAGCCTACAAGAACTAACCCTAGATATTGAAACAATTGCTTTTATGGTAATTAGAAGAAGATTAGAATGAGATTCTAAAATGGAAGTGTATGGATTCACAATTACTTTAGGTATTCCTTATTCAGAATTGCAATTCTTTTCAAAAATAACTTGTAAATTTTTGTAAATATCACTTGATGATATTACTACAAAATCTGAAAAAAAAAATTGAAAGAAAAGTGTCAAATCAATGTCATCCAAGAAGTTCATCATAATCTAATGGTGATAGAAAACTAGCATATGGATGAGCCTTTATTGATTTTCTTCATAATACGTCATTGGATTCTAATTAGTGTGCTTGTCCTCTGTGGGTACATGTAAGTAGTCGGTTGTGCATTTTGCTCTTTGCTTCGATATGGTTGAGCTTTTTGTGAAGGAAAAAAATGTAACAAATTGATATAAATGTGTCTATATTTATATATGTCAGCCTTTGTCATCAATGTTAGCCATTACCAAATATGTGTTTATACAATCTCTCACCATTTTCAATTTAAATATATTTATAAGAAACATAATTTTTCTCAATAAACACACACAAATACATTTAACATTTATTTATTTATTTATGGTTTCTCATTTGTTTCATACCCAAACTATTAATTAAATAAGATTAAAACATAAAGACAAATCCCTTCACTACACATTCTTAAGAATACGATAGCTACATACCACAATATACAAGCACTTGCAATGATTATAACTATACATCCGAGACTCAAGAATTTTATATTAATAATAAAAAAATTGACACCTATTATTTCAGTATACCATTCCCATTTTCATGTTCAAATAACAAATACGTTGAAAATGATAACGTGGTTTTGAATCAATTTTCTCAATGTATAGACGCATCATATCTTAAAAACAAAAAAAATACATCTCAAAAAATATTCCTTACATCAATAAAGAAAAAATAATTATTTAATTATAAAAATTCAACATAGATCAATCAATTTATAAATGGAAGAAATTATAAAGATGAGTATTAAAACACTGACTTATTCACCAAATGTAATATTTTTCTCAAGCCCGAAGTCTTCAGTTATGAAACTGTACAGATGAATATTAAATCCCTGACTTATTTACGAAATATAATATTCTTCTAGAACTCGATGCAATCATCTAGCACCTACTGTTATTGATAATCGCTTACTCGTACCTACAAGCAATTGCAAGAATGTATCTTCACTCTCCGTTCCAAATGCCAAATTCTAATTACAAATTTAAAATTCATCCCAACAAAATACAATAAACTTAAAACTGAAAACAACCTAGACTACACTGCACAGAGCACAGGTGTCACCATAAAAATAAATAGATAAATTAATTAATTAAAACTGTAAACAACCAAAACTACACTACACAGATCACAGATATGTTGTTGACTATCTAACAAGTTGAACAGAGTTGATGCCCCTGTGGATAGCATAGGCATGTTGCCCCAATCCTTTGAGGGTCACCAATAGTCCCTTCTAGATATTTAGAAAGTCCTCGATCATTTTCTCAGATCCGTTTAATGGATACGATTGGTTGAATGCATGGCAGCACAATAGTTCCCTGGCATTGTTTCTTTCCAGTTCTTGTACTTCATATATGTTGCAGATTCCAAACGATTTGAGAAGGCAATCATCAGGTGAAGTGACTATGGTCAATGCTATCTAAAACAAATAATGGCTCTGAATACCAATTCTCCGGTTTAGATTTGATCACGTCTGCTCCCATATTTTCATTTCGATCGCTTGAACGAAAGCAACGATATGAAAGTGGCACTGGAATACTAAGATCGCAAATAAGTTTTGTCTGCAGCTTGACCATTGTTTTATTTGCATGTGCTTGGCTTATGTAATATAAAAAGCTTGATCTACAAAATGAAGAATGATTGCGGTTGTAGAATTATTTGGCCAATGTTGTTTTGCCAACTCCTTCCTTGCCCACGACCGTAATGATGTCACCCTTTACTCCTGTATGATTCACATTCTGCAGAACCCTCTGATATCATTCTCTCAAGTTGTTGTACTTCTCCATGAAGTCTAACCGTATATTCCACAACCTTAAGCTTACAGCTACGTTTAAGTTTCTTCAGCTCGTTCAATACGGTATCCACCACACTCTTGCATAGAGTTCCCAAGTCGATGTGAGCAATGGAATGGAATTAACAAAGGCCAAAAACAGGATGTGATATAACTAAAAGTGAAAACAATTAAATTTTGAAAAAATTGTGACGATGAATTAAAACAAACCTACCATAAGACCACAAGCTCAGCAAAACCCAGAACTGCGTGGACAGTATCCATGATAATAACCCTATAGATGTGTAAGGGGCGCGCTTGGGTTCTTAATACTGTAACACTCCACTGATACCCCTATTTTACACAACATCTTTATCTCTACCTCCAACAGCGGCATATTAAAACGTCTGACATGCAAGGAATTATCCATGGTTCCTCCTTAATCCGACGTGTGATGTTGTCCTTGTTTCATTCGTTCAAACGAAACTTGTCAAGTTGCTACGAAATATCGATGTTGCCTCCTCCATCCATTCTCTGTTGAAATATCTTAGTCAATAAATTAATTTTGATCATTTCAAATATGAGTGTATCTCGATAATATGATATATGGATGAGTTCCCATTTTAAACGAAAAGGATATACACAGTTGTCGTTCCGATAGTGGTGAATGGGCTTGTCAATGGCGTCATTATTAGTATTTTAATGCATTACTAAGATCATCGGCCGAAGGATGAGGGCCCATTTCTCAAGGCAAGGAGGTTAAGGTATAATTAATATTTTATTCAGATTTAATATGGTTGGTTAGAAATTTTTTAATGATATTTATTAATTTAATATTACCATTCTAAAATTTATAATAGTGAAGATGACATTGTATGATATTGTAAAAGGTGCGGGTAATTATCTATTAAGATACAAAAGGTAATAAATATTAAAAAGAAATTTACTCCATATTTAAAAAAAATTTACCACACAATTTTTAACATTAAACTCAAAAAGTAATTATACACTCAATTTATATAAAAATAAAGTTAAAAAACAATAAACAAACAAATAACAATAATTACATATTTATTACTTTTTTTTTTTAATAATTTTAAAAAATATTTATTATATAATAAATATATTATATAATAAATATTTCACATAATAATATAATTGTAATTAAAAAAATATGATAACTAACACAATAAAAGTAGGGACTAGCCACTACATCATCCTTATTTTACTCCCCTCTTACAAGAATGATTATAATTATTTAACATTCATTTATTTCTAGATGAACTTTATACTCATTTGATGATGTTTAGGGGTAGACATCTTTTGATGTTTATTGAGTTGGAAGAGGAGATTGAGTAACAAGATTTTTTTTATATATGTGTCATTATATTATTTATAGTTGAACACCTTGCTCATCCTCATTGTCCTTATTAACTACAAACTTATAATTCGGGTTGGTTGATAGTTTATTATAAGAATTCAGCTCCTTGTATTATGAGCAAATTCCTTTCCTTATGTAGATAATTCTTCTATTTTTTTCATAAAAAAATTTAAAATACTTTTCAATCAATTTAAAATGATGCTCTTATTGAGTATTTTATCATTTTATTGATTAAATTCCCTTTATATTCATGCTCAAGAGATGGGTGCAATCCACATAACAACCCAATGGTATTAAGCTTGATTGGATGGACAATATGAATTAGGGTTATTTTCCTTTTTAGATTTATAAACACTTAGCATTATGTAGTCATCCTCAAACATGACCCTTGATTTTTAAGGTAACTTAAGATTTTTTTCATCTCATTACATATTGTGTTAGATATTTTGTAATAAGAGCATGCTCAAAATACCCATTTGTGTTAAATTTCTGAAGTTTTCCCTTCAAATTAAGGGAATTATTCAAGAGCTTGTCAAACCAAAAGGGTATTTTATGTGTCTTCAACTAAACATATTTTACTCTACTCATCCTTAAAAAGGGTTTGTTTTATAGTTGACCTTTACTAAAATCTTAAATAATTTATATACATTTGATATTAGTGGTAAAAAAAATTATTGAAATGGTTTTGAATATCAATTCCGGAAATCCAATGCAAAATTATGGTCCATGTGCATGGGATGCCTTTTGAGGGGAAGGAATATGAATTGTAAGTTATTGACAGTAAGAAGACAATCAATAATAATAGCAAAAACCAAGCTCTTAATGGAAAACATTTTTTTGGTTTATTGTGGTCATATTTATAAGTTGTTTTGTGTCATATAATTTTAATTTTAACATGAAATTTTGAATGTGATAAATACAATAAAATATTAATATAAGTATTAAATTTTAAGATATTATGCATAATTCACATAATTTAACCGATTTTATGGCATTCACACTCATTTCCATGTCTTAATATCCGTTTATTTCTTCAAAATAAAAATCTACATGCAAATCACAGAGCAATTTCTTAAAATGAAATGATGAAAATATGTGCATGAGAGGAAAACACTCATGTATTTTCATTATATCTATCAAAAATTAAAAAAATTGTTATATAGAATATCTATACAATGTTATAGATAATTGAAAGTGAGAATATGAAATTTGGTAAGTATTCATAAATAAACTATATTGTGATGTATTGGATCTAACTAAAACAAATTTTAATTACATTATTAGTGGAATATTTGTATATAGTTTTTAGCTATACATGTCTTAAATTTAAAATAGGAAAAAAATAGAATTTTTATTTGGAGATGGTAGTAAAGTTGATTTGGTCTGATGTTATTTATCAGATTTATTGACTTGAAGTTTTTTGTGATGATTCTATCATTTATATATCAACTTTATATGCCATATTTTTTATGTATTAGAGTATTGAAATCTCCAATTGGCTCTTCTAGATGATTTTTTTTTTGAATTTAAAGCGATCCCTTTCACTTGGCCACCTCTATATTTTAAACAACACTTTGGAATGAGAAACTCTTTAGAAATAATTGACATCGAAGATGTTTGTATTCAAGTAAAAATTTTATGAATATTTTTAACGTGATTGAATCTATGAATCACAAAATAAACATCTTCCATATATTCTTTTATCAAATGAAAGAGAGGGGGTTTTTTAATATGAAAAATTATTTAATGATTCTTTTTCATCTTAATCAATTTTAGAGACACCATTCATCCACCACCTAGTGTCCATGGTCTAATATGTGCTAAGGAGATGAATCGGATTCTCAAAGACACTTGTAGGTCCATGCCTTCTAAGAATAATACATTTTACATTTCTCACTATTTATATAAGATAATCGTTAATATATTATATCCTTTCTCTTTGATCATATGCCCAATAAATTTCACATTAAATTGATTTCCTTTAAAAAAAATATTTAAAAATAATAATTATAATTAAACATTGCTCACTTATAACATAAACATGTTTTTACATAATTTACATGTGCGCAACATTGTGTCATGTGCTTATAATGATAAAAGTTATGTTGAGTGGTGGGAAGATAATGTTTTATTCACCATAACATTTTTACATGTGTTTTCTATGCAAATTTTAATTTACAATTCAAAAGATCCAATGATACCATTATTAAATATTTTTATATAAATCTTTAAGAGTTAGATTTCTTATCCTTCAATGAACCTCTTAATCTAAAAAATATATCTTTGTAAGATAAAATAAAATAAAAGTAAGGTCATAAATGCTATTGTACCTAAATTATTAGAGCTCATTTTAATTAGCTCAAAAATAGAAATATTGATAGAAATAATATTTTTTAGATGTTTTTGAACATTTAATTAATTTAAAAACCTTTTCTAAAATCAACGATCTAAATAAGAATGGAAAACATATAAGAATGGACAACATAATAAATTAGCTCTTGACATTATTGCATATTTTTTCATCCATTACCAGAAGGTTTCTCAAGTTTCATCTTCCACTTTTGAGATTCAAAGTCCCTTAATAAAGAATTTATGCCTTGGAATTTCACTAGTGCTCAACAAGTGGCATGTGATATACTTTTACTTATTTATTAGCTTAATAAATAAAAATTTCAATGATAAAATGAGTAATATTTATGCCTTTTTTTAAGTCATATCAACACCTATGGGACATGGTTGGTCTTGATTTGTATAAAATATACCATCAAGATTTACAATGTATTTTTTTTTTGGAAAGATTATTAATAAAAATAAGTTAATTTAAAAATTTAAGGATTTTGATCTTATTATTAAATAAAGAGTAGTTTTTATTCTATTTTAATATAAAAAATATCATAGATAAATTCATTTATTTCATAATTCAATGTTTGTTTCCTTTTATTGAAATCATGTTGAAATAACTAACTTCATTAAGGGTAGGTATATGACTCAAACTATAATTAAATTCTTCAAATAATAGGGAGTAAATCACTCTTCTAAACAAAATTATTTAAAAATAGATATTGTGGTGATAATGTTGAGGATCACATTAGTGGCCTTTGATCATTAAATATATTTATCCTCTTCTCAAGTATCAGTATACTTATCTTAGAATTAATGGTCATTAGACCAAAGTAATTTAGGATCTTTAGATACATCCAAAAATAAATTCTATTATTGAAATTTCTTTATGTATTTGTTGTTAAATGTATTTACTATTTATCAAGTGATTATGCTTTTAAATTGATTTTGAAGGATATATTTCTTCCAAACTGCCACAACACTCACATTATTAAAAGTATTTATTTTAATAATTATTTTTTCGCAATTAAAAAATAATAATAAGTGATCAAAAATATTATCAATTGTTTTCTAAAAAATTTATATTACTTTAGGATCAAATATTCAATCGAGTACATTATTAAATGTAATTTATTTCAATAATTATTTCCTTCCCGTTATGAAATAATACTAAATGGTGAATATACTATTGAGGCTTTTGAAAAAAATTTATATTACCTTAGGATCGAATATTCAATTGGGTAAAACTAGTTTCTAAGGCATGTCCTTTTAAACCTAAGCTTACTTAGTTTTTAAATTACAATAAGAAGTACATATATTGTGTATAAGTTATACTTTTAAGGAATCCATTTTTATTTCCAAGCCTTTACAGTTAGGATACGAAATCATGTGGTGTAGAGACTAGAGAATAATATTAATTAAAGGCTCACACAACCCCTCTGTTTCAAACCCACTTTTGTTCCAAGGTTATCATTTATGTATATTATTCTTCTTTGAAGAATCCTTATAAGGTTGTGTATACAAAATTAGAAAAAAAAGACGTTTATTATTATTTCGAAATGTTTGTTTTGCTAAAGAGACTAGATGCATGTGGCTAATTTTTATAACATAATGAGCACAACACTTTGTTCTAAATGGATCCTTAAGGGCATTCAAGAATGTCAATTTTTGAAATTGATGCTTAGATATTTCATCTCAGAAAGAATCTTATATGGAATGTAGAATTAAAAATGGTTTAGCTGTCATAGCGTCCTCATTGGTACTATGCTTATCAGAGTGATATGTAATTTTAGTTGTCAAAATAATTTTGAAATCATGGATGAAATCAGCCTTTTATAATGTGATAACGTGATAATTTTTCAAACATGATCTCCATTAATACCCATTCTTTATGGTGATCTCATGTGATTAGATTTCATAGATTTCCATTTTAAGAGCTGCCCTAGGTAAAAACACTTGTATTGTTTTAAAAGGATGGTTACTTATTTATTATAAATTAAATATACACATTAGAAGTTTGATATATTGACATGATATGAAGGCCAAATATTCTCTCAATAGTGGAGAATTTCAGTCTATTAGATAAATTTCATTGGTTGTCCTAAATGATGTCTGATATAAAATTTTCATTAAAGCTCCTCCTAAGTGGAAGATGGATTGGAATTGAATATGACTATAGACTTCTTAGGTTATCAATGAATCTCTTATAATATGGTGCATTAGCAGTTTATGTTTAATTAAGAAACATTGGGCACTAAAAGTGGGATCTACTTTGTCATTGTTTTATTAAAAATATTTTTAACACATGAAATTGGGCAAATAATTTTAGAATATACCCTAAATATCTTAAAAAAATTAAGAACGATAAATGCATAATTTAAAACCTAGTTTTTGAACCACTCAATTTTATTCATAGTGGTGGATTTTAAGTGGGTCAATAGAAATATCTTTAAACAGGTGCACCAATTTTTTTAAACAAAACAAAAGGCAAGAGGTCATTCACCCTCCATTTTTGTTTATATTTTTTAGATTAATTTTTAAATGAATTTTATGAAATTTGTAATAACTTTCCATTGTATTTATTAATATATTATTATATGTTTAATTTATATTATTTTTAATTAGTATGCAATTAAACATATCGAGAATAAATAATTGATCTTACTCACTACCCCCTTTTCCCATACTTTCTTGTTCCCTCTTTTTCTCAAAAAATGGGATTTCTTATTTTTTGATTTTTTTAAACAAATATATATATAAATAATCTTATCTTTATCCAATATAATATTATTCAAAATTTCATAAAAATATTAAAAAATACATATAATAATAAATAAATATAAAATTATGATATATATAAAAACATAAATTTAATCTTTGACATTTTAGAAACATCGAATTTAAAATATTTTAACAAGCTAGACATTACACACATGCTCAAATATTGAGCACACTTTTATTGTATCCATTTACCCATAAAATTCTTTAGGCACCTCTATTCACAAGATACATTTATTTTGGTTCCGTTGAATCTATGCAATAATTTTTTAAAATTCCTCACATAGTATCTTCATATTTCAAATCTCTATTTTACATTTCAAGGACAATATTGATAATCTTTCACAATGCAAGTCACCACACATGTCACCCTCTACCAATAATGTTTATTTTTGGAATTGGTAAGTTTACATTAAGTTGGCTTATGCATGTTTCATGAGTCAATTATAACAGAAATTAAGAAAGAGTTATTTATAAATACAAGTCACTTTTAATATGATTTTCAAATTCAGGTTCACTCAAAGCACATTTGTTTATCATTAAGAAAATACTTATTACTCTATCTAAACATTTTTAAAAATGAATACACATCTTAAAAGTTTCGAAAAATATCTCTATAATAATCCATAGAATGAAATGTAAATACATGAAAACAAAATTATATTTTGTAAAGTATCAAATTTTAAAATATAACATTATATTTTAAATTTTTCAAAATGACACACACACCTCAAAAAAAAAAACTACATGAAATTTGATCCATTTTTAATATATTGTAATGTATTTAATGTTCATCCATTCAATATAAAATGGTTGAACTTACTCCAACCAAACATATTAACCCCATTTTAAGAGTATATTATAATCAAAATAAAAAAGGGTTTCAAGATAAAAGAAAAAAATGCAATA
Organism: Torreya grandis; assembly: GCA_037957365.1. Lineage (NCBI taxonomy): Eukaryota > Viridiplantae > Streptophyta > Pinopsida > Cupressales > Taxaceae > Torreya > Torreya grandis. Next base: position 583,338 of record JARHVA010006721.1, on the reverse strand, counting down.
ATTTAAGTATAAGATCAAAGAGATCTATGCACACATAATAACACTAAAATCATAGGTTTAAGGCTCCTACATAGATGAAACCTCCATAGTGTGTCGGGAAACTTATGGAAAACATTTTCAATTTTAGGTATAGTATTTGAATTTGCCCACATTTTCTAATCATGTTTTTAGATCATTTTTTGTAATCATAAGATTTGATGAAACATATAAAAAATATTTTTAGTCTCATTGACAATTATGTGAGCAACAAACAAACATAATTAGTTAAGTACACCTTTTATCTTTTTATTTATCATTTTAAAATTAATGTAATATAATATATAGAGATACGTTTCAACTTACATTATTTTACTTAATGCCATATTTTAAATACTCAAAATTATAACATGGTTTCAATATTTCATATCTCTTATTTTTGAAATAAGTGATTTTTTTTTTGTAAATTAGATCATCGATTAAAATGTAAAAATAATAAGTTTCCTTATACATTATGGTTTCATTCCTTTTTAATATTCTAAAGTTATTTTGTATTAAAATTTAATTTTAGATTGAATAAATAATTACTTGTGAAAAAAAATATTTATATGTAATATTTATATCATAATGTTGAAAATCATTTCTTTCTTTCATCAATTTTGTCATACTTACATATTTAAAAATAAAGAAAGATATTTATTTAAAATGAAAAGAATCTATGGATAATATTATACAATCATCCTTATATTTCATTTATAACACATATTTCATGGATTGTACTATGAATTACCAATTAGTTATGTCATTGGAAGACCATTTTATATTTTATATATCTTATCATCATGAAATTGAAAATTTTGTAGAACAACACATCGATAATGAAAAAAATAGTTAAATATCATTAATGTATTTCTATGATGCACTAGAATATATACATATATGTGCTTTAAGTGACATAAAATATCCTTCTATTAATGATAAGAACACTTGGAATATGCAAAATTTAAAATAGAGAAGATAATCTTCATCGAATTAGTAAATAGTTACATTATAATGATAAGTAAATTACTTTACTAAAATACAAATAAAGTTCATGTGTCAAAAACATCCACTTATAGAGAACCTTTCGTGACCCTTGATATGATATTGCAAGCCCATAATTCATAAAACCAGCTACGTGTTAAATAAAAAATATTTTTTAATAAGATATTGATCACTTTCTCATCCATTAAGAATCGATCCGCATCTCTTGTGTGAAATTAAAATGATATTTTAGCTATCATAGAATAACAGACACGGTACAAACACATATGAATTTAATAAGAGAGGAAATTAAGAATAAGGAATTATTACACTAAAAAAAACATAGAGACAAAGGTACATAAGACGAACACCCCATATAAAACTATAAGAAAATATAGACAAAGGTACATAAGACGAACACCCCATATAAAACTTTGAGAAATATAAATTTACAAGGCCAAACATGCCACAAAAATGTCGACAAAAAGATCCAATGACTATTCAAATAGTCATAGAAGATGGATGCAACAAATAAGTAAAGACTAATAAAGAAGAATGGGATAAAACATGTCTTATCGAGTTTATAAAATAATTACGCCATGGAATAAAATCACTGAAAAAAAATCTATATTTTTAATGATCACTTGGTCATATTAAATTATCGGTTTCTTGGGCCCAAAATTGTGGGAACATTTATATGTTTAGAATAATTTGAGGTTATGCTTGGACAATAGTGGTTACATGACATTCAAGCCATTATTTAGGAATATAAAAAATAAATTACATTATAATATTAAAATATAATGATATCACTCATTTCTTGTTATTAAGTAGAAGGCTAATTTAGTCATGTATCAATATAAATAAACACACAAATTATTTTGAAGGATGTAATGTTTCTTTAATTAAAAATTAGCATGACATAAATGTCACACAAATTAAATAATGATAGATAATAATTTAATAATTTTATTAATTTAAATATGATCTCGAATATTTAATCTTATTTATTTTATCCATTTTTATCTTTAAATTATTTGTGAATTTAATTATTACATATTTTGTTAGCTCATATTATTTTAAGCATAAACGGGGACTTATTTTATTTTAAAATCATCACATTTTGCATAAATAAAATTTATGATTGGTATAAATATCATTATGAGTCTATTTTCCTCAATTCAAACTCAAAATACAACATGTTTCCATAGGAGGTATGATCACTCAATCGGTACAATAAACTTAAATGTTATTGTCCAATCCAACATTCGTATCTTGTTACCAATAATGGTTATATTTTCCAATTTAACCCTTCCTTAGGTCATCCTCCCTTTTTAAGGCTTCCTAGCATATGAACACACCTTTTAAATTATTATCAAGGCACACTCAAGTCACTCATTTCACAACTTAGAAATTACAATTTAGAGGCTTATTTACCCAAGATTACATTTGAAAAAAAGTTATCTATTCTTACCAATTTATCTTCTAATCACCTTAAGTAGTCCTTTCATGATTCTTAAACTAGTTTTGTACATCCCTAATCTCACATGATCAAGGATTAAAGCTTAATATAGATTCAATCATTTCATAAGATGAGCATGATTGCATTATTCACTTAGTTGGGATAGCTAAATTGCTCTTGATTTACCTCATTGGAGTATTGGATATATTTACATGTTTAAGTCATCATTAGGTTCATTGTGGTCATTACAAAATAGCTACACTACTATTTTTCATACTTAGATATTAGTAAATAATTGTGTCCTCTATTAAGGGTTTAAACGTTAATAAGTAGTCCACATGTATTTCACACATACTCAAAGACAAAATAGGTTCATACATATCCATTTTATAGTTTCACACATGATTGTAATCTAATTTAATATTAAAAAAAAAGTGAAATCAATAGAAACAGAAAACAATGATTAATGATCATATCTCTATTTAGCATTCTTGTCCTTGTATGGGCTCAGATCTAGTTTCTAAGAAGATTATAGGTTTAATATTTATTTCCCATTTATGCATTATTTTATACAACACACTCAACCAATTAGACCAAAATGATAATTTCATATTTCAAATGCATATTTTAGTCTTATTTTCAATCATTTACTTTTGTCTGTTTCAATTATTTACCATTAATTGACTATTTACAGGTGCATTTTCACCACAATGAATTATTAATTTATATTTATAAAAATTAGGATTAATTACCATAGAAATTCAATTCAAGATAAATTACTTAATGAACCCTTTTAATATTTGTGCATTTATAAACCCTAAGTTTTCCTTAAGGTTTCAACCTTCTAGGTATTCAAGATTATTTATATTCTAGTTTGTAAAAAAACATTTTGATTTTATGCTTATCATTTCTTTTCTTATTTTAAAATTTCATTTCATGTTTATATTATATGCAACCTAATAATATTTTTCCAAATAATCATTTAATACTATGTTATAGGATAAGTAATATTATCATTGAACATATTCAAAATCTTTCAAAAACTATTAAAGTGGCAAACATTAATGCACACATGGGTTCCTCTTATGATGAATATGTTTTAAAATAATATATTCTATAACACAATCAAAAATATATCAATTCAAAATATACCAATTCTGGTGTAGATATGATTTATCCTAGTGAACATAATAGAGTAGATCCTAAATAGGTCCAATGTTATGTGTATTTTGATGAAGACTCTGTCAAATGCCAAAAGACATACCTAAAGTAATTTATTCCTTTTTAGCTTATAAAATTTCAAAAAATTATAAAATTTATATTCTTAATGCACAAAAACAAACATTTTTGCCATTGTAAATCATTCAACATATGTTGCCACTAATATTGTTGCTACTTTTATCACATCCACATCTTCACACAAGTAGAATTTCGTAATTAAATAACTACATGGCTAAAAAATTTAGTCATGAAAAACTAAAAATGACTAAATTCTACTATTTTTTTGCAACACAATTATAAATGACTAAATAAATCACTGATTTGACAATCAAATAAAAATCATAACTAAATAATTAGTCACATAAATAAAAATGATTAAATAATTAGTCACACAAATAAAAATTAGAAAAATATGATATTAAAGTGGGTAATTAAAAAAAATAAATTGGTAAATCATTAGTGGGAGTGGTTAGTATTACGTGTAGGGTTAATAGTGAATTGGGAAATTATTGGTGAGATTGGGGATTTAGAGTGCAGAATTTGGTTGTGGTAATTCGATGGGGGATTAGGGAGTACAATTGGTATTATATTTTGAAATACACCTCTATAAATATAAATAGTTTTTGTTAATTATCAATGGATTCGAGGCTGACTAAAGAGGGTTTGTGTGCCAATTTGATGGAATGAGGAATTTTGATTTTTATTGTATAAGTATAGTGGCTACTTGCATGGGTGATAAATTTTGTTTGGAAATGACCTAGAGACTTTTAAAAAGGTGGGCAATGGATTCAGAGTTTGTTACAATGAATTTAAAGTTGTTGAGGCCCTTTGTAGTAATTAAAAATTTGAAGATCCCCTCTGTAGTGAATTTAGAGGTAATTTGAAAACCTCATTACATTAAACACAAAATATATAACTTTTTGATTGGTAACTATATCTAGATAGGAGAACAAAATTGGTGTATTATACGAGATGAGTTACATAAATAGGAGGGTATATTTTAATAATACATTGAATACCATGTAACAATTTGGAGTTCTTGAGATTTTCAAAGAATTGGATGCTTTTATTCATTGTATAATCAATACAATGTAGTGGCCATATCTTGAAGTTGTCTATTTGTGTTCCACGTTATCATACATGGGTATAGTATTAATTTCTAATTTTTTAACCAATTCACTAACATAATCCCTAAGGCTCCTTTTCACTAAGTATTCATGCCATGGGTAGTGTATGTACATTCTAATTAGTTTGTTGTTAGTTGGTATAACTTATAGTAGTTACATAGGTAACTAAGTATCAAAACCATACAAGCAATTCTAATTTTAGAAAACTATTTTTTCATTAGTATCCTCTACGCATTTTGGATCATATGGGAATTGAAATTATAACATGCATCCAAATTTTAATTATTTTGATCACTTTTCCATTAAACCATGGGCTTATGTACCTATCTTAGACCTTAATGCTTGGGTAACATTATGTGCAAGGCTAAGCTATTAATTACATGAAATCCTAGAATATGGTCTCATATGGCATAGTTGAATGTTACGTTAGTTCATCAAATCAATGTGGTCACCAAGCTATTTTAATTTATACTATATGTCCAAACATGGGAGTATATAAATTTTTATAACAAGTCATCTTATCTCAACACATTAATAATTTATGATATTAAGTAATGCTCAAGTTTGCAACAAAAAATTCATTAGCTTGTTTGTTAGTGTTTGTGTATTCATTAACATTGACAAGATTTTCGCATGTTTAAATGTTTTTGGTTCATTGATAGAACAATCATAAACTCTATGTTCCATTACTAAAGTAATTATTTAATTTTCATCTAGACAAGGAAGGCCCTCAATACAACATGGATAAAAATAACATTTATTTATTTCCAGTCATCACAATCTTCTTTTATGCACATTGTAGATGACATGTAAATTGAACATAAGTCTGCATCATCAACAAGATTTTCAAAATTAAAACATGCTCCTATAAACGCAAACAAATAGTATTTAAACACCCCAAAGTTTTATTATCTTTGTGTATTATAATTTGACCGTTATTATTATTTTAAACTGAAATGGATATTTTTTATATTAGAAACGTAAATGGAAAGGTTCCAATAATAGATAGTTTATAACATATACTTCTAATCTCTACCTCTTTCACATTGGAAACAAAATGAGGGAAGAGTAGTTGTTATGTTTCTTTCTAAATATCCATTGATATCTAGGAATTTTACAAGTAAAAAAATGCACAAAACTAACCATATAGATCTATGCAGAGGTAGAACATCTGATTCTATAAAGTAATGCCCAACTATATTTCTTAATTTTAAATTATTTCAAAGTGTTGTATACCCTATAGAGTACTCTAATTATAATTTTTTAGATTGATCTGTATCTTAATTTTGTAAAGTTCTCTAAATTTCCAATAAGTTCTGAAGAGAATGAGTTTACATGTATTAGATCTTGAGTAGGTTGAGTTTTTCATATTTCTATTTTTTCTTGAAATAAGAAACTAAATTAATACTTGAATAAGGAACATTATATATGGATCAATATTGAAGATTGAATATCGATCAATACCATGCATATGATGAGAGAGTAGCTGATGAGAGGGACATAGACAAATATCCATGTCCATGTAATGACTATCTTGGTGGAAAGGGGGAAAAAATAAATGTGATTTATTGACATATGATAAGATATGGGCATAGTGGTATAAGCCCTTGGGATTACAATTATTATGAAGATATGATAGAATTATAGAGTGTGAGAGACGAAGAGGCAACAAACATAGATGAAGTGGCACTAAACATAGATGAAGAGGCAAGAATGTTAGACGAATGGTTTGAAGTTGATAGAATGTTGAATGAGAGTCTAAATGATGATTGGGCTAAGTCAATGGAGGATGATTTAAATCCTATTTATGTTAATTGAAAGTTAATTTGTTTAATAATAATCCTTCAAATTTTAACTTTCAAGCAGTCTTTGGTTGGACAGGTGAGTGTGTAGATCAGTTATTGGTATTATTAAGTTCATTGTTACCACTTAAATCACATTGCCAACAAAATGAAGTCAATGTAAAAATTAAATCACTAATCCAGGCTTAGGATATGAAAACATCCACACATGTGTGAATGGTTGTGTATTATTTCAAAATAATCTTGCATTTGAGAGTGAATGTTTGAAATGTCATGAAGTGAGTTATAGACAAGGGTTGAAATTAGCTATGGTTCCTAGAAAGGTTCTTAACCATTTTTTAATAACCCTATGATTACTCTAAATGTATAGGTGTAGAGACATTGTTGAATTTATGCAATGGCATGCCCAAAATAAGAGTACTAATGGAAAACAATGACATGTGCCAGATTCTAAGATGTGGATGGAATTTGATAATAGATGGACTGATTTTTCTCAACATCCTCATAATATAATTTAGGTTTGGCTCTAGATGGGGTGAATCCATTCCCAAATCAAAATACTAAATGGTCAACCTGGTGATTTTTTTTAGTAAATTATAACTTACATGCATGGTTAATAATTAAACCATTTTTATTAATGTTATCATTAATCATACGAGGAAAGAAAAGTGTGACTTTAGATGCAATCCATGCTTATCTAGAGCCATTATATGATGATCTAATGGAATTTTGGAAAGGAATTGAAGGAGGTTGATATTTAAAGGATGGTCATTCAATAAAATTCACATTAAAATAATCCTTATTGTTTATGATTCATGATCTTCTTGCATATTGCACATTATCTGGTCTAACTATTCATGCATACCATGTATGTATTTCTTGAAACTTTAAGGATTTTGTGAGTCACTCAGCAAATTTTTTTAAGTTTATTTATTATGGACATCATGCTTACCTTAAAATATATTACCCATATCGTCGAGAAAAAAACATTTCAATGGTCAAGAATAGAATATTGAAGCACCATTGCTAATAATGGGTGATGACATTGTTGAGAATGGACAAAAAATAATGTCATTTATAACTGAAAATTATGGTATTGCTAGTAGTAGATATGATCCATGTAAATAAAGTGGTATAAAATTATTGTGCATATTCTATAAATTGCCATACTTTAAGGATATAGTTGTTAGGCATACTGTTGACTTTATGTATATTGATAAAAATATAGCTTATGCTATTATAGAAAATATTTTTGGTGATTTTGATATTATTTCATCATGTGAAGACTTTTGAAAACTAAATATTCATCGAAATCATTGGGTTAAAAAATATGATGATGAAAAATATAGAAAATTGAGTGCTCCTTATGTCAGGATAAAAGAACAGTGTGCACAATTCTTACAGTTGATGTCTTAGACTTGATTTCCTATTGGATATGTAAGTAGTATTATTAGAAGATATATTTACGTTAATAGGTTAAGAGGCCTCAAGACCCATGACTATCATGTCATAATCGAGAATATTTTACCTATTGTGGTAAATATATCAAGTTTGGCAAAGGGGCCAAGATTGAAAATCATAAGGTTGGGCCTAATATTAAAGAGAATGAGTTTACATGTATTAGATCCTTCTAACTTTTATAGTTTTAGGGAGGAGGTTGTTGAAGTCCTTTATCTATTGGAATGTGAATTTACACTAATAATATTTAGAATTTCTATGCATCTTTAAATACATCTATAATATGAACTAGAGGACTATGGCTGAGTAAGAATTAGATGGATGTATCTTATAGAATGATATATGAAGGCTATGAAAAAAAATGTTCATACTAGGGTAAAACTAAAAGCTAGCATATCTGAGGGATATTCAATGCATGAGGCCATGGGATTTTGCATAGAATATATGAAATATTTTTAAAATGTCAATCAACATGTATGGGATGATGACAAATATTAGAGAGTTTTAGGATAAGTGGAAGTCAATGAATGTCTCTTCAATCTATCACATCAATGAAGAAGTGAGATACATGCCTATATTCTTCAAAACACATCTTCTTTCGATAAGTTGTGTATGTAAAAATAATTTACACAATAATTTATTTACTTAATTACATTTACACATTTATATTATTAATCTAAATATTTGTAGGTTAATATTCTATGTATAAAATATGAAAAAGATAATCAAACTTGGATGCAACATCAACCTCAAAAGTGCATATGTCATGATTTGATTGGAGGTGATTCTTTTCCAAAATTTGAAGACTGAATTGCTAATGTAGTCATTGATGCAAAAGAAGAAGGTTAAGATATAAAAATAGAGGAAAGTGAGATTTCACAATCTCCACATTTATGGGATTTATGTTTTAGTGGAATGTGGGCCTATGGTAGTTATTTAAGAATGGAAGAAAAACACAAAGGAAAGACAAATTGTGATTGTGTTGTTAGTGTTGAATTTCTTCACAAAACTAAGAAGAAATATTATGTTGGATTCATCCAAGAAATTATTCAAGTGTATTATAGTTAAAATAGTCTAATATTATTAAAATTTAAGTGGATCTAACCATCTAGAGTAAAATTTGATGAGTATGGATTTCTACACACAAATAAATGATAATTTTTATCAGAGATAGATGGGTCGTATGTATCCCCTCTTAAAATTAATCAATAATTTATAACTTATGAGGTAATAAACCCATGATGGTTGTATGTCATTCAAATAGAGTCTCATTTGAAACAAAAATTCATGAAAGTTGTCGATATAATCCCTGATGCACAATATGTTAATTTACAAGAAACATTCAAAGAAATGGATGAAGATGATGATGGAGTGTTTGAAGAAGATATTTTGATTACAAATGAATATATTTGGAGAGATAATGTATTATATGTCATATATGAGGATGAGGATGAGGAATAAAATAAAGTAAATGCAAATGTGAGTGATCAAGATTCTGATCTTGCTAGCAATGCAAATGATTATGATGATGTTTTATCACCTTAACTAGCCTATCACCTCAACTTATTAGCTTGTCACCTAAACTTTGGTTATATGTATGGTGTAATTTATTATTTAATGTAATAAATATCTAAGTATAGGTGTAATTATTCACTATTGTTTTACTGACACATTTCTAAATGTAATCATCATTAATTTGTTGGTACATTGTATACAAAACCTAAGATGTTCACTACTAATTTGAAGTGCATTTAAATTTAAGTTTAATCATTATTATTAGTTTTCTTACTTTGGTTGAAATTAATTTTATTTAGTTAGAATATAATTTCTTGTATGTCATGTATGATTTCTAGATGCTAGAATTTTATAACATCTATAGAACTACTAGATATGAACAGAAGAAAACATGGTCTAAAGGTATTAAATAATGCAACAAGATACCTTTTAAAGTAAACAACTCTTTAAAATCTTGGAAATAAATTCTAGTCATTTCTCTGATATTTGGATAGCTTTAGTTTGTAATATAGCTTCTAGCCTCCACATGCATTGAATATGCTTGTGTGAAGGAAACAATAACGAATATCTATGATTTAATAATACATATAGATATCTTAACATTAGGTGAAAAAAATATTGAACCTATAATATTAAACAATTTATGTGAAAAGACAAGTATAATTCCATATCATGCTCCCCCTTACTATCATGTTGTTCTAGATCATGCTATGTTTTACTACTTTAATTCTCCCCATTTGACATCAATGGGAAAGGTGTTGGTCAATTAAGCCTTGACTTAAATATCCTCATCAAATTATAATGTGATAAATTTAAAATATTATAACTAGAACAAGAGGTTAATGGTGAATTATAATATCAAAATCCTCAAGGTACAAGGGTCCCATACTTAGGAATTTTTTTGAAAATGACAACTCCTATGTTAGAACCTCTAAAATTTGCCTAGTTTCACTATCATAATTAGCCTTGATCGTAATGACTAAATTCCTAATTCCTATGCTAAAAGTCTCTCTACGTGACTAAGCCTCCTCATTACAAAAAAATAAATGATCTCTTAGGTCTGACTGACACTGAAAACTAAAACTAAAAGAATGTAAAATTAAAAAATAGTTTAATCTTTTCAATAAAATGTTATCTAAAATATTGTATTCATAATATACCCCTATATTCCTACCTAAAATACATAAAAATTATAATACCATACTATCACAATAGTCAACATAGGTATGCATGAGATGGTGGGAAATATAGGTCAATGTGCAAATGCTTACCATAATACCATGACAACCAAATATGAATAGCATGGGGTGGTGGTTAGAACATGATAAAAACTAAATTAAACCACATCCTTGAAAGGGTTAAATAATTACACTATGGTATGGTAGTGAACAATCACTCAACAATTAGAATTAACCCACTATCTCATGGGAAACCAAAGGGGTGTGCGCTGGGTGGCAGTATGAGACTATTTGACTGATTGTCTCATAGTAAGTAAAGTGAGGGTGTGTGGTATTGTGGGGAGAGTAAAATTATAAGTCTACTATACCTTTACCCTTCAATGGTATTTATATGATAGAGTGGTAGTATGGTCCAAGCTATCAAAGCATTTATATCATCAATGGCAATGATTACACCTCTAAACATGAACTATTTGATTTACCAAGATCAAAGGAATGTATTCAAACTCATAATATGGATAGATTATGAAATATTTTTCACAAATTTAAATTATTAGTGAGGTGACCAAGATGAATAATATATATACGTGGGATTCGATGCTATTTTTATAATCATTCACACAGCTCAGCATACTAGAGGTAAGGGAGTTTAAGGAGGAAGACTATGTAGCTATTATTTCACTAGGTAAGTTTATAGAAACCCTTTTTAACAAGTTTATAAGAACTAAATTTTATTAATTATATAATTAGTCACTTAAATAAATCAAGTAGGAGTAAATTATTCATCATTCCACCCAAAATAAGTGAAGTTTTGAGTAAGAAGGAAGAAGCCACAACCTCTAAAATGAAAAAGAAAACTTTACAATAGTCCATACTTGAGATGTTACCCAATTCAAAAAATAAGGGATTGAAAAAGGTATTTATATATGTATCTCATGGATGTAAAGATCCAATTATTCCTATCTTAGGGTAGGATTTATTTTGGTATTTCTATGATAAGAGGGATGGTAAGATTTCAGTTTCAAATCCTTGGGCCTTAGACTTGGCCAAAAAAATAGTCCCAAATTTTTCATAGATGTTGAGTTTATCAAAGTACTAACACAACACTACCACCTAGTTACTAGGACTCTAATAATTCTAGATGGATCAAAATTAGTGGTATTGACTAAAGCAATAATTATAGAGTGTGTCATGTTTACTAAACAAGCCATCACCAAGATTGACCTGGATAAAAGTGAGGAAGAATATATGAGATTGAGAAAAACCTATAGTAGTGATGAACTTCCTCTACACATGAAAATGGGTGAAAATAATAAAAGGATGCCTATTTCCCCTTCCAATAATAATCCATTTATCATGAAAGACTTTCAAGTCTATTTTAAAAGAACTAATTTTACTTTGTGCCAATTCCTTGGGTTTGATGGTCAAGAGAAGATGCCTATTAGTCTCAAGATGATGGCAATGAGGATTTAAAACCCTGAAGTGAATGTTGAGTATGACTTTGTTGCTCTAATTGAGAAAGGGCTATATGAGGGAGTCTTACACATGAGAAAAACCCTGTCCCCTATAGCTTTCAAAAATTATTACTCACTATGTCATTTAATATTTTATTAGAATATATATAAATGGACTAAGAGGATGTCCTTGGGAATGACTGACCAACAAGGAAATAAATTAGTCATGTAGCGTTGGTGATAAATCTTGGATAACAGATGTAGGAATAATGATTATGTGACATTTCATGATGATTTTATAGTAAGGGTCATGGCCACTCTTGGTCACATTTCACCAATATTACCAATTGAAATTAGAGAATTATTAAGACCCTTAGAATTGAAGCCATAATAGGGACATACCCATAATTTTGGTGATTAGTTCTTTCTATCAAACCAAATAGTGATAAGAGTTTGTATGTCTTAATGACCCACACATTCTACATAAGTTCATTTCCCTTCAAATTCCATTTTTGGATTTTATGTGGAAAATTCTATGGATGAAGCAAGTATTTATGAAGAGGTAGAAAAAGGGGACATTCCTACCTGACTTAACTGTGTGTGGGGAATTATTTATTCGGTTTAATACTCTATAAGAGCTACAATGTTATTTAAAGGTAATGTATTCTTTGAAGTCATGAGGGGAAAAGATCTTTGACCTTAAAGGGAATATAAACTTTGTAAGGAAAACACTACTCACTAGAGATGGGATTAACCATGAGGTTGATTATGAAGATGTAATAATAAATCGCCTTACCCCTCACAAAGTGTTTCAGAGAAAAGGAAATGGGAAACCATACAAATATTTGAAGAAGATAAGAAGAAGAGAGACACTAAATTCCTAGGCTTTTATATGGAATAATGGAATCATCTTAACAGGATAAATTTGATAATTGACACCTTTGAAAGGTTGTATGCTCAACCAAAAAAGGAACCTAAGGGATTATCTCCAAAACACACCAAGTTGCCCATCAAGATTCCAAGTGGTGTTGTGATTGCAGAACCCCTTCTAGACATTATTACAGTATAATCAAAATCACCTCTAGAGCAATTAGAGCCTTAGAAGCAAAGGACATAGAAAGTATCCCCCTTAGTGGCATATCAATTAAGTGAAGAGGTGGGGGATATAGAGGAGGTATGAAATGTGCTAATGAATTAAAAAGATGATGATGAATTAGATCAGCGACTCCCTATACTTACAATTGATCACAAACTTGAAGAAAGGGTGTATGTGTATACACATAATGATTAGGAGATGCATGATGATGAAAGAGTGGTCCATGATCTTAGGTTTATTGAAGATGGTGAGTTTATCTAGACCCTTGAGTTTAAATATTTTTAGATCAAGGTGAAAATGAGATATTTTGAGGAGAGACTCCAAATTAATAAGATAGGTACTGAAGATTCCCAACATGATCATATTGTTGCTTATACCTTTGAGGAGCTCAAGATCAATGAAACTAATATTAGACCATAGGAGGCCAAAAAATTGGTATTGGAGAGAAACATATTAATCATTCTTGGGATAGAGCTAAAAAAGATATTCTTATTGGATCAAGTAAAAATTCAAGAAGATCCCATGTTGATTTCTTAATTAAATTCAGATGAGGGAATGAGTGGCATAGGTTAAAATCCCTAACCTTTTGGAAAAAGTAAAAAAGAACAAAAAAACTAAGATTGCTTGATTTTGTACAAGAAATGAGAGGGACTACCATGATAAAGACACTTGAAGACAAATCAACATTAGAGGTAGCTACTATGACAATGCACTCAATAATGTTTACTAGGGATATGATTAAAGGTATGGATCTTAGATTAGCAGAATATGAGAAAGCACAAACTGATCTGAATGATGAAGTGAATAGGTTATTCATAGAAAATGTGAAATTTAATGAGAAGTTGAAGGGATCAAGTCCTTCCCAAAGCACAAAATTAATAGTATGCCAATCCCCTATCATCTAGACTAATATAGGTGCAATCACTATTGAAGAAGTAAATGCGCTAAAACAAGAAATTGAGAAGTTGAAAGAGACTAATGAAGAAATAAAGGAAGTAGCATAGAGAAAAACTCTCAAGGTATTGGAAAAGATCTTGGAGCATAGGGTTAAACTAATTGTGGACAAATTGGAAAATATGTTTTAATATTATGTCTCCTTGTCACAAGTAGTTGATCAGATGAAGGATCATGTACCTATATTAGCCCCTTATTCAAGAAATGGTAACCTATACATCACACCTTAATAAATTTGTGTAGATTTTAGAAAAGAGTTTTGAGGTCCCCAAAACTATAAAGCCTACTGAGTAAATGGTTTGAATGGTCATAGATGAATTTCAATACATAGTTAGAGAAGACCAAAAGATCAAGGCAAAAATGGATTCATTTCATAGACTAATGTAATTTTTTTGTACCTAAGATACTAAGGGATGATAATAAAATGAAATTATCCAAGGATTGGGTAGATGATTTTAGCCAAATTTGTTCCCAACTGCCTCACTCATTTATACAAGGATGGTGACATAAATCTTCACAGCCTCGATTTAACCTTGGATGGAATAATTTCACTAAACGTTGCATACTCAAAATTCATCAGGGATGTCAGAGGGTTATTAGATAGTATATAGAAGAGTCCCTTGGACAATAAATCAAAAATATAAGAGTACAAATGGATTCATGATTACATAGTGTACCAATGGGAGCACATATATCTAGCTCTCATAGAAGAATAAGCCTTGATGTAAAGTACCAAGCCTTGGAGATAATATCATGGAGAGAGGACCTTGCCAGATATAAATTATCACAAGTACCTTAAGATGAATAATGAACTTTTGTATCTTGTGAGTGATCTAGACTTCAACATCTGATCATTTCTTTTCATTTCTTATCTTTCATTGCTTTTATGTAATCCTATGTAAACAATGATAATTAAGACTTTTTTATTTATGTTAAAAGTGGGTAAATAAAAAGACACTTTTTGACATGTAACATTCTGAAGCTTGTCACTTCCCTTACTCACCTATAAGAGGGAAACCAAGACTGAATGATAATCATTAGTAGAGGAGTTAGGCAAGATAAAATTTTGAAATGTATTATAAAATATTTTTGAAGATCAATAGAATGAAGTTATAATTAGTGGCCAAATTTTGGTTTTGATTATTTGTTTAATAAAATTAATGAAAGTTATCTTGTTGTCTCTAGTTTGATCTTTCCTTATTATTTAAATCAATATATCAATGGTATATCTAATTTATCAAAACACATTTGTTGTCTATGTGTGGTTTATTTATTGGTTCCTTTAAGGAAGGATTAAATTCATGTAATTAAATCATAGTACATGGAGAGAGTCATTGGGATAAATAAGAAGAGTCTGTTAATTATAGTATTACACATTTATACAAGGTATAAACATCCCAAGTGCCAAACAATTCAAATTTCAGCCAAAATGAGGACACATAATTTTACATTCTTGAATCTATTACCCAATAAGTAAAGTCACTAATCATATTTATAATAAACATAATATTTCAAAAAATATCTCATTTATATATTTTGATTTTTTTTAGTAGGAGTAGGAATAGGAGTTAGTTTTTTTGTAATCTATTTCAAACCCTCATACCAAAGCAAAATAGATTATGAGCAAATGAATAAGTTGAAGAGATAGTAATCAAAAAAACCCTCTAAATTTATGTGAGAATATAGTCCAATTAATTATCACCATTTAGTTATAAAAGAGTTTATATTTATTTGTGATTGAGGCACACCTACCTAGGCCTAGTATAGCCTAAAGACCAGGGAATTCCAGCCATCTTGGTTGATTTTATTCATTGGCCAAAACATTACTAAACTAGATCATATAACATGTCATACTCTTAGGGTTTGAAATCAAAAAATTTAGGAACCAACACCCTAGGACTAAAATAAAAAATCATTATTCTCCTTTTAATGACCAAAAAACTAAGAAATCCCAACAATGTTACCAAAGTTATCATGTCTTCTAATCATTCTAGGGATTTATTTTTTATTTCCTCGATAACCATTTATTGAATGTTGAATGCAGATGTTTCTAATCCATTAAAAATGGTCACTTTTAATGAGATATTTATAAAATCAAAATCCTGTTTGATGTCTAAAATCTGAGATTAAAACTCATATTCCACTACTGTTCTAATAATTCAAGTTGTTAATTTATACATTATCATTTATTTGGACTTCATGAAATGAGGAAAAATACTTTAAGGCACAAACTATATGATAGTGATCATAATGTTAAAATTTTAGTGACAAATTATGAGTGCTTTCATAGATAAAATGTGGCCAAGAATAATGAATATTTATCACGTCTTAGTTTGAAAAACAAGTACATTGTAAATCCACTAAGTAGTATATTATTTATCTAATAATGTTTAATGAAATTTTATAGGTTATAGATTTATGCATATAAGACATAATATAATATTATTCTTTATTTTATAGGCAAGAAAATGAGTACAAATAAAATGTAGTCTAAAAACAAAAGGAAAGAAAAGGTACAGTACCTCCAACTTGTAGAAGCCAACATATTTATGATTCAACAAATGTAGTTCATGAAAAGATTAGTTGTGATGATGTGCAGCATGATATAGCACATGGTGATGTGTAATGTCATGATGATCTATTAGCAAAAATTCTAAGAGAGATTATTGAAAATTTTGAGAGCAAAGGAATAGTAAGTTTGTAGGTGATTTATTCAAGATTAAAAGATGTGTTTTAAGTGAAACTTGTGGAAATTAGTATTGAGCTACCTACTTATGCAACACCTGATGTGGCCAAAGAGCATGAATTTTTGGTTAATGAAATTCATGAAGAGAGACCACTTACATTTGGTGTGCCTCAGAGTGCACCTATTGCATCTATAACTCTTGATGGAACTAGTGGATTAGCCAAAAATATTAGTAGTAGTTTAATAGAAGATGTGTCTGCTTTTGTCAAAAGATAAAGATTGAGTCAATATTTGTATAGATATATAGAGAGGAATGAAAAAGAAATAAAATTAGAATGTAATAATCCATTCTTGGTTGAGGTATCAAGAGATGGTGAGCCCATTAGGCCAAATGCTACAAGGTGGGCCTCTAAGTTAAGTGTAAGATGTAGAGCCCATTTGGATATTTGCAAATAAAATTTTATAGATCAAGATCCATGAAGTGTGGAAAATGTCATATAAAAAATGGAAAATGCTTTTGAGACTACTAGTGGACAAATCTCTAGAAAATATTACAAGTAAAATATGAGACTTTTGATGAACAATTTTAGATACAATTGTAGAAAAATAATCATGGAGGGAAAAGAAAGGTTAGACTCCACTCTATCTACCAAATAGTGGGAGGCATCAAAATAAACTATGTATTTCAAAAAATATTTTACAAAGAGTAACAAAGGCAAGAAATAAAGAGATAATGTGAGGGTTGGATATACATTTGGTCGAGGTGGCTGGTAGGCTAAAATAGACAAATTTGGAGTAAGTGTATAGAATTTTTGTTCAATTTAAGTTGTGTTATTTATTTTGATTTTTTATTAAAATGACTATATATTGAAATTGACATTGTGTTTTAGGTGGAAAAAAGTAATAGAGAAGTAGGTGTAGAAGATATTGTCAATTATATGGCAGCACTAGAACCTAGTAAATCTAAGGGTAAGATGGAGTGGAAATATAATTCATCAACATAGATTTCATAGCCATCTATTAGATGCCTAGTAATATCCTCTCTAAATCATGTCAACTTAAATGAAGGGCACCAACATGTAATGAGTTTCATATACAGTCTCATAAAGAAATATTTGTAGTTGATTGCCTCTATTAAGCCTATGGTTTCTACATAAAATGAGCATAATTACATGGATTCAGATGAGGTAAGAGGCTCTATTGATCTCATTTCCTCTTGTTTGGAAATTATATATACAAATTCACTTAATATGTAGATTGAAATGTGAGCACAAGAGAATCCAACCTAATTTTTTTATTGTTGGAGTGATCCAAAAAATGTTCTTTTGGATAAATTTATAACATGCATTCTTTACTTGACTATTTAATTTTTTATATATATTTTTTCATGATGGTTAAACCACATGCAAAGAAATTTTATAAAATTAGCATGAAAATGAGAATGCCTTAATGTTGACAGAGCTTCTAATATTGATAGTGATCATGATTAACTAGACAAGAATGTTAAGCACAATCATAGTTGTGTTGAAGTTGAGGTAATATAATAGTTGTTATTAGTTATTTGTCCCAATGTTTTGTCATTATATATGTTTTAAATGTTCTTTTGGACAAAAATTTATAGATTTTGTATTATTTAAGTTGTAAGTTAATATATCCCAATGTTTTGTCATTCTTCTTTTGGAAAAAAAATTATATATTTTGCATTCTTTAAATTGTAATTTAATATATCCCAATGTTTTGTCATTATTCATGCTTAAAATGTTATTTTGGACAAAAATTTATAGGTTTTTCATTATTTAATTGACTTATATTAATTTTTGCATGATGATTAAACCACATGTAGAAAAATTATATGAAATTATAATGAAAAACAATGGCCCTACCAATAGAGTCCTCTACAAAATTGCACAACTTCATGTCAATGTTGATAGTGATTATGCTAAACTCAATGAGCATGTGCAATATATTCATAGTAGTAGTGGTGCTGAACTTGAGATGGGTGTTATGAAACCACATGTAAGTAAGTACTATTCAAGTAAGTAATGGCTATTTTATTCTGTAAATAATGGTAATCATTACCTATGTGAAAGAAGTTTGTCAAAATAGTAGTGAAGTGCAATTAGCTAGTATATATAGATTATAGAAATAAGAGAGAACATATAACTTACATATGGAAGCTTAGATATTAGTTTTAATAGATTACATACATAGATTTTAATAATGCTTTAGTGCATTGTGTTTGGGGATGTCATGGTCCTCAGTTGGTAGGACTTCATTTCCAATCCATGTCTCTTTCTAGAGTATTCATACATTCAATCACTATTATAGTATTTCCTTATATTTATTTCTACCTCAAAATGGGTTAGTTTTTTTATTTCAAAGTAAAAATTTACTTCTTTGGTATTCAACAGAATAAAAAAAACACATACAGAAATTGGTTTTTTCTAAGACATAAGACATTACATACAACTATCAAAAATAGAAGATATCAATTTTCCACTGATGTCAAAAACTAATTTTTCCAATAGATATCACATTGAGAGGAGGAAAAGACAACTAGATGATAATAAAGCTGACCCTAAGAATTATAATAAGTCCAAACCAGAGTTCATCAAAACCTTTTTACTCTTTTCAAACATTTCAGCTATAAGTACCACTATTATCACATGACCCATCTTCATTTTTAGTTCATCAATGGATTGTATCTCCAACCACTTTGGTTGTTCCTACACAAATTAATAATGTATTAGGAAATGTAATTCTGAGTAAAGGACCCTACTCAAAAGCAAATCATAGGTGGAAGTAATTACCTTAACCAAAATATCAGACCTTGTGTATATAGATTTAAAATGATGGGATAAATATAGCTAATACAAAGATCAAACAAGTTGTAAGGCTACTTATCATGAGAAAACATCCCTTATTAGCTTAGATATGTTAAGGTTTTTTACATAGGAATTTACTTGGCATTGTTGGTGAAAAACAAATTTAGTTTTTTTAATAAATAAGTTGAATCCTTCCTTGTTGAGGCACAAACTCATATGTTGGTGTTTTTGGAATTTTTATGAATGAAATTTCCTCGAAATATTATTCTTAATTCAATATAATTGACCAAGCATGATGTTTTCTATAACACCCCTGAGAGACTCTCCTTCTGCAAAAATAATAACATCGAAAAGGATATTCATAATCTCCTCAAATGAACATCTCATAATTGGCCTTGTATCATTATGATTGATACCATGTTGATTAATAGCCATCAAATGACCTTGATATATCATTATGTCACATAAAATAGCTAAATTCCTATCGTTCACATATGACCTATCAAAATATATCACAACTCAAAACTCATCTAGAAGATCTTTTCTCCGAGGGTCTATTTCAAGAACTTTAATAACCTCAATCAAGTGATTAATTGTTGTCCTTATAGCATCCACATCTTCATGGAACATGACTATTAACATATTGACACCTTCTATATATATCATCCATTATGTATCAAATAAAGGGAAGTAAATTTTTGTTTAATATGTCAAGTGCATGGTTTTAGGTTTCCTATCATAATTTTCTAGTTTCTTATAAATATTTATCAAATGTTTATCTATGTGTTATATAATGTTTGATATCTCAATATAATGTGTGTTTTTTTTTTTTTTTGAAATATATTGATAAACTCAAAGAAGGGGATAATTTTGGGGTGTTGGATCTATTTGATGGTGTTGTTGTGCCCATGGGACAGATTCACTCACTATCTATTATACATGGAGTCAAAGTGAAAGGAATAAGAGATGCAAATGCTAATAGTTCAAAAGTCACAAGTAACATACCCCTTGATTATGAAGATAAAATAGATGAAGTTGTAAATGTAAAAGAGAAAGAAAGAACCTTTACATAGTGGCCACTAAAATATTTGCAAAAAATTACATAGTTGATGTTTATCATGTACTAGTTGTTAGACAATTTGGACCATTGCTTTATGTAGAAGTTTGAATGTGTTGTTCATGGATCTTTGTCATGGTGTATTTTCAAGAATTAGAAACTCTTAGACTTTTAGATTTTTGATTTACACACACACACACACACACACACACACACACACACACACACACACACACACACACACACACACACAATCTTATTGTTCATCAAAATTGCATTATATTTTTTACTATAAATTACCTTTTTATCATGATGTTGAATCAATATTTTTAACTTCTAGCATGTTGTAGCTTATTCATATATGTAATATGTTTATTTCTTTTTATTTTTTGATTCAAGTTTAATAATATGTTTATTTCTAGCCTATGTTGGTGGTTTGGGAGAAAAGTCCAATAATGGAGTGGAAGCCTGGGCCTTTCTTTAGGGTATCAAGTTAGCCATCTCTATTGGAATCAAAACCTTCTTAATAGAGGGGGACTCAAAATTTTTCATTGATGCATTCAAAGATAAATATAGAATAGGATAGAAGTTGGAGGTCATTATTTAAGATATAAAACACCTCCTTTTGGGTTTTGAAGAATTTGAAGTTAAACATATTTATAGAGAGGGAAATCAGGAGGCAGATGCAAAAACAAAATTGGGAATAAATATCTTCTCTCTAAGGTGTTCAAGGAACACAAATATTATGCCCACTAATGTTAGATAACTCCTCTTTTTGGAGGTCCAACCTTTCTTGACATAATGGCTCACATCAACTATTATAGATTAAGTTATTTATTTTCTTGGTAACTATATATTTAACATTGGTCATATTAAGGGCAAGAAAGGTGTTGTCATCAAAGTTTAGAAAGTTATGTATGATATCAATTTAAAATATGAGTATTTTCACTTCAATGAAAATCAATATCACATGAGTTAGATTCATTTCTCTATGGTTCCTACTCACATGAGAAATCTTTGTAAACTTCCCTATTATGTAATCATTAATTGATTATTTTTTATAATATAAAAAAAGGGGGTTGGGATTCAAATGATTTTAAAGGATGATTACCTAATGATAGCCATTCCTTTACTTCTAAACTATTCAAATCAATTTTGTTTAATCCTTAGTGGTTGATTCTACTCTTAACTGAGTCTTACAGGAAATATAAGAAGATTTTAATCATGGGAAGTGATAAGGTCATAAGGGAGCTTATATCTATGATGAAACCAAAGTATATGACATGATTTGGAGTATCTATTATGAATAAAGTATTACTAATTTATTGGAATGCCTCAATGGCTATGATGAGTATCTCTCAACTTAGTTTGCCTTGAGTTAGGATAGGGATCACAAAGTCCATGTTGGTGGTATTCAGTTTGAAATTAGTGAAGAATCAATTGTGAAGGCCATGGGTTTGAGGGTAGAATATTGAAGAGACTCACCAAAGTATAAGACTCAAAGGGGATGAAAATATTATTCAGAGAAGGTGAGTCTTTGATGAAACTACAAGAAGGTTTTGATAGGGGTAGTATGCTTAAGTAATGGGATAAGGTATATTTCACTATGATGAAGTATTTCACCCTTGAATGGAATTCCAATTGTTTTTATCATTACCATTTTTCTCTTATAAATAAATTTTGACACAAAGTGCTTGTGAGATTTCCTTTCTTCCTTCTATCATCACTAGAAACTTTTAACAAATTAATTAAAACTATTATTGTTTGCAACTTGATTGCCTCAACTATTCCACTCCACCAAGGTTTTAGTTTTAGGCTTTACCACTTTCACCTTGCATTGTGTCTATCTAAACCTTTAAAGGCTTTTATGATTGATGAATCTCATGAGAGTGATTTATAAGACCATATCCCTCTGAATGTCATATTTGGTTCTGTGAGACCCCATGCTTCCCTTCCTAAGTCCAAGGACTTTATCACCCCTTATTCAAAATCCCCCTTAAAAAATATTAAATTTAACCTTTCTTGTTAGATTTAGTTTGTCCATCTCCTAAAATTACAAAATATAAACCTCCCAATCCTTCTCAATCTCTAGATATGGAAGGGTTGTGTCAGTTGAAGACCAGTCATGCTATTTTTAGTAATAAGAAGAAGAAATTTATCCCTAGGGTTGTTTCATAAAATAAAAATTTGGGTAAGAAAAAGAATAAAAAAGTGGTGGGTAAAGAGAACTCAAAATAGGCTATAGACAAAGAACACTTGGAGGCCCAGGTGCAGGGGGATGCAGATGTGGATGAAGAGTCTAAAACTAAATCTTAGAGTTTCATAGCTATAAATCTAGTTATTAAGATATCAAACATTCATGGGTTAAAGCCCTAATGGTAAAAATCATTGATTATCCCTCTACTTTAGATCCCAAGAAGGGAGCAAGTATTTTAAAAATCAAACTCAATTTAGACTAGTAGATTGATAAGGATGAAACCAATCACTTTGAGGAGATGAATAACTCCTTATATGACTTGATTAAGGAGAATTCTTAGGATACCTATGATGATGGTATCCATATCAAAAGGGAGTTGGAGGAAGTAAAAAATGGTTTACACTCACTCCAAAATGCAATGAAAGTGTTGACAACCATCTGCTTGAAGGTTATTCATCGAGTTGCTTCTTCACTAATGATTATAAAAGAGGTTCTAGATGAAGATAATGATATTGAAGGTAAAATTTTCAATAAGGAAGAGCTTCTTGGTTTCATAAATGATGACTAGAAAGATTTGATTAACAAGTAGTGTTTTTACAATGGTTGCCTTTTAATCTATTTTTGGTTTATTTTTTGGTTGTCATCTATTTATTGTTTGTTTATTATTAGTGGCCTTTACCCTATCCTAATGCCCCTTGGGCTTTTTTTACTTGGCCTTTGTACCCTTTTTGCATACTTATACTATAAATTTTTTTATTTATGTATTGTTATTTACTTTTATGTTTTAATTCAAGTTTGATAATATGTTTATTTTTACATTATACAATTTATGGTATTTAATAAATTATTCATATCATATAAATGGAATTTTACTAATAAATTAGTAGTAAATATAATGATTATGTAATTAATATAAAATGTATCAATATAATACCAGTTGATAGAAATTAGTGAACAAAAATAATCAAATAAACTACCAAATAATGGCAACTAAAAGTAAAAATGACTAAATTTATTACTAATTAATGTAAACTAGTTAATTAAAATGACTAAATATACTACTAATTAATGTCAATTAATAATTTAATTGACTAAATATACTACCAATTAACAGAAATCAGTGAATAAATATGACTAAATATATGACTAGTTGATAGAAAAATAATGATTTAAATGACTAAATATAATGGATAGAAATAAGTTCATACAAATGATTAAATATACTACCAATGGATGAAAAATCAGTGAATAAAAATGACTAAATATAATACCAATTGATGGAAATTAATGATTATAATGACTAAATAAATGATTACAATGACTAAATAAATGACTAGTTAACAATGATCATGACTAAAAATACTACCAAATTAATTAATTAAAACAACCAAGAAATGACTAAAAATGGTTTAGTCATAAATTTGGTCACATTATAAATGATCGGTAATAAAATACTAATGGTCATGTGACCAAGCTTAGTCACTTATATATATTGTTTAGGAGTTTTTTTAGTCATTTATTGTTACTCTTCTATTAGTGTTAGGTTCAAGGGAAACCTAGGTTTTTCTAATAATATATATGCCTATCCCTAATAAATTGATCTATTTTGATTCTTTAACACAATATCACATATCTTTACTTACACATAAACCCTAGATAAAGTGGTTACATTTCTAAAACATAAGGTGTTATGATTAGATAAAGTTAATTTGAAATCTAGTTAATCATTACATTCCCATGCATTAAAATATAATACTATAGCATATCATGTTTCATCATGTCCCTTTCTTACCATATTTGTTTATCCTAATATTCATTTATATGATGGAAAAATAGATTTTGAAAAAATCTCATTTTTTTCACACATGTTCATATTATGACTTCAACGATAAATTGATAATCAAACTATTTATAATAAGCTTAAAATATTACACTTTGCATTATTTTTATTATTTTCATACTCTAAAATCATTTTATCCATTACAATATTTATTTCTCTAACACTTTTATATCAAAATTGATTAAAATATTTTGCATGCACAAATGTATAAGGTTAGACAGTGAACTAATTGACCTATCTATGATTATGTACTTTATTATATGAATAATTTGGTTAAAGTAACTAATTCATTGGAAAATAGTGAGTTAGAAGACATTTTAAAATATATTTTGTTAGTGTTGTTACACATGAGTTAATTATATTGAAGAAGTTTAAATCATTTCAATAGATTTGTCATACCATAAGAGAAAAACAAGTCTAAATTATTGCTTTGAGTAACCTAAGTATACACTACATCTACTAAAATTTATACAACTGAGTTTCATATTACAAATCTAAGACATAAGATAATAATGTATATGAAAATATCAAGGTTAATGTTATTTCTCATCCTGCTAAAAAAATTATTTTTTTGGATTAAAAAAAGGTAATTTTTGGATCTAAAAAAATGTAATTTTATAGGTTACCACAAAAGTTAGAAATTGTTACAATTTTTAATTAAATTAAAATTAATCACTTTGCCTCCTCCATTTTAAATTCTTATGAAAAATCGAAAGGAATTTTTTTTGATGACAATGAGTATTATGACTACCATAGATGAAATATTCATTATATTAATAGGTGTTTCAAGTTAAATCATCTCATTGAAGATATTATTGATAAAAAATTTAGTGAGCTATATACTCCTATAGAAGCAAAAATGATTCAAACAAATGATAATGCTAAGATAAATATTTTAAGTGATCAATTTACTAATCATGATGCTATAAAGGATACTATAATAGTACATCATACTAACTGTTATTTTCCACCTCCTACATCATATGATCATGATTTTGATGGAGTTGTTGGTACAGTTCACAATATTCAACCATATTATTTGATTTATTTTTATGATAGTGAAATAGTTGATGATGATTACAATTTCCATGACTTATGAATAAGATGTCACATTTATTAAAAATATATTCATAGTGTATTCATTAATAATGGATCAAGTGAAAATGCATGTACAATAAAATTTATTCATTCATTTGGATTCAAAAGAAAGAACACACAATAAATTAATAAGTGTTAAGACATTCAATTCTAGGTAATAAAAAAATTTATGACATATTGAGTTGCTTATCCAAGTAGGTCCTGCTATATGATATACTCATTTTATATCTCTTCCACATAAATAAATATTTCATATGATATTGGGATGCCCATGGTTCAAAATTATTTGTGTTATACCTTATATAGTACACATATTTCTAATGTAAATATCTTTCAATCGAGTTTTTACAATTTTAGGGATCAAATATGAGCATCTTATATGATCCATGGTACCTCCTTCTCCCCATCCACCATCATAGTTCATTGATACATCTATGAATAATAAAATCATGTTTATATTATATTTAAGTAAAAAAAGATAATAAATCAATACATAAAGAGATATAAATGGCTTCAATGGAAATAAATCAGAATAAAGTTTATAGGAAAAAGGTCTCTACTTATCAATAAACATAAGCAATTGTAATACCTTTTAAAATAGATCTTCAAAAAAATGAACATATGACTCAAATGGATAAAATATTGGAAAAATGTTATACAAGCCCTTATGGGGTTTCACATAATATTGAGTCTTATAGACATATTTATTTTCCCTATGTATAAACAAATATAAGTCTAGATAGTTTTGTGAATAAATATGATACATGATCTGATCATGATATGGTTTCATTTGATACATTTTATTCAACAAAGGTAAGACATTTTACACTAATCACTGATTTCTTTTATTCTTATCTTGATGGAATCATTGGATAGCTAGTTATATTTTCAAATATTCTAAAAATTTGAAAAAGTATTAAAATATTTGACACAAACTAAAAATATGATTATACATAGCTTGTAGATTATTGCACCTTATTATTATATTTGCTTGCAGGTGAAATCATTTCATTAATTCTTATATGCCCTAGGGATTTTTTGAGTTTTAACTTCTTGGCCCTTCTATTTTACTTTATATATTTGTAAATTTTTAATATAGTGATATATTATACTATGATAGTCAATTTATATCTCAACTCACATAATTTAAACTAAAATCTAATCATTTTTCCTAAATGATAGAATCACCAAGAATAGAACCTAATCATTTACCATTACTATTCCAATTGGTCGATCCTATATTTTATCTTTTCTTATTCATAAACCATATTTGTAAAACACATATCCTTAATTATACTAGTTCTTAAATTACTCAGTTTTAGTATATAAATCACTATTATTTACGAAAAATCTCATTTTTTGAGAATGTTTTTACATGTAACATTTTTCATCAAGTGTACATTTACATGTAACATCTTTCATCAAGTGTACATTTAATGAAATCATAATGTAAAATCAAAATTTTCATATGTTTATTGTTCTTGTATACTTCAAAATGTTATAATGGGGGGTATATTCTTCACATGTGTCCATAAAAACCTTTTTTAGTGCATATATTTCATTGAGACTTGTTGTGAATTGTTCAAATCTTTCTACCTTCTTCTATTTTAGACAACTTATTTCATTTCAGTTTCTACTAATGAGGGTTTTAGTATTTTAAAAATACCAACTAATTGATATATTTAAAGAATGAAAAAAAGGTCAAATATTATTAAAAAAATAGAAAATAATGACTTGAGGATGAAAACAAATCTAGTTTAAATATTTAAAATATGTCATTTATCTCATTATTAGTAGATAACATATTCTTTATATATCACACTTTTAGTTTCCTAGTATCCATGAATATTGTGAAAGATGCACAAAATTATATAAAGAGTAAGATGCTATACTTTCCTCCACCCATTGGCTTTTATAAAATATGGGAATGTTATTTTCAAAGTGACAATATGCATGTTTTATCATTATTTAACCCCTACGTTGTAGATATTTCATATTATTCACATATGTATTGCTAAAAAATTCTCTCTTACACAGTGTACTGAAAATGATATATGTTAGGATATAATCACATTATATATTCATAGTTTTACTACCTTTACTAGTTTTATATTGAATTCATTTGTTTACTTGTAAATAGTAGATCACATGTTGATTATATATTGTTTTTACCCTTTACCCTTGTGTGAAGTATCTTTATTGGCTCATATATATGAGATCGTGGGTGTTATGTGAGACATTTAAACATGTCCTTGATTTTTTCCCTTGGACCTATCTTTGTATGACATTTGAGCATATCCCTTAATTATAAAATTATTCATGTCAATGTGTGATTTTTTTGACATTTTAGCATGTCCTTGATTTTGGCCCTTTGTCTTTCTATCTCACTATTTTATACCATTGTCTTTGTTGTGTGTGTGATTTTTGAGCTTCAAAATGTTTGATAAGTGCCATGATATGTATCATATGATCCTAATTTAACATACTAATTTTATTTATAATTATATGATCTTGATTGATATATTGTATAGGCCTTACCTTTTAAGTTCTATGAAAAATTTGACATCTTACTATGTTAACAAAAAAATTCCATATCGTACAATTTCAATGATGACATCTTTACTATGCATGTTTTAGGTTAACATTTATTTAGAGATTATTTAATTTTTAATATCAATTCCCTTTCCTAAAAAGGGGAAAATTTTATTTGGATTCTTATGTATGACATAAGGTTTTTTCAAATAACAGAAATAAGTTTTGGCATAATTAGAAGTTTAAAAGTACAAAATGTTGCATAAATAAAGTTATTGGCATATATTATGGGAGAAAATGCCATGCATATGAACTTATGTTTTATCTTCAAAGATAAAATTTAAATAGTTTTAGAGTTTAATCAGATGTTACAATGAGGATTTACATATAATTTCAAATTGTACAATTATAATGGGGCCATGATATAAAGTTGTGTCATATTCTTAATTATAATTTTCTATATGTGTACATTTTAGGATCATGGGTGTACTCCATAATACTCTGATCATGAATTTAGTAATAAATTTATAATTAAATATAAAATCCATATGCAATGGTTGATTCAGTTTAAGTGCATAATGTATGACTTCGATTTTAGTGCACATTCTTATATTATTTGTGTGAATCCATTTGAATCTCAACTTGTTTCCCATATTGGGGTTACAAATAATAGATTCATGGGAGGAACTTATTATACAATGATTTGATTAAGCATCATCACCAACTGAAAAATATCATCATTAACTTTACACATATATTTGTATGCATTCATACACTCATTTCAATTTATAAATTTTAAAATTTCAAACAATATTCCAAATTAGAAAAGTTCTCTTTACTTTTCAAAGTGTCAAATTTCAAGAAATTTTTATAAAAAATCAAATTCAAGGTTTTAAAATTTAATTTTCTAAGGAACAAACCAAATACTTCAAGTTATTTATAGGGTTTAAAAAACCATACAATGCCTTGCATGGTTTAAATATTTGGCTCAAATACAAAGTGTCTTAAACACAAAGTTATATCTTTCCCTTAATCTAGAAATTTAATTTCTATACTAAAGGAGGTGAAAATTTAGTAACCTAAATATGTTCATGAATACTTGATCATCCCTATTTTACCCATGTTTTATGTTTAATTAACTTATGAACTTAATTACTACCTATTTTTCTACATCACCCTATCCTAAGCATAATACACAACATATTTTATCCTAAATACATCATCCATCACATATAGAATTGATATGATTGTCAATAAATCCATTATGAATTTGGATGCCTCAGTGCATGCACCAAAATTTATCACATTTCCTTAGTGGATATGATAACATAATAGGGATAATACTAATAATTATTATTGTCCCTATACAACATCAATGTATTTTTCCTACAAATGGTCATATTTATAAATTAAACACTTATATATGTAATCCTCCATGATTTTAGGATTCTTAGCATGTGGTCATCACTTTTGAATTGTTATAAAGGCACACCAAATTCACTCATCTCACAACTTATAAATTTCAATTCATAAGCTTATTTGCATAATTGTGCATGGGGAAAAATTTACCAATTATTCCTAATTCATATTATAAAAACCTCAAAAGGTTCTAAACTGAATATATGACTAATTTTACACATCCTAATTTAAGTATTGAAGCTAATTTCACATGCATGCATATATATATATATATATATATATATATATATATATATATATATATATATATGTAATATAGACACGCACATGTATGTATCTATATTTGTGTGTGTGTGTGTGTGTGTGTGTGTGTGTGTGTGTGTGTGTGTGTGTGTGTGTGTGTGTGTGTGTGTGTGTGTGTGTGTGTGTGTGTGTGTATAAATTTTACACATAAATTAGGTGAGATAAATACATTGGGATTGATTTACTTCCTCATATTATTGGATATGTAGGCATTTTTTAGTTATTGTGGAGGTGTTTGGGCCAACTCATCCCAAATACATTCTTATTTTTTCATACTTATAGGATAATTAATCCTTTTGTGCTCTACCATATTATTCAACTTTAAGAAGACATTCACAGGTATTTCATACATCTTCTAAGAAAAAACTAGTTCATATAGACCCATTTTCTAGTTTTTTTGGTGATTGTGCGTTAAATTAATATTTTATTAAAAAATAAAAAATTGACTTACATGGACAATTGTGACCAATTATCCTATCTATATTTATAATTCATGCCCTTGTATTAGGTTAGATCCAACTTCTATTAAGATTATTATTTTGATCTTTTGTTTTAGTTTATGCATTATTTCAATCAACACATTCAACTAAATAGATCAAAAATCCAAGTTTATCTTTCATTGCATAGTTTATTATTTTCTAAATTCATTTTTTTTTATATTTCATTCATTTACCTTCAATTTATCTTGAAGGGGGGTATTAATAGGTGTATTTACATTACCCTTTTTTATTAAATTTTTGAGGAAACTTCAAATACCTAAAATACATTTAACTTCAATTTAGTATTAATGTTAGTTTTTAAGTTTGTTGATTATTTGGCTCTCCCCTCTATTTATTTTCACACCTGAGCATCTTTTAAAAATACCTAATTTTAATTTTTAAATTTTTGAAAATTAAACCTAGATGTGGCATTCCATTTTTCTATTTATACACAATGACTATGCATGTTTTTTGTTTTATGTAACATGTTGAGCTTACATGATCAAATATACTCTGTGCCTACACACTTTATGAAATCCAGACATAGGATCTTTCCAACTTGGAAAATTTTCCTATTGTGACTTGTATTCTATATTACTTTGAGACATGACATTACCATATAGTTAAAGCATATTATTTTACTTATTCACATTCCTTTGATTCTAAAATTGATTCATAATATGCATTGATATATATTATCAACTATTAATATCCATTATAGTATTCTATTTAGAAGCCTTATTCCCTGCTCTCATTTAAATTATTTAGTGCTTGTTCATTTCAAGACTTTTAAAGTGATAAAAAAAATTATTATTTTAAAATTTACAAATACTTTCAAATGTTAAAAATATGAAAATAAAATGAGCTCGATATTGCTTCTTTTGATGGTAGATATATTTTCTTCATGTGACTATTCATATATGTGGTGAGTTTCATATCCATGTTTTGTACATATATGATTTCCACAAAATATATGAGTTATATGTATAACATATAATTTATACATGAGACATGTACATAAATAGATGAGTGAAACTTATCACATAAATAAAATCACTTTTACATATTTGGTGACACTCCTATGATAGGGGAATCTTGGTTCACGTATTAGGTTGTATCTTTTTTTACCATTAATTTAATCATATTAAGACACTTATACTATTTATAGATGTGTTCAACTCATCTATAATTTTATTGAGTGTTATGTATATCATGCTTGAATATATTAGATGGTGAAATTGATTGATTATGCACATTAACATTAATTTCTTAGTGTTGATTACGACATTGTTTCATTATTGATGAGTCTTATATTGTATGTTCTAATTTTGGGTGTACATTAGTTTTGTCCTCTAAATTCATGTGTCAGTTCTATAAAAAATTCCTATAGTCCATGTCATATAAAATTCATGTCCCTATTAAGTCAAATTTTAGTCACATTTTTTATGATTTTGCACTTATGAGTTATTTATTATGACGATGTGCATGTGTGTATTTTATATAAATTTATACACTTTCTATAGAATAAATTGACTATTAGTATATGATTAGTATTTTTCATTATATCATTAATATTTATATTGTATGTTATCTATTTATACTTTAAGTTTCCATGATTTATATCAAGTGTCTATTTCAAATCTAAATATGGCATGGTTCATTGAAAATTTTAGCTACATCTAATAACTATTATAATATTAATTTATATGATCTTATCTTACATGCCAATAAAATACAACTACATTATACTTTTGATTTCATGTTTCATATGTGTTTATATTATTTCAACAAATTCTATGAGGACATATATTATCATTTTCATACTTAGACTTTTCATGATTAAGTTAATGTATGTTTTTATTCCATTTTATGGGTTTTCCTACACATTTATTTAGCTTAATTAGGTGTGATATTGAGGTCACTTAGGTTGTACATACACATGTCTAATTTTTAGTGAAATTGATTGTTGTGGATGCCTTGAAATTTAACAGCCAATGTTGACATATTGAATATGGCGCTCACTATTCATTTGGAAATTAATCTTATGTTCACATTGTCAAATGTAGGTGGATTTATCATTATAATCTACATATTTATATGCCTATCTTAAAATTTATTTTCATTATTATATATATATAATGTTTTATCATTATCATATTTGATTTTTATTTTTATACAAAACCTTCTCTTCTTGCATGTTATGAGTCTAGTGTGATCAAATTTCACTAGTTCTCAATCCTAACCCATTTCAATAGACCATGGTTCATTTTGACATGGTATCATAGGGGGTTCTAGTAAAATGAATAGATTTTTTTTTTAGCACATTTTATAATCTTGAGTAACTGAGTTTGTTTGTTATAGATCCTTTATTTTCTTAGTGTTCTCTTCTCCTGCATCATTAGATGATCACGAAAACAATAAAAGAATTAGGGGTATGATATTTGTATAAGTGAATTTTTAGTTATCATAACATATGACATTTAGTTTATAAGGTATAAAAACCGTAGGATCACTTGTTAATTTGTCAAAAATATTTTTGTGGGTAAAAGGGCATTTTCATAAGTTTTAGGTATATCCCAATACTATTTGATAAAATTCAAATTATACAATCTCATGTGAATTTATTTTCTTTCCAAAAGGTCATATTTCTTATTTTTTCTATGTTTTTCAACAAAATTACTAGGTTTGTTACCATTTTTTGGTTGTAGATATTAGTTTTCATATCTCTATTAATCTTCATGAGCATAGTTTATGTGCATAAATGTACTTTGTGTTTCTATGTTGTGGACTAAATGAGGGTTTTATTTCTCCATATTGATGCCATTTGATACTAAATCTACTATTGTGTGTATTTTTTTACATTGTATTTAGTGTTGTGTCATGTGCTCTATGATGTCTACTGATCACCTTATTATTTTGGGTATTGCATGATAGTGGATACTATGTTGTACTAGATACTTTTACTATATCATTAATATACACTTGTACATAGTGTTTAACATGTATATCCATGTGGCTTATTATTCCAATATTCACCTTCTATACACTATATGCATATCTATACCTAAAGCTCACATGCATCAGTTAAACATGATTAAATTGGACTTGCATCTCTAGTTATATCTGCACATGCAAGAATTAATAATTATGGGTAGTGTGTACATGAGAATA
The DNA here is from genome assembly GCA_037957365.1 of Torreya grandis. NCBI lineage: Eukaryota > Viridiplantae > Streptophyta > Pinopsida > Cupressales > Taxaceae > Torreya > Torreya grandis. Next base: position 549,465 of record JARHVA010006721.1, on the reverse strand, counting down.
ACCTAAATTAGTTACATATGGGTATGCATACAATCACAAATTATGTTGTTTTAATCCATATATTGTTTGAATTACGTACTTTCTAAATTTTAGCCTATGGTCACATGGAATCATGGTCATAACCAACTCAAAATGGATAAACTTTTTTTGGTAGGCTTTATTTTCAAATAAAAATTATGAAAAAAAAAATGTTTTACAAAATATTGGAACTCAAAATTTATTTTGTGTAAGAATTAACAAAACACCGATTGAATGAATCTTAAAGCACATAACATTTTATAGGTAGGTCTTTTTAAGGTTCCATTTTTTAGAAAATGTGTATATTTTTTAGATATTTTCCTTAGTGTTATTTTACTCTTATTGATAGATATTATGAGGTAATTATATCCATTGTAAAATAATATACACACTAAAATATAAACTGTCAAACCTATGTTAATTGGGGGGGGAGTTATTATTCATAATCTTAGGGGGATTGATTTATGCTTGGTTTCCTCTCTCACGCTTCCATTTCTACAAATATATTTTTATTACTATATTAATTATTATAGTTTTGTTCTAGTGCTCACTACATATAATTATCATGAGTGGAAAACTAAAGTAAAAATATTTCATAGGAGTAAGGGTTTACATTGAATAATTATGGTTAAGGAAACTGAACCAAAACCATATACAAAAAAGACTGAGTATTTTAATGTATGTGATGAGGCCTATGTTATATTATGATTTTTTATCTCTTGAATTAATATTTCACATTGCACATTGAAAATTAGTGAGGGTTGGATCATTTTATAAGAACTCTTTGGGAGGTATTATGTAATGAGGGGTCATAAACTAGATAGTAAGGTCATTATTTTTAGTCTAAGAAAATTTGACACAATAAAAGATATATTCACCAAGTTTAATCCACTTTAGTTTCAATTGAAATTATGTGGCATAGATAAAAAGGATGAAAAATTGATCCTTTCCATTTTTTCTAAGTTAGGTCATAAATATTTTATTTTTGTTGGGTTTATGATCCAAATGACTTTTAGATTAATGTTTTAGTTTAATATTTTATTTATTTAAATAATAGTTAGTTCATGAGAATGTTGGCTAAGTCCCATAACCACCTTGTGAAAATATTATAAATCTTTTCCCCTCCTTTGTAAATCAAACCTGAAATAATACATTTTTAGATTTTGTCAAAATTGTTCATGATGTAATTTCACTATTATTTCTCCTACTCCTCAGGACATTAGTAGTACCAGAGCCATGCTAATAAACTTGTGAAGGAGGATATAAGAATTTTTAAAATCTTTATTACAGCCCCATATCATTTAATAAGAGTCATGAAGACATTTGTAGAGCCTATGGAACCAAATCCTAAGGAATACATTGTTGCTTGGTTGGGCTTCTTGGTATTCATGTTGGTGTTGCTTGAGACTACCTTATTTGTATTAGTGTAGGTTTTTATTTTTCCATATTTATTAATTAGGGAAATTTTATTTCTTTGCATACATGGAGTTTTCCTAAATTTGTGGGATAGGCTAACTTATGTGGAGGTGTGTGTCATAGGTGTCATAAGAATGTCATAAGTAACTCGCTTGATGGGAGTTACTTCTCTATTCTTAGCACCTTATCACCACATTCCATGGAGGAGTTATAGTCTATTCTTGGGGTGCCTTGTCCACCTTTTCTGGAGGAGTTACTTACATACTCTCCTATATGTATTCCTCACTTTGTCTATCTCATGTTAATCAGATTTTAGTTTTCTCCATTTTGTCTTGTGCAATTTATCTTCTTGTGTAATTTTCAAATTGCTTTAGCATCTATGTGGTGTGCACTTACTTCATCTCATGTGATCACATCTCCATTGCATTCACATTATCTAGATTCTGGCATCTGATATGGTATCAGAGCAAACCCAGTAATCATGTGTCTGGTTATGCTTTTAGTTTATTCTAAAATCAAGAGGAGTGGAGTTCTCTTTATTTTTTTAAGATCTGATCTAAAATAAAATAAAAATATTTCATATCATTTCTTGCATCTTAGGATCCTTGGCCTTTGGGTGTCTTGGATGTTTTCACTTCAGGGGCTGGTTCAATAGTTAGCTTGGGTGCCATTGTTGAGTACAAGATGTAGAGGGAGGAGCTGACTTTGTTGCAAGCCTCTTCATACCTCTGACCTGTGCACCACCTCTACTATGAGCTTCCTACTGAGTTCCCTTTTTTGGTGAAGGTGCTAGAAACTCTTCTAGTAGAGCATACTTTCTGCATCAGTTAAGGTGCAGTGCTTTTGAATAGCCATGCCAAGCTTCTGGTCTGTGCCAACCTTCTTCTAGTCTGCGCCACACCTTCAGCACTCCATGCCAAAATTTTGGTCTACACTAACTTCTATTGTTATCCTTCAGTTTTGCCACACCACAGTCCTTTCTCCAGTAAGGTGCCATCAGCCGTATGATTTCTAGTAGTTTAGAAAATTAGGGGTTTTCATTTAAAACTTGTATCTTCAACCTACGAAGATGAAGGGTGAGGCCTAGGTTGGTGGGAGGCCAATTCCCCCTCACACAAACCTCTTTTGGATTCCTCATTCTATGCTAAATCTAACAATTGGTTAGAGGGCCACTTTCTCTCTCATAATAGGCATTTTTTTAATGTCTTAGAGCTTTTTTTTGCAAAAACACTAGTTTACAGAAAAATTGAACCTTTAATATCTTGCAAATAGTATCTCAAATTCCATTTTTTGTAAAAGTGTTTGTAATTCAATTATCCATATCTTAGGCTTGTTATTTGTCAAAAATACACTAGTTTATAAAGTGCCTAAAATTTGGGTCTCTCGAGACACATTTTTGACTAAGTCTAACATATGGGACACCTTAGAAAAATTATTTGGGAAGCTTGATGAGATGAGAGGTCATGAGCTCAAAAATGAACTCATAAGTCTAAGTCCTAGCAACTTTGACACCCTATAGGACTTCTTCACTAAATTTAAGGCCCTTAAATTATAACTGAAAGAATGTAGGATAGAGAAGAAAGATGATCAACTCATTCTTTTGATTCTCACAAAGTTAGGTCCAAGCTATTTAGTCTTTGTCTCCACTTTCCATGCAATAAAAAGTGCCCTTGGCACTACATGGAAAATGCCTTCTTTGGATTCATTCATTGCTGACTGGACTAGGGAGCAAGACAAGCTAATTCAAATGGGCATAATGAATTCTACTCAACCCCAAGCTTTGATAGCTATAAATGGTAAGGATAAGACTTCAATAAAAGAGAAGATGAAAAAGAACAAAGACTAGGGGAAGAAGAAAGAAAACACCAATCCTGCCAAAAACAACACTGAGACTTCCTCCTCCAATGCTAAACCTAAGAAAGAGAAGGTTAAGTGTGCCTATTGTAAAAGGATAGGGCATGATGAACACAAATTCATGAAGAAACAAATAGATCACCTAACTCATCTTCTAGAGAAGAACAACATAGTGGTTCATGAGTCCATCAAGTAGAATTCATCTACCCAAGATTATACCAAGGCAACAGGCAAGGGTAAGGAGAAAGAAAAGGGAAAGGCCCTTGTAGCTACAATATCTTTTACATCTTCATGGGTCATTGATTCAGGTGCTTCCCACCACATGGACTCTTCACTAGTTGAGTTTTCATCTTTAGAGCCTTGTAGCATGACTTCAATTAGTTTGGGTGATGACACATCAGTTTTCATTGTAGGGGGAGGGTCAGTTGAAATGGAAGGAGGAACATTCAATAATGTTCTAAGTGTTCCCTCTTTGTCAACCAATCTCATATCAGTGTACCAAATCAATCATATTGGTAGGGGCATGAGAGTTGAGTTTTCACCATATTCAATGTCTATCAGGGAGTTGCTATGTTAAGAAGGGGGCAGTTATTATTCATAATCTTAGGGGGATTGATTTATCCTTGGTTTCCTCTCTCACGCTTCCATTTCTACAAATATATTTTTACAAAGGCAAAGCTTGGAGGGCTTCAAAACCTTTAGAGTTAGTCCATAGTATGTATCAGGACCCTTATTATAGTTTAGTTCTAGTGCTCACTAAAGTCATATAATTATCATGAGTGGAAAACTAAAGTAAAAATATTTCATAGGAGTAAGGGTTTACATAGAATAATCATGGTTAAGGAAACTGAACCAAAACCATATACAAAAAAGACTGAGTATTTTATGTTGAGCACATTAGGGTGTATGTGATGAGGCCAATCTATGTTATATTATGCATTTTTGTTCATCTCTTTTAGGAGAGTCCTAGAGACAACACTTGACTTCTCCCTCATAAAATCTACTTCATGATGATTCCTCATTAGATTTAGATCAGCCACAATAGGTTCTCAAGCCAGAGACATCTTCTTCTTTGAGTTTAGATAGTGAGGACAGTGATGTAGAGTCATCCTCCTCTAGTCATTCAGAGGATGAGGAGTTAGCACCTGACTTGCCCACTTTTGAGCCACTTTGGGTCATATAGACACTTGAGAGTGTTGGCACTTGGGAAAGAGATCCCATAGATGACAAAAATACTATGGGGGATTTTTAGAGAGATCCACATGCCTTCTTTGCTTCAATTTTAGATCCACACACTTTTTGAGAGGCATATGGGGTACCTGAGTGGGATAGTGCTCTAGAGGAAGAATATTCTTCCTTAATCAAAAATCACACTTGGGATTTGACTTCACTTCCTAAGGGAAGAAAGATGATTTGATGTAGGTGGATATATCAGACCAAGTTTGTAGTAGATGGGTCAGTTGATAAGTACAAGGCACGATTGATCACCAAGGGTTTCTCACAGGTGGTAGGAATTGACTACTTAGAGATCTTTCCACCCATTGCAAAGATGACTTCTATCTGTCTCACCTTGGCTATTATAACACATGGTTGGGATGTGCATTAGATGGATGCGAAGAGTGCCTTTCTTCATAGAGACCTAGAGGAGGAGATCTACATGGAGTAGCATTTAAGATTTGTTCAAGATTCTTCTTTAGTATGCAAACTTAGGAAATCTATCTATGGCCTCAAATAGGCCCCTCAGGCTTGGTATGCCAAGATGGATTCCTTCCTTCTCACAGCAGGTTTGACTAGGTGCCATTCTGATCCCAATGTCTACTTTTATGGTAGGATGATTTGCTCTTGATTTTGGTTCTATATGTTGATGACCATAACCTTGAATTCTTCATCAGTTATTTCAATGGTGAAGGCATATCTTCAAGATAAATTTGACATGATAGACTTGGGTTTGTTGCACTGCTTCCTTGGCATTGAGATCTCATAGTCAAATTTAGGGATTTCTTTTACATAGCCTACGTATGCTCTTGACTTATTGGCTTGATTTCACATGGATGATTACAAGCCATCTCTGACTACCTTTCTATCAGGAGTCAAGTTTGAGGCTAATTGTTTTTCACCATTGGTTGATGCCACTCGATATTGACAACTTGTTGGTAGCCTCATCTACTTGACTCATACTAGGCCCGACATATCATATATAGTGGGACTTGTCTTCAGATTCATGTAAGAACCTCATGAGCTACATTAAAAAGTAGCTAAGAGGATCTTGCATTACATACAGGGTTCACATAGATACAAGATTCATTATAGATTTAGCATAGAGGTTGACTTGGTTGGATATACAGATTGAAATAATACATTTCTCTTTAGGTTCAAGTCCTATTATTTGGTCTAGCAAGAAGCATAATGCTATTGCTATATCATCCACAGAAGCAGAGTACCGGGGATTTGTTAATGTAGCTATTGAGGCTATTTGGATTCAAGGGATTTTTTTTGAGTTTGACATTCCTAACATGCAGCCCATTATCATTTATTGTGACAACTTGAGTACCATTAAAATTTATAAGAATCTAGTTTAGCACTAGCAGACCAAGCACATAGAGATTCACATGCACTTCATTTGGGAGCTTATTCATAATCAGGGCATTAAATTGATAATTTGCCTATCTTCAGAGCAGGGTGTAGACATCTTCAACAAACCTTTCACTAAGAGCAAGTTCATTCATCTATAAGCTCTTCTTGGGGTGTGGTCTACATCTACAGTCGCATCATCTTTAGCGGGGGCCTTTTAGCCTCTTCTTTCTTTTATGTCTCTATTTTTTTTCGGGGGGGGGGGGCAGTTTTTTCCTACGGGTATGAGAGATTGAATTTGTACATGGGTACCTCATCAGGCCTAGTTGCTGGGACCCATTTTATATTTGCACACTACCCACCTAAGCTGCACTTATGGGGTTGTATTAGTCTAGGTTTTTATTTTTCCCTATTTATTAATTAGGAAATTATATTTCTTGTGCATACATGCAGTTTTCGTACATTTTTGGGATAGGCTACTTATGTGGAGGTATGTGTCATAGATGTGTCATAGGTGTCATAAGAATGTCATAAGTAACTCCCTTGATGGGAGTTACTTCTCTATTCTTATCACCTTATCACCACCTTTCATGGAGGAGTTCCATTCTTGGGGTGCCTTGTCCACCTTTTGTGGAGGAGTTACTTATGTACTCTCTTATATGTATTCCTCACTTTGGCCATCTCATGTTAATCAGATTTTGGTTTTCTCCATTTTGTCTTGTGTAATTATCTTCTTGTGTAATTTTCAAATTACTTTAGCATCTATGTGGTGTGCACTTGCTTCATCTCTTGTGATCACGTCTCCATTGCATTCACATTATCCATATTTTGGTAACAACTCTGATAGTTTGATCCTGCATTAAATGTTATGATTGTTTAGATAGGAACATCATATCTATGGGCATTTTTGATATCATTTTCATTTATTTTTGGTTGTTGAATTGGGTGCCTTATTTTTTATTACAATGGATTCCCAATCCTAATTGATTGGTCAAACTCTTTCCATTTTTCTCTTCCTATGTAGCTACTATCAATACATTTTCTTTAGATACCTTTGCTCTAATATTTTGTGATAAAATTTTCATGTTATAATTCCCTAGTATGATATTAATAACACATGATTAATTAACAACAAACTTATTTTCAATGGTATGTAAGCATATTTACATGATAGAAATACATGGAATATTGAAACATTTTATGTTGATGTTGTTAAAGATCGATTCTACATGACCATAATTAAAGATAAAATGTAAATATAGTTGAGATTAGGCTAGATAGAACCAATTTTCCCATGTTTCTATACAAAATTACATATGCAGTAGTAGCAACAATATTGTGATTTGAATGGAGTACTGATATGAAAGATGTAATTTCAATTACTTTCAAACCCTAAAATTCATGGGCCCAAAGAATGACAAGACACATTAAAATAATTAGGTGAGACATTTTAATGTAACTTTTTTATCCAATCAATCTAGGTTTAGTAGGATTTGTTGCTTCATATATTGAAACTCATTGAACGCAAGTTGGTGGAACTGATTTTGGTAATTATAAGGTTTCAAAACCCACTAGGGAATATGTATTTTGATCTTATTTTTAGTTTAATAGAGATAAGGATAAAACAAGATTTTTTAAAATGTAAAGGATATAGAAGGATGTAAATGGCTAGTTACTCGTAGGGTTGTATTATTTTCATAGTGTTGGAAAACTAAAGAGTTGATAAAAAAAATTAATGCATGAAATGTAGATCTAAACAATAAACAGAATAATTATTAAAACTATATAATATTATTTTTTCATATATAAAAAATAAAAAAAATAAAGGATATTAAATATCCATGGAGGTAGCAAAACAACCCCTTAAAAAATAAGAACTAATCACCTGGAATAGTCACGAGTAACAAAAACATTATAGGAATATAATTCCTAATAATAAAAAACCAACTAATGTGATATAATAGTTTAAAATACTTAAAACTATATAAACATTAATAATGTTATAAATATTAAACCCTAACATTCACCCCCTTAACATTATTAATTCATGTCACTCCATTAATTCAAACATGGTAAGAAAAAGTTACACTCTCCACATAGCCTACTCACATTTGAAATAGCATGACATCTTTATAGCTTCATGGTCTTAGTGACACCTTGGTTTTTACTCACAGGATTACCAAAAATATGGAAGTGACAAGAGTACATCTCTCTAATTATCACCTTTGGTGGTTTCCCATATTACCATGAACCTCTAAGGTATTCTATCTATAGGTTGAACATGAACCTAGAGGTGACAAGAGGTCTCAACTATTTTATACACTTCAATGGTTTCTTGGATTTACACAAACCCTTTTCCAAGAACTAGGAGCTATTTTAGTGCATTTTTTCCCCACAATATTCTTCATCAAGAGGTACCAAACTATAAAATAATGCTTAGTATTTTTATTGAAAATTACACTACAAAATAAAACAACACTACACACAACATAAAATAAACACACTAAAAAATATCACCATAGTAATGATGTAACATCATCATAGGCAACTCACGAGAGGATACCAGTTCTACTCCAACCTCTAATTGGTGAATTTGCTTCACTCAACCAATATCTTAATGAAAATCATGTTGTTGATGACATGACTCCCCCTAATTCACACATCATGTACGAGCAAAAATACATCCATAGGGATTTTTTTTATTTTTACAATTTTGATAATGGATCCAAAACATTTTGACTTTAGCTGACATAAAAATTTATTTTATAATTTTGACTAACCATATAACATAAAGACATTTTGAACTATTTTAAAATTTATTGACTATAAAAAGATAATAACTATATTGACAACTCTCTTACTATTATAAAAATACCAATGGATGAAATATACAAATAAACACGTCTAAACCCTCATTTTTTATATTATATTAAATAACAAACAAATTTATCTTAAAATAAATTATTCTACACTTAAAACACTAATAAAATATTAATCAAATCAACCTTGACAAGACAAAGACAAGACACAATATCTAGAATGATAAATACCACCTAAAAATAAATAAATAAACTCCTATCAACTAATCACCTACTTTGGTGGATAGAATGGTGAAGAAAACTTCATATCCAGTAGTGGATGGATAAGGAAGGTAGTGAAATTATGTGATGGTGTGCTTAATGTAGGAGATATAGAGCAGAATAAAATAAGAGAACTTGAATTAAGAGGATAGTACATAGCCATATCAAGGGATACAGTCAAATACATAGCCAAATAGATCCATAAACGTATCTAAAAAATAATTTATTCTACCATGTGAGTAAAACTATCTCAAAATTCATTCACATCTAACTAATAAATACACAAATATCTAATAGGAGATGGTACAAAACTCAGCAGACCATAGACTTGGTGGAGTGGCACATTGGAAGGTGAGATGGAAAGAACTATTGTAATATGATAAAGTGAGATATGAGGAAAATAAGAATACAAATAAATCTAAGCTCAAAATGAGATGACATGATCACTATATGACAAAGAAGAAAAATAAATCTATACAATGGCTAAATGTCTTAGTACATGAACATAAATGATACATCATGGATAAATGCATATTTCCTATTTCACCTAGTTTGGATGCATGAAATGACATGAAACTAGACTATTTTGTCATAATTTGAGTGGTTAAGCACTAACTGGAGGTAATTCAATGCATGTTGAATATGGACTACACAATGTAAGAATATGAATGATAGTCACTATTCATGTAGGAATCCATATGCAACATAAATAGTCTCATGGCTAAACTTCCATTAGAAGATCCCTGATCTGATACCACTGTTGGCAAACTAAAGAGTAGATAAAAAATCAATGCATGCAATGCAAAGGTGAATAATACATAGAATAATTATTCACACTATATAATATTATTTCTTTATATATAAATAAAAACAAAATAAAGCCTATTATATAGCCATGGAGGTAGCACAACAACATCCTAGAAAAAGGGATCTAATAACTCAGAATAGTTACAGGTAATAAAAACATTATGAGAATATAATTCCCAATAATAAAAAAACTAACATGCTATAATAGGTTTAAAATACTTAAACCTATATAATAATTAACTATGTTATGAATATTAAACCCTAACACATAATAAATGAACATAATGTTGTATGGGTACATTATCAATGGAATCTGACACCCTATATTTGCCAAATTTCTCCAAATGCATTGTATAAACCAAACTAAGATTGTAATGATGTGTCCCACCACTCATGTTGTTAGTGATGATGGTGTTACATTTTGGAATTTATAGGTCCCTAAGGATCTAATAGGATAAATAGAGCTAACTATAGGTTAGATGATCCATAGAGATTGGAGGATATTTTCCCTTCTCCAGTTCACTATTCACTCAGAGTATGGGTTCATTATTGGGATAGCAATTTTTGGATCGTGTTTTTAATTTCAATTCAATTTTTGGTTTTCTATATATGATATTCATGACATGGAGTAGAGAGAGTAGTTTTAATTTGTTTTTATGCAGCATAGTTTCTCACCTCTTGCCTTATAGGGGAGAAGATATTGCATAGTGGCCTTTAAATAGTCATCGATGGTTATATGAGTCAGCATTAGATTTTCTAGAATTTTGAGTACTAAGCAAAGGCATGCATGTGATGTTGGTGATTGTTACACATCTGAGAGATGTGCTATATAGAGTATTGGAGGTTCACTTGGATAGGTTCTTGTGTGGGACCTTATGTGGTTTGATGTAGTTGGATAGGCTTTGATCAAGTTATTCTATAGTACAATACAATGATCATAGGGGATGAGTAGGCCTTGATCATGTTCATCAACCTTTTATTGCATAACTCATAGGGTGGGATTTTGTATTGAGAAATATTGGTTTTTATTAGTACCATAATGTACAGTGTGCTATCTTGCAAATGTATCAAATATTATTTGATGATTTCATAGTCATAGCTCTAGATCTTTATCACCTACACCCCTTTTGAACAAAGGGTGTTTGTTGGGTTTATAATCCAAATGATTTTTAGTTTTATTTTTTGGTTTAATAGTTACTTTATTTAAATAATATTTGATTCACAAGAATTTTGGTTGAGTCTTATAACCACCTTGTAAAAGGATTATAAATATTTTCACCTCCTTTGTAAATCAAACCTAAAATAATATAATTTTATATTTTGTAAATTTTTTTCATGATGTAATTTCACTGTTATTTTTACTTCTCCCTGGGCCATCAATTTTTATCTCTACCTTACATGATACTAAGAGTGCATAGGACGTACATTGACCATGCCTTTCTTAGTTTATTTTTCCAAAAATTTGAATAAGGATCAAGACACACTTATTAAAATAGACACTTTGAAGTCCTATAAGTTTTATTCCCTAATTTTTAGTAATGGAAAATAGAAGGATTGAAATACTAAATATAATAAACAAAAAAAGGACTCTGAGAAAAACAAAGTTCAAAAAACTTATTTTACATCTAAATAAACAACTAAGACCTCATTTTTCGATGTCAAATGTAAGAAAGAAAAGATCAAATGTGCCTATTGTAAGAGAATTAAGCATGATGAACATAAATGTATAAAGAAAAAATAAATCACTTAAAAAAAATTATTGAGAATGTAAATATAAGTGTCCCTAATTCCATCAGATAAATTTCATCAACTAAGGATTAATCTAAAGCAAAATATATTAGTAAAGGGAAATGAAATGGAAATCCCTTATTGTTGTACATCTCAACCTTTTTCATAGGTGTTTCACATCAAATGACTTTATCATGGGATTTTTTTATCATCTTTAGAGCCATGATCTAAGTCTCATTTTTTGATGCGCAATGATAATTATATAAAAATTAGGGAATTGGTCAATTAAAGTGAGTGATGGAGGATTATAGGATGTTCTGTATGTTCCCTCACTATCAACTGATTTCCTATTTATTAATCAGATCACTCACATTGGATCAATTAAGACATTTTATTTTGCACTATAATGTTTTTGTCATTAGGGAGTTTCATAGTGATATTACAATCCTAGTTGGAAAATAAAATCACCAATCATAATTGTACACCTTATCAGACTATTCTCTTGATCACCCTTCTACTATACTACTCAATCACTCAAATGAGGTGAATAATCTATGACATGATCTATTTGGCCATATTAACTATTTATAATTGGATTAACTTAGTCATCATAATATGGTTATAGATTTGCTTCATGCCTACTTTTTAGATGGTATTTTCTAAGGTTACATAATTGGTAAACATATTAAAGATAAATATGACAAAGGAGAATCATTGAGAGATATAAAAAATTTGAAGCTTGTTCATAGTGATATTTCTAGTCCATTTCCATAGCCTTAATTTATTAGGACCAAATATATTATTAATTTAATTTATGACTTTTATAGGTATACTTCGGTATACTTTATCAAAAATAAGTATGAGTTATTTAATATTTTTTAGGACTTCAAAGATATCGTGGAGAAATATTAGGGAGAAAACATCATGGGTTTATGCACATACAAATGTGATGAGTAGATCAACCATCATTTTTAGCATTTCTACACTTTACAAAGTACTGATTTACAAATTATAGTTCCATATAATCCTAAATAAAATGGTGTGGTAGAATGAAATAACAAGTCTTTAAAGGAAATGTAAAACTATAAGATACACTCCAAATATCTTTCACCTCAATACTAGGTAAAAGCCATTAACTAGGTGTGTTTCATCAATAAAAACATTCATCATCAAGACTTAAAATTTATCACCAATTTTAAAGCTTAGAGAGTTTGAAAATTCATAATTCATAAAATTATACTATTTTTGTCTCTACTAATGGCCCACATTCTTAACAATAAATGTAAGGTGATGGATCCCTAGAGTAGGTCTTATATCTATGATATATATATCAATATGGTATTAATGGATACCTACTTATTCATCCTAACACACATGAGTTGATCATTAGAAGGAGTTTTTATTTATATGAAGGTCCTTCAAACTCAACACTTAACACTTCTCCCAGATCCTTAGACTCACAAGGATTTTATGAAAGTTCTGATGATTCAGATCACCCTAAGTAGATTATTTGAAGTGGATTATTCTTCCTATTTATATGATGATAGTTGAGACATAGATTTATATCCTTCCTCTCCTAGTAAATTTTAGAGGTTTAGGAATCTCTTCATAATCCTAAAAATTTAGACCCTCTCGGGCTAGATAGAAATTATAACATTTAGGTGATTGGGTTTAGGATCTATCATATGCCACGAAGTCATGTTCATATTTATATGGTGTTCCAAATGTATTCATCACTTCTAATTATCATAAATAGTCATTTTAAGAGGAATATATCAACCTTGAGTAAGATAAAACCATGCATAAGGATTAGAGCTTATTTATTAGGAAACACACTTTGAATATGGTTCCCCTACTAAGTGAAGGAAACTTGTTTGATGTATATGTATCTATAAAATAATAAAAGATGGGTCAATACATAAGTTTAAATAATAGATAGTTGTAAATATTTTTTTACAAGTTCTTAACAATGACTACACCAAGACTTTTTCAACAATTTCAAAGATGAACTATATTTGACTCACCCGTGTCATTGTCATAACTCACAATTTATATGTTCATCAGATGGATACAAAGTTTTTATTTCTTCACAGAGACATTGAGGTGTAAATAAATATGGAGTTATCAAGGGTTTTTATGGAGGATTTTTTTTTAGTTTATAGACTTCAAAAATTTATATATAGCCTCAAACTCAGGAATAGTAAGCTATTATGGTTTATTTCATTTTTGTAATTAGGTTCACTAGGTCCCATTATTGACTGAATGTCTACATTCTCTCATATGATGACTCACTCTTAATTATTATTATATTTTTATATGACCTATTAGTCATAGGAACTTATTCATCCTCTATTATAGTAGTGAAAATGTATTTTCCTAAAATATTTTCTATCAATAATTTGGGTTTGTTAAACTAATTTATTTAGATTGATATTTTACAGTTTAAATATCGGATCACCATTAAACAAACCAAGTATTCTATTAATTTTATCACATGTTTTCACATAGCTAACTGTAATCTAGATTTGACTCCCTTTTTTCAAGAGTCGAAATTGAGGCTATGTGTCATTATACATTGGTTGGTGCTACCTTTTATGGAAAACTTGATGGTAGTCTCATCTATCTAGCTCACACTAGACATGATATTTCATACACATTTGGCATATTATCTAGGTTTATGCATACAGTGCATGAACTACACTAGAAGGTAGCCAGGAATATTCTTCACTACATTATGGGTAGTCATGATTTTTGGACTCACTATAGAGTAGGTATTGATGATGACCTAATTATGTAAACATATTTATATTGGGTTAGTGATATTAAACATCATAAACCCTAATTAGGATATGGATTCTCCCTTGGTTTAGGTCTAATTAGTTGGTATAATAAGAATCAATATTCTATTGCCTTATCATCTCTAAGGCTAAGTATAAAGAATTTTTTAGTTATACTATTAAAGCTATTTTGATTCAAGGGATTCTTATAGAGTACAATATCTAGTTTTGTTGACCTACAATCATATTCTATGACAACTAGAGCACCATTTAGATCTAAAGGAGTCTTGTACAACATTAGTGGAATAAGAACATTGATATTAATATGTACTTTATTTAGAATGTCATTTGTTTATAGGCTATAGATATTGAATTTTTATATACTACAAATAAAATTATTTAAATATTCACCAAACCCTTCACTGAGAGAAAGTATCTTTATTTTCAAGATCATTTTGGTGAGCATACAAGTTCAACATCATCTTTTGGGGATTTGAAGTCCTATGTTATTCTATATCTTATTGATGTGGTAAATAAAATACTATTATGCAGACATTATTCACATATGATGTTTTGACATTACTCATTGATTATGTGGTGACACTATTTACATTCGTGAGGCATCAACGACACTAATATTGATTGTCAAGGTGGTGTGGGGTTCCACAAATATTTCCAAGGTACAAAGGATATTTTATTTTTTCATGTATGATGGAAATGGGATTAATTCCATTTGGGAATATTTATAATGGATTTTCTCCTAGTCAAAAAGAATATCCACTAGCTTTTGGAACCATATGCAAATGGCAGACAACTTTTACTATGTAGATTGGAAACCCATGTGAAGTGGATGAAAAGGGGGTCATATATAAATGGGATAAAGTGGAGAGATTATTAACATGATTTATTATTCCCTAAAATTACAAGGGTGACAAATTTGTCCTTGATGATTGCATTTTTACCTTTTATTTTGTCTCTTGCTTAGTGGTGGATGCTTTTAGACATTGTCTTTATTACCTCCTAATGGAGAATGATTTGTCACTTGTATTTTATGCCTCCAAGTGGAGGGGGGTGAATTTATTGGGTGGATTATTTTTTTATAAATTCTTGGAGTTATTTAGGTTATAAATTCTATAAATAGATACTCCTCTTCTTTATTAGGTAGGATAGTGGTAGAGAAGAGAGCCTTGTGCGAAAGCTTTGAAAGCCTTCTTGGCATGAGATTATCAAGTGTTTATAATGTTTTTGAAATTAATGAGTAGTGTGAGGTTTTTATAATATAAGTCTAAATTTGATTATGTGTTTGACAGTTATATGGATTTGTCAATCCACCAAGTTATATCAAAGCTAAAATTATTTCCTATCAATTGATATCAGAGCAAGTTTGAATCATGTGGAGAGTTTTTTGTAGAAAATATGGAAAAAATGAGTGGAAAAATACCACCAAAGAATGAATGGGAAAGGAAGTTAAATACTTGGGATAAATTATTGGAAATGATGGATTATGTATGTGAAGAATGTGAAACTATAAAAGAATAAGAAGAAGTGATGTGGGAGATATTAGAATCCATAAATTCAAAGGTGGTTACATTGATAATTAAATTAATAACATAGGAGAAGGAATAATTCAACCATGTAGAATTGTATATGGAGGAGAAAAGTAACCAAGAAGAGTTTCATGTGAAAAAAGAGATCATTGAAGAGGAGTTCAAGGTTTCCATGAAGGAAATAATGGAAGTAGTTGAAATGAAATTAAATGTACATGAGGAGAGGTATAGTGAATAATTTTTCTAAGTGATGGATATGGAAGTAGTGTATGAATATTTGGTTAGTATTGATGCTCCAGTGACAAAGGAATGTCTTTAGGATAATATTTATACAAGAGAGTGTGTTGACTCATGGGAACATAATTATTCTCTGAGTATATTCAAGTAGAAACTCATTTATACCCAAGTGTGGAAAAAGAAGAAAATCATAACTTCAGTATGAAAATGAATTTACTTTATATCTTTGAAATATGTCATTTATCTCATGATTATTAGATAACATATTATTTATATATCACACTTTTAGTTTACTTTTATTCCTAAATATCATGAAAGACACATGAAATTTTATAAATACTAATATGTTAGACATTCCTCTATAGACTGGATTTTATAATCTAGGGTAATGTTATTCATATGTGATAATATGAATGTTTTATCATTTTATAACCCCTACATTATTTATATTTCATATCATTTACAAATGTATTGCTAAAAATTTATCTAGTATATAGTAATCATGAAAATGATATATGCTAGGATATAATCACATTATATCTCTTTAATGACATTCTAACAAATTTATAACATTTTTTCCCTTTGATCAAATTAAATAATGCAAGGTATAATGGATAGGGGATTTGACTATATCTAAAGTTGAAATATATATGTGCAGGAAGGGTTAAAATGTGCATAGTTTTATATGGGTTACCTAATTTGATGCACACTCACCTAACTAGGTTTATCTTCATATGTGTATCAATGAAAATGTAGAGGGTAGATTTCATACTATGATCATAAATGATAGGCCTAAGACAACCCATCCATAATATGATCATGCAATAGGCAATCTAGATCCAAATAATCCTTCATCGATCTTAGAGTCAACCCAAAAAGCTCCTTTATGTTCTTCTCTAGACTAATTTTCCTTTCACTTACTTTCTACCCCTACTAAAAAACACATATATTCATGCACACATACATACTCTTAGCCTTTAAAGATAAAAACTTAGGAATAGGACCCTAGGACCACTTATTCAACAATAATGATATTTAATATATACAAACACTATTTTGACACTAAGTAAGCTTATCTATGGTGATGTTTTTATTACACACATAAAAACTAGGCTTAGAGAATCCATTTCAATATTGAATTAGGATTTTCTATATTTATCTACCTATGCATACTTCACATCATATCCTAGGGTAACCCATTCATGATATGATCATGTAATAGGCAATTAAAATCTAAATAATCCTTCATTGATATGAGTTACAACCCCAAATATTATTTTTTGTTCCACTATGACCTTATTTTTCATTCGATTACTTTTACCTCTATTGATAACACATATATTCATGCACACATGCATACTCTTAGCCTTTTGAGATAGTAGGTTAGGAATATGATCCCAAGACCCTGATGGATTCTATGTAGGAATATAGATGTATATACATGATCTATAAATTTAGTTGTAAGTAGAGAATATCACATATATCAATTGACAAAACATAAAAGATGCCATGATAAAACATCAAAGAGTTAAAAACCCCACCAATGATGATTATTTCATAACTAGAGAAACTTCTCCATACCCAATAAAATCTTCAACTTCACACTCCTTCTGAGACAAGATTCACAAAATCCTTACAATGAATATGATAAATATTTCAAATTTATGAGGTTGATTTTCCAATAGGGTTAAATTCCTATTTATAATAAAAAACTAAGGGAGGTGACCATTGTAAAAATAATGGGTCCATCCATCCCGATACAAACCAATTAATTAATATTTAGTAAATATTAAACAACTATAATATGATTATTTATTATTTAATAATTACCAATACTAAGGGACATATATGCCCACTTATGATTAATTATTCTATATACCCCTTATTTAATAATAAAAATATATATAGACATCTCTCTCTCTCTCTCTCTCTCTCTCTCTCTCTACTCTTCTGACACTGATCAACCCTATTTATGGTGATGTTTTTCTTACACATGTACAACCTAGGTTGAGGGAATACATTTTAGTCTAGTAATAGGATTCACCATTATTGATCTTCATTCCCATACTTCACATCCCATCCCATTCTCCCACCCATATTAACACCCATATAACAATTCAACACCACACCCCCTTCTTTCATAACCCACATATTTAGTTATTCCATATAACAAGTGACCATCTATCATTTTTTGTTACCTGCATATATTATCTTTATATATGTTTTAGAAAATATGAAACAACATTCCATTGATATTAGGTTTTGGTGGGGTGAGTGAAGGTAATTTAGCAATGGAGTTCTTCAATTTTAGTTATTTTTAGGATAATGGTGACACACATCCACCTCCCGTATCTAGGTTTCATCCCACTAATGATGCTATTATCACACACTATCTTATGAGAGAGGTTTTAGATAACATCTCAATAGGCTAAGCCATTTTTAAGTTGACTTGAACAAGTGTGATCCTTTGGACCTCCTTGTTATGTTAAATTTCCTTTTTGTATGTTATTGTGTGTATATTCCTACACATCATTTCATATCATCATTTGGATTATATATATTGCATTTTTTTTATTATACACCTAATTTCTTTTTAGATCTAATTTATTTTTACTTGTGCGGTCTAATGAAAACCACATCCTATCTAATAATGTCTAGTTCATAACATTCATATATGATTTCAACTGGAAGATGTGGGTGTATTTTTTCAAGAAAAAATAGGCTACATTTGAGACCTTCAATAAATTAAAACCCATGGTAGAGAAATAAAGTGACCATTAAATCAATATTTTCAGGATGGATAGAGGTGGGTATATATATCTAATGAGTTCATGAATTTTTGTAAGTATTATGAATGTTCAATAGTACATTTATACACTACAATAAGGTAGCTATAGAATTTTGAAGTCTATATATGGATTCCAACAAGGTAACTATAGACTTTGATAGTCCAACTATAGACTTCAATAGTCTAATTACATACTTATACAAGGTAGCTATAGAATTCAACAATACATCTACAGACTTCAGTAGGGTAGGTACAGACTTCAATAGTTTATCTATAGACTTTATCAAGGTAGATAAGGACTTTGATATTCCATTTATAGACTTTGATAGTCTAACTAGATACTTCGATAATCTAGCTTTAGACAAGCACGAAATGAGTATATAAGGATATGAAAATATAAAGACAAGCTATAAGTATGTTTTGAATGCTTAGAAAATTCTTACAAACTATGGTAGGAAGGTCAATAAAAAGGGGGATTGTTAAAGTAAATAATTATTACCCTCACCTACCTCTATCTCATCTCCATATCCCCCCCCCCCTCAACAACCATATTTATTAAAAATAAAATAAAGTGGTAGGTATAAGGATGGTTAATAAAATATAAAAAATGAGATAAAAGTCAGTAGTTGTGTAATTTTATGCATTAAATCAGTTTGAATTAGAGTTTTAAGATTAAATTAATATATTAATTTTGAGTGGTTTTTATGTTGATACTCTATCCTCCCCTATTCTATCCTTATTTCATGATTATTTTTTACATTTATAGAACTTCTGTCAATCTTTGGGATTATTCCAAAATTTAGTTTTTATTTTACCCTTATTCATTTGTGCCTACACATTTTATTTTTCTACCAACACTAGGTGATAACTTGAAATTCCTTATAATATCTTCAATGTATCTCCTAGAAGATACCTTTCAAACATGCATTAGAGTGGATTTATCCTTCAAGGTATCCCTTGCGAGATACCTTAATCTTACCCACTAAAGTATCACAAGGTGCATAGAGGCATCTCATATGATTTAAATTTTCTTCACCTTGAAAGCACTATTAGGTGATAACTTGAAAGGCCTTGTAATGTATTCAAGGTATCTCATAGGAGATACCATTCAAATATGCATCAAATTGGATTTATCATTTAAGGTATCTCTTAGGATATAATTTAAACTTACCCACTAAGCTATTATAGGGTCCTTGAAGGCATCTCATATGACTGGAATTTTCCTTCACTTTGAAAGCATTATAGGGTGATAAATTGAAATGCCTTGTAATATCTTCAAGGTGTCTCCTAGGAGATACCTTTCAAATATGGACCAGAGTCTATTTATTCTTCAAGGTATCTCCTAGGAGATACCTTTGATCTACCCACTAATTTATTATAAGGCCCTTGAATACATCTCATAGGAGATACCTCTAAGGGCATTGTCATACATTTAAGGGGATGTTGAAGGTACCTCCTAGGAGATACCTTCAACATGGACATAAGTATAATTTTTCTTCACATTTAAGGCATTACTAGGTGATACCCTAAAAATAATTATAATACCTTCAATGGTACCTCCTAAGAGATACCTTTAGTGGCATTTTACATTTGGCCTTTGTGTTTCATTGATTGGATTAACTGTATTTATGATGAATTTGCATATTTGTGACTTGAGCATGTAGTTGAACAGTATAACTAAGTTGTAGTCAGACATTGATAAATATTAGGGAATCAACCTTATATAAAATCCTTGGAATTATTTTTATGATAATTTTATAACCTTTTATTAACACCTTATTACTATGTTAATATAAATTAGGTAGGATTACATGTTTATTTATAATTTGTGGATAAACCATGAGATGTTTATATTTTGTTATAGATCACCATATTAATTATTGAAATCATTCAAAAGTTACATAAGACTTTAATTATAAAACCATATCAAACTAAGGTGCTTCTATTGTCACTAGTAAATCAAATTTTAGAAAGTGAATTATGTGTGTAAGTTGGGGTGGAAAACCACTTATGCTTTTGGAATAATAGCCATTAGTTTATTGTTAATATGATAGGTAGTCTAGTTGCTCATATGCTTTTTTGTAATATAAATTGGCATTTTTATTATGATATCTCTATAAATGTTCATTATATTAATATAATATAACTAGTAATGAGCTTTTTGTGGGTTTTGTAGTCATATGCCTTACGTATTTTAATCCTTAAGCTAAGCTTGTACTTTTCATCTGGTATATTTTATTGGGTAGGAATCCCTCCAACCCTAATATAAATCAAAAAAAGGAAAAGATGTAAGGTCTGGTATAAAAATGCATTTCCTATTTGAAATGGATGAATGTGATTGGTTAAGCCATTTTAATTGATCCAATTACTATTTCAATGAATAGGTATGATTAAGGGACTTTGTGCACTCGACCTCATTGAGATCTAAAGGGAAATGTTGATTCAATTCACATAATTTGATGATAAATTTATACAACCTAGGAACCATGGTGAGCATACCTTCAAATTAGTTAGTTAGTCAGATTATGGACATGCCAAGAAAAACTTTAGACAAGTCTGACCTTAACAACATTATGTCTCTAGTTTAGTATATAATAATTTTCCATCATACAACATGTATTTATAAATAGATCATTTCATTTCATTGAAACCATAAATAAAATGAATACATGAATTCCGAAATTATATTTATTAAAGTAAGCCTTGGTTATTGGATAGTTAAGATAACAAATGATCCATTGATCTAGGTGAGTTTCTTGTGATGGGATGATATATGTATTTATTAATCAAGGGCTTTCACTTGGTTAACATTTCATAATTTTATCCTCACTTAGGATCTATTGGTTGAAATAGGTTTAATGGGCCCTTCCCATTGTAGTCTTTGCAAATTCTAGTGAAGAAACTACCAAACACCTACTTTTTTCTTGACCCTTTATTGCTTGGTGTTAGGTGTAGTTGTGTTGTAAGCTTGAATGGTCTTCAAATTTCCCCTCCTCATTATTCAATACATTTTCCTCTTGGCAAATTAGGGAATGTAAAAAATTGTTCTTAAAACTTTAGAGAGTTAGTATAACTATTTTGATGTGGATAATCTAGAAGGAGTGAAATCAATGTATTTTTAAAGGAAAGGTGAGATCTCTTTTTTTAATTTTATAATAGTTATAGGTTGTTATATCAGAGGTCATTTCTTGTAAAATTAAACATAAAAATGTTTGTCTTTCATCATGACGAAAGAGAATGTGTTCCAAATAAAAGCTCATTATTTAGCTACATGTTAATGTGTTAATAATAAACTAGGTAAAAATAGAAGAAATGATAAATCGTATTGGTTCCCCCCTCTTATAAGGTGATTTAAAATTAATCTTGATGGAACCTCAAGAAGGTTGTAAAATAAAGGATTACAGTGGCTCTCTCATCAGAGCTATCTCTAGGAAGCTTTAGGATGAAATGAATAAAGAATCCAAAGCACATGATATTATAATAAGGTTTTAGTTGTTGATGCAGTGAAAATTTGAGAAGCTTCTAATTGATGTAAATTCTCAAATTCTAATTTTTGCTCTAAAAAAAGAGTTAGTAATATCTTTTAAGTTGGAAAAAGCCTATATAGCCTTTTGTTTTAGGATTATAAACATTAATTTGGGGAATTAGGGATTGGGTAGAGGATATTAAGTTTTTAGCTAAGATGGTGGTTCAACACAAGGTCATAACACATCCTTCAATGGATAGGGCTCCCTGATAGGTGGTGAACTCAACAATGTAGGAGAGGATAGATAATAATAGAGTCATAGTCTTTGTTTGTGGTATAAAACTAAAGATCTAAAGGGATGTTGATATGGGTATGTGTGTTACATTAAAATACTATATGCATGATGCTTTTTAACCTACCTTGTGATGTCCACTTCTATAGTAGTGGCCACTAAATAAATTAAATTCAATAGTTCAAATTTGAAAATTTGAGAACCATTTCTATTTTGAGGGGAATTTGATGATAGGTGAAATATCAATAAAGAGATAAATAAAAGGTGAGACAATTAAATAAATATAGAGCAGAATCATATAGAACTTGGTGCAGTAGCAGTAAAATGTAGAAGTGGTAGAAAATAAGTAGCAACCAATAGTTGTTGATGTAACAGTAATAGCTAGCGGTAGAATAGAACAACCTAGATAACAGAATTGAAGGAAGAATATAAACACAATAAAATACTATGTAATTAAAAAAAAGTAAAGGTGAAATAATATAAATTGATAATAGTCATACCATTCAACAAAATATAAGGAAGAAGGAAAGAATACATAACACTAGTTTCTTGTAAGAATTTTATTAATAATTGTAGCTATAGTTTTTTTATGACATAACCAATTTATGTAAATATATTATAGAATAATTTAATGTATATGTTTTTTTATATTTATTTTGTCTTTACCCTCCACTATTCTTATCTATTTTATCTTATTCTAAGTGTAATTTTTTGTTTTTTGTTGTTTCTTGTTTGGGCCTATAGATTTTCTCTATTTTTTACCACCAAATGATATTGGATCACCTAGGTTATAATCCCATTTATATATGGTAGTGGTTAGTTCTAATTCATGGAAGTATGCCCCTACATTTGATGAAAATAACTATGATGTGTGGAGCATTAAGATGAAGACCATATTTAACTCTCAATAGCTATAGGAGGTGGTTAAAAGTGGATATAATGAATTTTTAGACCTAAAAACTTTTAATGTATAAATCAAATCACAAAGGAATGTGTTTAAGGATAATAGGAGAAAGGATGCCAAGGTACTCAACTACATATAAATGGCATTAGATGATTAAATCTTTCCTAGGATACTATTAGTTATCCATTTCAAACAAGCATGGGACATTTTATAAAAATGCCTATTAAGGGAGTAAGAAGGCAAAGCTTATCAAAATATATATCTTAAGAAGGGACTTTGAGATCCTACAAATGAATGAGAATGAATCCATCAATGACTTCTTCATAATTACAATGAATATTTTCAATCAAATGAATACTTGTGGTGATAACCTTGAAGATCATAAGATCATAGAGAAGATGTTGAGGAGCCTTCCAATAATATTTGACCTTATACTTGTTGAAATTAAAAAGTCAAAGGATTTGAAGCAAATGATAATAGATGAGATAGTGGGTTCCTTCCAATCGCCTTGAACAAAGGATGAATAGGTTATCCACCTTATCCCATGACCAAGCATTAAATATTGATGTGAATGTGAGAGGAAGGGGGAGAGGATAAAATAATAGTAGAAGAGGTAAAACTTGCATCATTCAAGAAGGTGGAAGTCATAGCCATAAAAATTCACATGGAAGAGGAAGAAAAAGAAGTATAAATACTTATATAGGTGGATATACTTAAAGTTATGACAAATCTAATGATAAATTTTATTATTGAAATAAGTATGGATGTTATGCTAGTGAGTGTAAAAGAAAAGGATTATGACATTAATAGGTAGAATTCAAATCTCTCCCATGGACAAGAGGCTGAACCTAATAACAATGAAAAAGGTGGAAACCTATTCATAACATATAACCTTGTTGAGCGAAGTGGTAAAGAGACATGATACTTAGATAGTGGTTGTAGGAACCATGTGAGTGGGAAGAAAGAGATGTTTAACCACA
>JARHVA010006721.1:470000-520000 GCA_037957365.1 Torreya grandis | reverse complement strand
CTCTTCTCCCTATTATGTTCCTTAATGACCTGTTCCTTCTCCTTCACTTGTATCCACCCTTATCTAACTAGCTTAAATAAGCTAATTAAACCTTGTTTTTATACTCAAATCTTGGTCCCACCCATATTGGTTGGAAAATATATTTTAAAAAGTTTATTTAACATTAAAATAGTTCCTCATAAATTTTTAAAACAAGAAACATTCACCATATAATTCAGTCATCTTTCATAGGTACCAAAACCCTATTAGGTCTAATCAAGACCTAAAGGAATTAGGCCTTCTCTAAGACACACATTACACTCAGACCTCTTATACCAGATTTTTCCATTAAATTTTATAAAACTTATAATATTGATTTAATATTCCCATATTAATATCTCATTTTGTCCCCAACACCATTTTATTCATTTCACACCTTGAACCAAGTTATAAGGCTACTTGTCATTTGCCCTTCACACACCTAGAAAATCTGCCTTATAAGACTAAAGAATACAGATAAATTTATCAAATAAATCAATAAAAAAAACATAAATATATATTTTATTAATTAAAAACCATATCCATGTCATTTTTACAATATCAAATAGGCTAATAGTCCTTAATAACTCTCTTGTTACATGCTCACTCAAAACTGCCAGTTACTACAAACACAAAGTCAACAAACTTTGACACTTCACACCTTATTTACCAATTTAAATGAATATAATTTAATTAATATGATTCTTATATATTTTAATAAAATATTAATATTCATTTTGTTGTTCAACTAATGTTATAGGACCTCAAACTTACTAATGCAAAGTGACTGCTCAAACTACTTGTAGCCTTAAAAAACACATTCATGAAGATCTTCATGTTTATAAATTTTAAGATTGATTACATGAATTTTAATTCACATTAATATATCCTATTTTGTCTCTATATAATCCTCCATTAGTTATTTATCAAGCTCTAGTGATAATCATTAGTCTTTTCAACCAATCTCTCAGGTTACTCTCTTACTATCTTAACACAGTCTGCTAAGCCATTTTGGCTTCCACATCTCAACACCTTAAACTATATATCCACCTAAAATAAATAATTTATATACCAAAAAAAATAAAGTATTAATTTTATTCATAAAAATATTTCATATGGGCTCACACTCTCCACTTCACCTAGCACATCAAGAACTACCAAACACTACAAACATCCAGTCATAGAAACATGACATTCTAACACCTCACAAAGTAGCATCATGATTTAAAAATACATTTATAATATAATAAAACCTCATTATATCACTATATCACACAAAAATCATATCTTTCAATGGTAAATTTCCTCCTCTAAACCATTCTCACTGCCTTGCTTTTCATTGTCTTGACTCCTCCAACCATTTTCATGCATTGACCTGGTCAACTCTACCTATAACATCAAATTATTCATAAATAAGTAATTGTTTATAGGTTATGCTCACTACCATAACACACCACTACCACCTAAAGATTCCTAAAAGATTCATACAACTTAATATCGTTAAAATTGATTAAACAAACCATTATGGATCATTTTTAATAATATTTCTACAATTAGGTCACTATAAGGGTTTTGAGAGAGTTTTAGACTAGTTAACCTCCTTAACTATTGTTCATACAACTTTGCCCCTCAAATTACAAAATAATGCTTATATGTAATTATTATGACCCTTCCTCATATCTCAAAAAATGTATAAGACACCATGAAAATTTTACACATGCCAATGAGCATCTAAACTTCCTTCTCAAGCTCTCATTTCTTCATCTTACATGTATTGGAGACTTTAAAATGTGATTTATTGCCTTATCCTTCAATCCATACCTAAAAATTCATAAAAATGCTTGAAATAGCATGTTATAACATGATCTATGTTCTTATATTATCTATTACCTTTAAGACTCAACTTGTCCCTCCATTTTGACCTCCCTAGGTCTTTATGGATGTTAGGTCTAAAACCACTAGTCATACTTGGATCTTGAAAACATTTGGAAACCTCTTGTAGTGATCCCAAAACTTAATTTATATGACATATGAAATTATTACATTCTCATCAAAGCACTCTTATTTTTAAATTTTATCCTCATCCTCCATTTGGCATCATTAAGTGTCTTGTCACACTAGGCCTTCAGCTACAAGTCACTTTACATCTTGGAGTATGACCCTTTTACCAATATAGGTGACTTCAACACCTCATATAAATTCTTAGACAATATCTCATGTGTTCACATACTTATAAATTTTTTCACATATGTCTCACACTTATCTTCACAACATGCTACTAGGTATGTTCTTTCACACTAGGTATCTCATGCAAGGATTGAGCCTCAATACTTGACCTTGAAAGATTATTTGCCTTATACACATGTGTACACATTGTCCAACATCCTCCCATATTATCTACCCTTGATTACTCACATTTGAGCTCATACATCTCTATATCAACATCACTATGATTGCCTTCTTAAATCACTCAAGATCTCATGCTTCACATCAATGACAATGAATAGACACATGACATCAATGACAGCTTATAAAAATTTCCCACTTTGTCATTAATGTCAAAAAATCTGCCATAGAAGAATACTCTCATTTCTCCTCAAGTTGGATCTCCCCATAAAGTCTTTTTCATTGGATAGTTTTTGATGGTTTCATGCTAATGTCATGGAGGTGTCTTGGTGAATGGATGAAGTGATTTGATATTCTAAGTGATAATGACAAAGTGTGAAATTTTCTTGTCCTAGTATGATTGAAGGAGGCTTTGTTTATCTTAAATTTTTGCATGGTTAGGGATGTTTAAAGATGAGTATGGTGATTTGAAAATGTACAAGGGGTACCATAAGATTTTTTATATGCTTTGAGTTCTTGTGTACATGAGTGGATTTCATCTGGTTGATGATTATTTTCATCTAGACATTTTGGGTCTCATGGTAAAAAATCTAAGTAGGTATATTGTTGACGTCACCATTGTCATGTGTGGATGAGTCAATGGGATTCAGTCATATGGTTGTGATCAAATTTGTGCCTAGTTATTATACACTAAATTTTAGATTATGAATGAATCACAACATAATATATGCAAGTGGAAAATTGGGCTCCTTAGTAGTTTACTAGTGTTTTCCCATACTTATCCAAATTTTTAATGTGGCAAGAAAACCTGAGTAGGCATTTTGATGGTGTCATATTCCACATATATGAAGGTATGAGGAGAAGATGATTATATGGGTTTGTTTAGTTTTATGCCTAGTTGATACAGATTAAATTTAATGCAATGAAGTGCCTAAAAATGTATACATGTGTAAATTTGGCCTTCCAAATAGTTTTTGGCATATTTGGCTCTATGACAAAAAAATTGAGTGAGCAGATAAATGGTATTATATCTCACATGCATGAAGATTTAAGGAGAAAATAGATATAGGGTTGGATTCTCTGATGTGAGGAGATCATATGGTATATATTACAAATCATGTGTCTAATTGTAACAAAAGTTATTTAGGAGCAAAGATGGGCCTCCAAGTACATAATCAATGGTCCCCATAGTCATTTTTACATGATGTTAAAGATAAAGACCAGATGGAGATCCAATGGTTTATGGGAGTTAATATATATAGATATACAGTGTGTAGAAAGTTAAGTAGGTCAAAGTTTTTTATGAATAAACTAATTAAAGATCAATACCCTTTGAAAAAGATCAACCAAGCATGTTCATTCCAAGATGTCAAGAATCAACGAGATGAGGACAAGTGTTCAAAGTTTAACATCAAGAAGAGATAAGATAAAGCTTCTTTCAAGATATATTAATGAGAGGGTGCTCATATATATATATGGTACACATTTAGTGAGATTATTTGTAAGTGTCCAATGTTTAACAAAGATAAAGACCGAGTTATGTATAGGATATCAATGGAGTGCTTTAAGTCAAATAGTATGTGTGTGTGTGTGTGTGGTATACATTTAGTGAGATTATTTTTAAGTGTCCAATGTTTAACAAAGATAAAGACCGAGTTATGTATAGAAGGCAAATAGTCAAGATGAAGATTCAATGGTGACCAATGAAAGGTAAATTTCATGATAATTATAATAAGATAAATGGTACATGGTTAATATAATATTTGAGGACATGATATGTGATCAAAGTGACCAAGGGTTAACTGTGACCATTTGCATTTGAATATTTGAATTTAATAAAAGAAAAACTAAGTGCTCTATATTTTGGCCATAACTTTTGACCTAGGAAATATTTGCTCATGGTGTAAAAATAAAATTTTTAGAGGACTCCAAGGTGGATCTATAAATATATAGTTTAATACCTTAAAGTTTTTAAATTAAAATATATTGAGGTTCAAAGTTGACTATGTGTTCATGCATGTTCTGTAAGTGACCTAAGAAGGATGTTTGAGCTTGTTTTATTGTTGTTTAGATGTATAATGATGTATTAGCTAATGATAACTTTTTAGACTCCATGAGGAAAATTTATGTGGATTATTAAGGTTTAAAAAATTATATTGAGTATGAATAAAGGTTTATAATCCAAATGTGTATTCGTTCATGGTGATTGTGTGCACAAAATGTTGTTTGAGTGAATTTAGCTTTAGAAAAAGGGTGGTGTGAAGTTTAGTGGCACTTAAGGAGGATATAAAATCATTTTTAATGGGTCCATATTTTTGAAAGTGTTTATATTTTATTAGTTTACTTAGAGAAGTGTTAAAGAGGTGAATGGGTCATCACAGGACCTAATAGGTGACTTAGGCTTATTTGAAAGAGAGTTATGCTTAAGTGTGACCCACAAAAGATGCCTTAAGGGTTAAGGCATGCATAATAGATGATAAATATATTGATAATAATTAAATATCTATAAATAATTATATGAAATGGAATGGTTTCTATACTTGTGAAGAGTGGCGAGAGGCTTTGGTGATCATACATAGTGTTAGTGCAAAGGAAAGAAGAAAGTGTGTGTGCCTAGTGGATGGCTTAATGAACAAAGTAGATTGAGGACCATGTATATGACCTATGGGTCATGTTTATGATGTCATAATATTTATATTTCATGTTTAGTATGAGATAAGAGGTCTAGAGTGATTTAAAAGGATGTTTTGGATGCTTTGAGTGTGCATAGTTGAAGAGAGAAGATATACTTTGTATCTCCATATTGGTAAGCAATCAGTGTTCAGGAGATGTTTTGTTCATAGGTGTTTTTATGGTTTCTCAACATCTAGGGGGTTTCAACCACATATCAAGGTGAAACTTATTAAAGGTCTAGTTATTATGGTAGCTAAGCTAGACAAGTATAGTAGCTCCTTGTGGGATTGTAGTTTCAGTAAAATAAGGGATGGTAGTTCCTTGATAAGTTTCAGATAGTCTAAATTGGTTCTTGTTATCATAGGATAGTAGTCAAATTTTAGGTTTGACTTGGTTTTCTCCCCCAAGAGGGTTTCCCACA
The DNA here is from genome assembly GCA_037957365.1 of Torreya grandis. Taxonomy (NCBI): domain Eukaryota; kingdom Viridiplantae; phylum Streptophyta; class Pinopsida; order Cupressales; family Taxaceae; genus Torreya; species Torreya grandis. Next base: position 514,542 of record JARHVA010006721.1, on the reverse strand, counting down.
TATTTCATGTTATGTTTTTAATCTTTCATTATTTCTCTTATTCATTGCTATGAATGATGTGTGTGCTTCATGAATGCTTGTGGGAATTGATTAAGATTTATTAAAAGTTTGAAATTAAATTTGGATTATCTAGACTCATTTATTTACCCCCCTCTTAGTGATTATACATATAACATTTCTTCCCCTTTGAAATTAATGACAAAGCTCATATACACTCTTACAAAATCATCTACATATAGTACATTGATCCTAGGACCTAATCATTTCACTGAACAAGATAGATCTTCCTTGTCCATGCATAATTAAAACTAAAAATCAATCATTTTTAATAGATATTAAAAAATTTGATTACCTTTAAACAATCTCCTTATATCAATCTTCCTCTTTCTTCATTTATTAGTTTCTTATGTTCTGTAAACTCGGACTTGTATGTGTCTATTCTACATGTGAGATCTCTTATCAAGGTACACTCAACATGTAGAATAAAACCTCAAGACTCCTCATTCTTTAATTTACTTTATGTATTCACTTTAACTTTTTGTAATCTTCTTGAAGACTCCATTATTTCTCATGCTACCAATAGATCTCATGGATACCTAATATCACAAAATATTGTCTTAAATAAGCAAAGCATAATCTTTGTTATAACATTGACTTAGCCAAAAAAATACATGAATAGTAACCTCATGACCTTAAGGTCATTTCCATTCTCATATACATTAAAAATATATGATTTAAGCTTCACAAGAAATCATGGCTTTGAACACTTCATATTTTCTTCAAGGAAACATATATTCAAGCAAGTTTGTGTGACCTCATGCACAGTGATCAACCTCTATCACACCAATGACTCTTCCATGATATGAAAATAGGGACACATAAATCATGTAAAATTACTCCTTCATGACCTTATGGTCATATTGATGCATAAATAACATTAATACCTCAAAAAACTCTTCAATTAAAATTAAAAATTAAATTATGCATAGTTACAGTCAGTACCTTGATATGATCACTCAGAACTTGTCATTTTCAGAACACTATGGACATATTCATATATCAAAATGACGCTACATACCCTCATGAAATTATGAGGTCAACAAGACATCAAGAAATAATTTTAATCCATGACATAACTTTAATGATCACCATAACAATCTTCTTCAAGCTTACTATCTTCTTGTCATGCTACAAGACATGACCATCTTCATAACTTCTATGAATACTTTCAGGATACCAAAAAAAATTTCATTTAATTATTTGATCAACATAATACCATGGATATTCATGAGTAAATTTATCTACCTCCAATGGTATTGGTAATATAGACCAATCTACAACTCTCTTGATCAATAATTATGAGTCTTGTTTCTTAGACATAACCATGAGCTCAAACATGCATTACAATTATATCATAAAATGAAGAAAACATTGAAACCAAATTAACAAAAGCAAAATAAGTAAAAAAATCCATAAAATATTCAATATAATTATGAGAAAACACCTTAGGGTTTGAAGACACTATAAGACTTAAAACCCTTATCTCACTATCCTATGAGTCTTAAGCTCATTTATCACTTCTACGGTCAAAATTGATCAAGGAAATTTTTATTATGACAACATGACCTAAATAATACCTCCATTCACATAGATAAATCTTATAAATTAACCAAAATCACTATACTACTCAAACAAGTTACCCATGTATACCATTCACAAAGACCTTAAGACTATAATCACTTTCATTGAGTTTCTCAAGTTCAGACCTCTATGGTCTCAAGAATATCTTGAATCTCCAATTAATAGTCTTAAAATATTTGGTCACCTTCTGAGATCATTAAAAACATAAATTCATTATTCAAATAGGAAACTTCTCAATCTAATACAGTCAATCACCTTCTCTTATTAGGCATAGAACTTCTTTATGTCAAGCTACATGAATGATTATCTTTAGCACACTATTATAGTCATTACATCATGTCATCATGTTTCTTATATGACCTTATGAGGTCTCCAACACATCAAGACCATTAATATTTAGATAAATCTCTCATGTATTTTATCTATACATAGTTATGACCTTGTTTCAAGCCTTTTGAGCAAAAAGTCTCTACTTTTAATAGTATTGGTCTTCCAGACCAATCTATGAATCATGTACACTCTTGAGACTCATGATCAATGAACTCTTGTATTGGATTTTGTTATCTAAAATAATATATGGTTATACACCATAAAAATAAAAATAATTACATACATTTATGCCATATTAAGCCTCAAACATACCTCAAATAGGCCTTAACAACATAGTTTAAGTTTCTAACAACCGTTTCTGCTTATCTTTAGGAATTACAGATACATGTACATTCTTATCCATGTATATTTTATATCATATTATATTATAAACATCTGAATACCACATAGTTATAAATAATCATTCATGTTTTATATGGGTTGATGAATTGTCTTGATAGCTCCCCTAAGCCTATAGCTTCCTTAGGGACTACTAATGCTCCTTTTCAATTTTTCTATGGTCATTTACTTACATGAAAATATATAATTTTTTAATAAAATATTATACCTTGTTTTATGACCATCTTTGCGTTTGATCTCTCTTAAGGATTCCATAATCTTATGATCACCACCATCATTTTATAGCATGCTACCAAATACCATGAATCTATCATAGACCAACATCAAGCAATCTCCTTGTGATTTAGCCATGTTTGCTCTCATATGATCTCCTTTAGGTTATTAGGCCTTATGTAAAGGATTAAGACCTGATACTAATTTTTGGAAGTAGATAATAAGAAGGGTGAGAATCAATTGCATAACAAAGTATATTTAATTTTATTCATCATTCCAAGAAGCATTCATTCACATGAAGATCAATGCATACACAAATAACCATACTAGTATATCATAAGAGAAAATAAGAGATATGTGGGAAACACTACTATAGAATAAAACCCAATAAATCATGCATATATACTATAGTCCTATAATTTCAAGATCTAAAATTTATAAAATCACAAACTTCATAAGGAGATCCAACCCTTGCCTAGTTAAGCACCCATTCAACTAGTCTTCTATAAGCTTAATCTTGTAAGGAGTCTCCAACCCCATAGGTATCTTAGCAAAAAATAAGTCACATATATTATATGATCATATAAAAACACCTATTTCTAATATTTAACTAATGATGACCTCATTTTTATTTCACTCTTTACACTTAAATCTCACTCAACCAATGTTTTAGGCTTGCTCACTCAACATGCCTCTTTTAGGCTCATTGGGTCCATTGACCTAGTCATCCACCTAAAACAAATATGTTAGATAAACATGTATTTTAATTTTCTCCCTTTTATGTTACTTAACTACCTAATTCTTCTATTTTAAAGGCTCTCTCCTTTGCTTTTATCCACCCTTCTCTAACTGTCTCAAATAGGCCAATTAGGCCTTATTTTTATACTTAATTCTTTGTCTCACACATATTGGTTAACTAATATATTTTAAAAAATTAATTTACCCTTTAAATATGTCCTAATACAGTTTTTATACAAGAAACAATAACCACACAAGTAGCTCATCTTTCATAGGGACCAAAACCCTATTAAGACTAATAGAGACCTAAAGAAATTAGGCCTTCTCCAAGGCACACGTTACAATAAGACCTCTTAGACCACCTTTTGACTTTATAAAAACATTAAAAACATCTAATATCACTTTAATATTCCATAATAATCTCTCCTTTTGTCCCCAACACCATTTTATTCATTTCTCACCTTGAACCAAGCTATTAGGCTTACTTGATATTAGCCCTTCATAAAATTAGAAAATCTTCTTTACAAGACTAAAGCATAAAATTAAATTTATAAAATAAATAAATAAATCCCAAATTAATATATAATTCATTATTTCCAAAACCTCTTCGTGTCATTTTTAAATTATCAAACAGGCCAATAGTCCTCAATAATTGCCTTGTTATAGGCTCACTCAGAACTGTCAATTCTGCAAACACACAGTCAACAAAATTTGACTCTCCATAGCTTGTTTATAATTTAAATGAATTAATTTAATTAATATTATATTTATATATTTTAATAATATCTTAATATTCATATTATTCTTCAAATTAGTTCGGAGGACCTCAAACATACTTTTGTAAAGTGATTACTCAAATTACCTATAGCCTTCAAAAACATAGTCAAGAAGAACTTCATGTTTATAAATCTTAAGATTTATTCCATGAATTATAATTAAAATTAATATATATTATTTGGTATATATATCATCCTCCATTATTTTTTTCTAAAACTATAGAGACAATCATTGGTCTTTCAAACTAATCTCTCAGGGTACTCTCTTACTATCTTAACACAGTCTGCTAAGCCATTTCAGCTTCCACATATGAAAAAAAATTAACCTATATCTAAAAATTAAATAAATAATTAAAATATATTTTATATACCAAAAAAAAATATTCATTTTATTGATCACATTATTTTGCATGGGCTCACACTCCCCACTTCACCTAGCACATCAAGAACTGCCAAACACTACAAACATCCAATCACAGAAACATGACATTATAAAATCTAATAAATCATAATAATGATATTAAAATAAATTTAAAAAATAATAAAACCTCATTATATCACCCTCCAACACAAAAATCATATCCTCCAATGTAAACTTTGCTCCTGTAGACCATTTTCACCATCCTAGGTTTCATTATCTTTACTCATACAGACAAGTCACTTTAAGATCACCTTATAGATTATATGTGAGAATCATAACCAATTATAAAAAAATTTAAAAATATTTATAGGTATTAAAAAATTACCTAATTCAATTGGATTCATCCCTAATCACTTGAAACTAATCACTCAATGCTTTCTCACTTTGACTGGTTTTTCTCACTATTTTCACCATTACCCCATTTTAGCGACAGGTCATCTTAAGTTAAAAAATTTATTGATAAATAATATATATCTAAAAAAAATAACAACAATTAAATTAATAACAAGTATTTAACTTAAACCTCCAACCATTTTCATGCATTAACTTGGTTAACTCTACATGTAGCATAAAATTCTTTAAAACTAAGCAATTTTCTATAGGTTTTGCTCACTACCCTAACACAAAAATACCAAATATATAGTAATTAATTAGTATTATATAATATAAAAACATTAAAAAATTATAAAATAAAACATTTTGAGTCATTCTCAACAATATTTCTCTAATCAGGTCACTATATGGGTTTTGAGAGGGTTTTAGACCAGTTAATTTCCTTAATGATTATTCATATATATTTTCCCATAAAATACCCAAATAATTCCTATAAATAATTCTTATTACCATTCAAAATATCTCAAAAATTTATAAGGACACCATGAAAAGTTTACACATGCCAATGAGCATCTAAACTTCCTTCTCAAGCTCTCATCTCTTCATTTTGGATGCACAAGAGACATCAAAACATGATTTATTATCTTATCCTTAAATCATGACCTATGAAATCATAAAAATAATTTAAAAAACATATAATACCATGATACATCATATTTTCTTCTCTATGACCTTGAAAAATCAACATTACACTCCACTTGGATCTCACTAGGTCTCGATGCATGTTAGGTCTAGAACCACTAGTCATACTTAGATTTCAAAAACATTTAGAAACATATTTTACTAATACCAAAACCTAATATATACATCATATTACATCATAAAATTTTCATACAAGAAATCTTACCTTGAAATCTAATCCTCATCCTCTATTTGACCTCACTAGGTGTCTTGTCACACTATGCCTTTATCTACAAGTAACTTTAGGTCTTGGAGTATGGACCTTTTATAATTTAAGGTTATTTAAAAATCTCATATAAATTATTATAAAACCTCTCATGTTCTCACATACTACTAACCTTGTTCACATAGGTCTCACACTCATCTTCATACTAGGCATATTGTATCGCACTAGGTTTCTCATGCAAGGGTTGAGCCTCAATACATAACCTTGAAAGATTATTTGCCTTATAGACATGTTTACACATTGTTCAACATAATATCATATGTTATACCTCATATTAACCACCTTAAAGCTCATACATATTTATATCAACATCATTTTGCTTGCCTTCTGGAATCACTCAAAATCTCATACTTCCTTTGACATCAATGACAATGCATAAACACATGAAATCAATGAAAAATTAAAAAAATATGATGATAATGAATATTTTTATTTTTAACATGGCCATAAAAAATCCACTAATAAATTCAAAATTATGAAAGTCCATTTAATATAGAAATAAAAGTTGGAACTTTGGAACTGATGGTATTGATTTAGAAATAATTTGCTCCTGCATAATAATTAGAGTTTCATCCACATTTTTTGGAGATTTAACATTATTAAATATTATATTTTAAGGAGAAACAAAAGTTGGTGATGGTATACTTTAGAATGCATCATCACTAGGCATAGTAGGAATATATGGAATAGATGGTTTCTTTACAACATATATGTCCACTTAAAATTTATATCTAATTTCTAAACCCTAAATTCCTCTTTGTTGCTTCTAATTTTTTTAATTTCATTGTGACAAAATCATTTTATTCATTTCAATCAATAATAAAAACACTAATCAGCCATATTTGAAATCCTTATCCAGTTAATACTGAATCCCCCTAATTGAAACCAAGGGAGTTGTAATTTTGACATAGAGATAATGTGCTAAGAGGATATATTAATATATTTACATGAAGTATCCAAACCATTGTATACTAAAACATTGCATGGTAATTTAGACCCCGATAGGTTTTTACCCACTATTACTTTATAAGAACTATATTATATGTTAATATAATTTATGAATCAATACTATATTTTATATATTTCAATATAATTACTATAAATTTATAATATATAATATGTAATATTATAATCTTATATTTTATTATTTTATAATTTTATATATATTCAACACAGCTATTATAGAGGTTGATAGGATTAATCCTCTTCCACAATGATATGATGAGAATGCATATTGTGATTTTCAAAATGGCCATATGCATTCCACTAATAAATGCAAAATTATAGAATTTCACTTAATATCTAAATATAATTTTAAACGTCAGAACCAATGGTAATGATTTATAAATAATAGGATCTTACATAATAACTAAAGTTTCATCCACATGTTTTGGAGATGTAACATTATTAAATAGTATATTTTAAGGAGAAACAAAATTTGGTGGTAGTATACTTGAGAATGCATCATCAATAGGCATAGTAGGCATACATGGAATATATGGTATCTTTGTAACATATATGTCCACATTAAATTTATATCTAATTTCTAAACCTGAAATTCCTCTTTATCACTTCTAATGTTTTTAGTGCCATTGTAACAAAGTCAATTTATCCATTACAATGACCAAGGCAAATTTTTATCAGCCACATTTGAGCTCATTATCTAGTGAATACATATTCCCGCTAAACAAAAAAAAGGGATTTATAGTTTTGATGTAGTGATAATATGCTAAGAGGCTATAATACATTTACACATAAAATTTAAGACACCATATGCTAAAGCATTGCATGGTGATTCAAATCCCAATATGTTTGCACCCATAGTTACTTTATATGAACTATTTTATATGTTAATATTGTTTATTAATCAATATTATATATTTCAATATAATTACTTTAAATTTATAATACATAATATATAATATTATATTAGATTATTTAATATATATTCCCTACACCTATTATAGAGGTCGATATGAGTAAACCTCTTCCATGGGGATATGATGAGAATGCATGTTATGATTTGCAACTTAGCCATATGAATTCCAATAATAGATGCAAAATTACATATGTTCATTTAATATAGAATTATAGGTTGTAATTTTGAAACTGATAGTAATGATTTAGAAAGAATAGGATCTTTCATAATAATTGGATTTTCACATAAATGTTTTGGATATGTAACATTATTAAATAGTATCTTTTAATAAGAAACAAGACTTGGAGATAGTATACTTGAGAATGCATCATTACTAGGCATAGTAGGCATACATAGCATAGATGGTGTTTTTGCATCACATATGTCCACTTTAAATATATATCCAATTTATAAATCCAAAATTCCTCTTTGTCCTTTCTAATTGTTTAGTGCCATTGAAAAAAATTAATTTCTCCATTGCAATCACCAAGACAAACCCTGATCATCCATAGTTGAGCTACTTATCCAGTCAATATAGAAACCCCATGACTAAAAAAAAGGGTTTTTAATTTTGACATAGATATAATGTGTTAAGAGTATATATTAATATATTTACACAAGGAATTCAAGCCATCATAAACTAAAGCATTCCATGGTGATTTGGATTGTGATAGGTTTGTACCTACAATTAATTTATATGAACTATATTATATGTAAATATATCTCATGAATCAATATTATATATTATATATTTCAACATAATTATGTTAAATTTATAATATATATACTATATAATATTATAATATTTTTACATTATTTAATATTTCTTTCCCACACCTATTATAGATGTTGATATGAGTAATCCTCCTTCATAGAGATATGATGAAAATTCACATTATGATTTGAAACATGGCCATAGGAATTTGAAAAACACATGAAAAATTACAGAATTTCATTTAATATATAAATTGAAATTATAACTTTGGAACCAACAAAAATGATTTAGAAATACTAGGCTCTTGCATCATAAGTGGAGTTTCAACTGCATGTTTTGAAGATGTCACATTAATAGAATCTTAATATAAACCTTTTCACAGAGATATGATACATTAATTTTACATAATACTTCATACCAATATATACATAAATTATACATATATCTATACACACACATATGTGTGTGTGTCTATATATGTATAATGTATCATGTGTGTGTGTGTGTGTGTGTGTGTGTGTGTGTGTGTGTGTGTGTGTGTGTGTGTGTTAGTTATTATAAAAATATTGTATAATATATACCATAATATTTTTGTATATTAAAATTTAATCATATATTAAATATGTTGATCACCAAGACAAACCCTTATCATCCATAATTGAGCTACTTATGTAGCGAATATAGAAGCCCCCTGATCGAAACCAAGGGAGTTGTAGTTTTTACATAGAGATAATGTGCTAAGAGGCTATATTAATATATTTACACAAATAATACAATACATCATATATGAAAGCATTGTATGATGATTCAAATCGTGATAGGTTTGAACCCAAACTTGCTCTATATGAATTATATTATATATTAATATAATTTATGAATCAATAGTATATATTATATATTTTAGTATAATAGCTTTAAATATATATATATATATATATATATATCAATATTTAATATATATTCCCCACACCTATTATAGATGTTGATATGAGTAATCCTATTCCATGGGGATATGATGAGAATACATATTGTGATTTTCAACATGTCAATAGTCATTTCACTAATAGATGTAAAATTACAAAATTTCATTTAATATATAAAAAAAATTAGAACTTTAGAACCGACGGTAATGATTTAGAAATAATACGCTCTTGCATAATAAGTGGATTATCATCCATGTGTTTTGGATATGTAACATTATTAAATAGTATCTTGTAAGGAAAAACAATAATTGGTAATGGTATAAATGAGAATCCATCATCACTAGGCAAGTAGGCATACATGGAATAGATGGTGTCTTCACAACATATATGTCCACTTCAAATTTATATCCAATTTCTATATCTAAAATTCCTTTTTGTTGATTCTAATTTTTTAATGCCATTGTAATAAAATCAATTTCTCCATTGCAATCACCAAGATACACCCTAATCAACCACCTTTGAGATCCTTATTCAATGAATACATAAGCCCCTTAATTGAAACCAAGGGAGTTACAATTTTGATGTAGAGATATTGAGCTACGAGGGTATAATATCTTTACATTGAAAATGAAATCCATCATTTACTAAATAATTACATGGTGATTCAAATCTTGTTCGATTTGCACCTACAATTACTTTATATGAACTATATTATATGTTAATATGGTGTATATTTCAATATTATATATTATATATTTCAATATAATTATTTTACCTGATAGGTTTCCACCCAAAACTAATTTAGATGAACTATTTTTGTCATTGTCATGGGTTTGGAGTAACTAGGCTTAATTATTGGTTTACACTCATTTGCTTAACATAAACTCTCTTACCAATATATACATACATACACCTATATATATACACCTATATATATATATATATATATATATATATATATATATATATATATATATATATATATATATGTATATGATGCACACATAAATACATAAATATATATGTGTCTATAATATTAGTTATTATATAAATAATGTATAATATATATAATAATATTTTTATATGTTAACCATTAATTGCTTAATACATATATGTTAAATTATATAGTTTATAAATATATATTATATATTTCAGTATAATATATTTAAATTTAATAATGTTATATTATATATAATATTATAGTATTATATTAAATTATTTAATATATATATTTTTAGTATATATTTTAAATAAATATTGTATATTTATATATATATATATATATATATATATATATATATATATATATATATATATATATACCAATGTTAAATAAATCACTGAGGTGCATTTGCATTTAATTAAAATATATGAGAGTCCCCAATGAATTTGAAATTCAAATTTACTTTGCAAAATGGGGTCCATGTAATTTCAACAATTTTTTTAATATGAACAAAAACCACCAAAGATTTCTAAGAAAATACATATTTTGAAAGCATACACTGTAGAGCATGGACAAATTAGAATAATACAGGTTATAAAGTGATTGAAGCATTGACCATTTTTGTTTATATCATTTATGTAGATCTTTATTTTGAGGTATTTAATCTTAATAGTGTTTAATATATTTTTTACTCTATCTAAAATGTGTGATTTGTTTGTGTTGACTTAGCCCTTTTATTCATTGTTTAGTGTTTTATGTTATAAAATCATTGAGATTCAAATAGTCTACCTGGATTATTGTTATGAAATAGCTAAGATAATGAAATGACTAAGATTAGGGGTTTTTAGTGCTTACTTATATTGATTATTATTTACTTCCATGTGTGTAGATAGGGGCCCAAATGGCCAATGTCAAGGTAAAGTTGATAGTTTTTAATAACTATAATCAAATATGTTAGTGACCAATATATTTAATAGTTTTAGATCTAAAAAATTATAGATAATCACCCAAACCAACCAAAAATTACATCTTATAACCTCACACAGACTCATTGATGTATAAATGTGAGAGTAAAACTACACACAACATAATAACACATGAAAATGCTACAACACTTAAAAACACAAAGATACTTCTCCTCAATTACACTTCAATTGCTCGACTGCTTTCTAATATACAATATCTATTACACTTTGATTACTTGATTACACTCAAAAAATTCATTCCCTATAAACATTTAATTCAATCAAAATAAATTACAAAATCCAACACTACCCTTTAATTTATTCCATTAGCTATCACAATATCTAGTACTTCTAAATTCTACATCAAATGCTCAAAGCTATCCTTTGCTAGTGCTTTTGTGAAGATATCTACTAGCTGATCTTTAGATATATAGAATGCTAAATTTATTTCACCATCTTCAACAAAATAACATATGAATTGATAATAAATTTGTAGCTACTAGTCAATTCTATAGCTAGGTTTGGAATGGACTAGGTGAGTTTGTATCTTGTCAGATGATTTCATAGATCACCAGATATATAAAAATCCTCCATGTTGGTTTCCTCATGATAAGTAGAAGATAATTAAAAAGGTCTTTAATCTTTATGTACTACTATATTGTTTATATGTATACAAAATTGGGAAACTAAATATGCAAGGCATTAAAATATAATGCAATAATCAGTAACATATACTTTAGTTGCATGAAACAAGATATAACATCTATTTACTACATTAAGATTAAATAGAAGATTAATATCCTTGCAATTCCTAGTCTATAAGAGAGGTAATTGAAGAATGTTTAAGGAAATTGATGGTAAAAAAGAGCCCTATTTTGAACTTATCATTTCCACCACACTTTACCTTTTTCTAGTCCTTTTGTAAACTCATCTTCTTGTCCTCTCATAACTATGGTTTTTGGTTTCTAGGCACTAACTGAGGCCATACACATTAAACTCATTAGACCAATGGTTATCCTATGCACTAGTGAAATTATTATAGGTTTGCACCATCTATGTCCAAATATGAAACTGATCATCTAATTAAATATCCCATTTTTTCCAAGATGGAAAAAAAATAATGAGGATTTGTGGTCTGAAATTCATACTGATCCACATTTATTCTTCTCCTAAGTTGAGGACATTGATAATCATGTTCATTATTTATTATGATCTCCAAAAGATCCATCTTAGATTAATTATATACATGACCTACCTTATTTTTAGTGGGATTGTCATTAAATCCCAATGTCTTGTACTAGCTATAAATATTACATCAAAATGTTGTTTGGTAAATAAATTAGAAGAAATAATGTAATTATAAAAATATTGTATATAATTATCCTTGATATTTTGATGAAGCATGTAGGAATATCTAAAGATAACCAATAGTATTATAACACTAGAAAAAGTAGGTCTGATGCATAATCTTGTGGTCTTTGATTTCTCTACATATTCATCATGTCTAGCTTTCTATGTCAATTAATTTTTACAGGTGGAGATAAGGGATATCAATTGCAATTCTTTCATAAATATATTAATCATGAATTTACTTTAGTCCCCAAAAATCATGTTACAAAAATAGAATTCACATAATAGATCTTGTTGTTTTAGGGTAGAATCCTAAAAGATGTACAAAAACATAAGGGGTCCTCAATATTGCAGGGTAAATCACATGTTATTCTGATCAATTTCCACATATATAATCATTTTTATAGATACAAACTATAGGAAAGGGAAGGATCTCCATAGGCCAGAAGATATTGTGTCTAATTTTTGCTTTTCTAATATATTATTTTGTTTCTTGAGTTCCTTGAACTCCAAACAAACTTGATCGTATTTATCTAAAGAATTAGAGTGGGAGATAATGGTTTGGTAAGCCTTGTCAGTTGAAGGTTTGGAAGAGGATGAGGTTTTATCATAAATTTGTTGATGAAATATCAAGGTTATTGTTGATGCAAGATCAAGCTTTGTTGTCTCCCATGCTACTTGGCTTTGTTGTAGAAAGTGATGTTGTATAATCAAATAAATGAATCCACCGTGGTGAGTTAGATATGACCTATTGGTATCTAAAAATTTAAAGGCCCCATAGAGGTACAATGAAAGGTTGAATTTGTGTTAGATATTTTATCTTCCATATTTGAGATGAAGGATGATCTTCATAGACTCACAATCGAGAACACTACATTATCCTTCACAAGTAAATTATTTTATGATGCAAAAGGCAGAAGACCTCGAGGATTCAAGTAGGGTTTCCCTGCTTATACATTTTGCCTTCTCTTGATAATCTTGTATACATGCTATAGATAATTGTTTATCACCATTAAATTATGTAATCAACTCATTAAAAAGGGTTCTTCCCAATAACCTCTTACCTTCTTTAGTGACCCCTAATATTTTTATAATTAATCTAATAGAAACTAGGATTTTGGTGCCCTAAACCATGGTGGAGTATTCTTCTAGATATGTTATGAATTCCTTGACCAAATATTCATCATATCTTTTGAATTTATATATAAAAAGGAGCCATCTAGTTTTATCAAAGATAGATATGTATATATCATCCTTCATTAACCCTTACATGAACTCTTGTTTAGACCTCTTTTTCTATCCCATTGTGGTTGTATCGATGTTTTGAAGGCAAGGGTTAGTCTTAAAAGTGAGAACAATACTGGAAAAGGAAACACAGATCATAGTAAAAGTGTAAAGATTTAAAATGGTCTATTTAATAACATTATCTTAGTAGTTACTAACATAATCTATAACAATAATAACACGACATGTGAAAATTTAGTGATACTAAATTTAGAAAATATTTGATTATTTCACACATGGATTTTGTTGTATAATAGAGGGGTCCCAAGCTGGGGGGGCTATTGCATCTATAATTTTATGCAGAGTGGTCTCATGCATCATCAAAAGTTGAAAAAACTATGTGCAAAATATATGCACCTTAAAATAAGGTTCAACTATTATTTAGGAAGATGTTTTTGAAAGGTGGGAAGTAGTATGAGCTAAATATTTGCATGGTTGCACCCTTTTTTTCTTACCATCTATAGTTTTGTATCCAATCATATTTATTTATTTATTTTTGAACAACTTTTTTGTGTAAAATACTTTAAATTTTTCTAAGTAGTATATATTGCACAAATTTTTTAAGAACATGGAGCTACAAATTAAGGAAAATAATGTTATAATTTCTCAATAACACCCCCTCATAAATAATTAATGATCCCCTGGGATGTCATTATCATGTGTGTTGACTTCCATCTCATCATGATTCTGGGTGATATGGAATGGGTAAGTATGCAATTAGTGCATGTGGATTAAATCTGACATGACACTATTAGTGTAGGTTTTCATTTTTCCCTATTATTTAATTAGGGAAATTATTTTTTGTGCATACATGGAGTTTTCCTACATTCATGGGATAGGCTAGCTTATGTGGATATGTGTGTCATAGATGTGTCATAGGTGTCATAAGTAACTCCCTTGATGGGAGTTACTTCTCTATTCTTATCACCTTGTCACCACCTTTCATGGAGGAGTTATAGTCTATTCTTGGGGTGCCTTGATCACCTTTTATGGAGGAGTTACTTACGTTCTCTCCTATATTTATTCTTCACTTTGGCCATTTCATGTTAATCAGATATTGGGTTTTCTCCTATTTGTCTTGTGCAATTTATCTACTTTTATAATTTCAAATTGCTTTAGCATCTATGTGATGTGCACTAGCTTCATCTCATGTGATCATGTCTCCATTACATTCACATCATCTAGATTCTGGTAACAACTCTGATATGGTATTAGAGCCACCTTGGTAATCATGTGTCTAGTTATGCTAGTAGTTGATTTTGAAATTCTTATTTTGCTTTCTTAGTAGTTTTTTTTGTTTAACTCGATTGCATTTGAGATTTTTGGTAGAGTTTCTTGAAAACTCATGCAAATCCACATGGAAATCTGTTTAAAAAATTAATTCTATTGAGTTTAATTCATATCTCCCTTTAGATAGCTGACTTAAAATTTTCCAAGACATCTTGTATAGATCTGTTGTGGCTTCAGCAAAGGTAGTGGAATTCCTTTTTTTGGTCATTCTACAGGAAAAGAGAGATCTTTGAACATCTAGTTTCTGTTCTTGGATGCCACATTCCACTTGGGGCAGCTCTCTAGGAAGCACATCTTCATGTGGAGGTCGATGTGGGGCATCTAGTAGGGTGAGATATGCATGGAGTAGGACTCTAGCAAGGCAAAACGAAGTTGTATGACGTCCAGCGTGCAGGTGCGTAGTGAGGTAGTGATTAACACTATCTGTTATGCATTAAAACCTAAAACTCTGTCTCTTCTCTATTGTGAATTGAAATTAAAACTTGTTTCTTCTCTTCTGTGATTGCCACTTGTTTTTGTGTGTTAAGAGGTCAACAAATTCAATATCTTTTTTTTGTCCACAAAATCAGAACTATTTTTTTGAAAATGGCGCCCCTTCCTTGCTTGGCGTCCCATGTGGACCACTATATACCTGGCCTTCCATTTCATTCTATCTCTTACTTTATTATATTTAGTTAAAATTGACTTGTTAAAAGAAAAATCAATCAATTTAACTGAATATTAAGTATTTTAGACAATTTGATAATTTGGGGGTTTAGATTTAAACTTGTATCTTCGTCTATCAAAGGAGAAGGGTGAGGCCTGGGTTGGAAGGAGGCCAATTCCCCCTCACAAAAACCTCCTTTGGATTCCTCACTCTGTGCCAAGTCTAATGCGTGGTTGAAAGGCCACTTTCTCTCTCAAAACAGGCATTTTTTAATGTTTTAGTGCTTCTTTTGCAAAAACACTAGTTTACAAGAAAAATGAATCTTTAATATCTTGAAAATGGTAACCTAGATTTGGGTACCATTTTTTGCAAAAGTGTTTTTAATTCAATTCTCCATAGTTTAGGATTATTTTTTAAAAACACACTAGTTTATAAAGTGCCAAAAATTTGGGTCTCCCAGGATGCATTTTCGGCTGAGTCTGACATCCTGTTTGCTTATAGTCTTTCACTCATTGCTCTAAGACGAATTCTTGGCTAATCCCAATGTATTTTGAGCATTCTCTTGCATATTTTGGGGGGGGGGCTCAACATTTTAGTTGGGTGTGATTGCTTTTTAGCACTTGCAATTTTTGCATTCATTCTCCTTTCTACATAATTTCACAACTTGCAATCAACACAACTTCTCCTAAATTTAGCTTAAAATGGATTATTTTCAACTTAAACCCTAACACCCTTCAACTATCATGAATGGAAGGTTAAAATTTCAATCATTCTTAGAAGCAAAGGGTTGTATAGGATCACCATGGGTACTAAAGTAAAACCCAACACTGATGCTGAAAAGGTTAAGTGGTACAACCGTAGTGATGAAGCCTATGGATTACTGAGCTTGTCCATGTCTCCAAAACTTCTCTTCCATTTAGAAACCTCCAAGACTCCCAAAGATAGATGGGACACCTTAGAACTCTTATTTGGGAAGCTTGATGAGATGAGAGGTTATGAGCTCGAAAATGAACTCATAAGTCTAAGTCCTAGCAACACTGACACCCTACAGGACTTCTTCACTAAGTTTAAGGCCCTTAGATTTCAATTAAAATAATGTGGGATAGAGAAAAAAGATGATCAACTCATCCTTTCTATTCTCACAAAGTTAGGTCCAAGTTATTCAGTCTTTGTCTCCACTTTCCATGCCATAAAAAGTGCGCGTAGCACTACATCGAAAATACCTTCTTTGGATTCATTCATTGATGACTTGACTAGAGAGCAAGATAAGCTAATTAAAATGGGCACAATGAAGTCTACTCAACCCCAAGCTTTGATAGCTAGAAATGGTAAGGACAAGACTTCAACAAAGGAGAAGAAGAAAAAGAACAAGGACTAGGAGAAGAAGATAGAAAACAACAATCCTACCAAAACAACACTGAGTAATCCTCCTCCAATGCTAAACCTAAGAATGAGAAGGTTAAGTGTGCCTATTATAAAAATCTACGTCATGATGAACACAAATGCATGAAGAAATAAATAGATCACCTAACTCATCTTCTAGAGAACCACAACATAGGTGTTCTTGAGTCCATCAAGTAGAATTTATCTACCCAAGATTCTACCAAGGCAAAACGCAAGGGTAAGGAAAAAGAAAAGGGAAAGGCCCTTGTAGCAACTGTAGCTTCTACAACATCATGGTTCATTGATTCAGGTGCTTCTCACCATATGGGCTCTTCACTAGTTGAGTTTTCATCTTTAGAGCCTTGTAGCATGACTTCAATTAGTTTGGGTGATGACACATCAGTTTCTATTGTAGGGAGAGGGTTAGTTGAAATGGATGGAGGAACATTCAATAATCACTGTACCAAATCACTCACATTGGTCAGGGCATAAGAGTTGAGTTTTCACCAGATTCAGTGGCTATCAAGGAGTTGCATAGTGATACTATAGTGGCAGTGGGTAGGGCAGATCACTAAGCATGGTTATACACATTCTCACATTTTGTAGCTGATTCTTCTCCAATAGCATTGTTGACTCATTCAGATGGAGTTAGCAAACTATGGCATGAGTGGTTTGGCCACCTTAACTACCGCTACCTTAAACAACTTTGCAAAAATGAAATGGTCATTGGCTTGTCTCGTGTCCAATTCTCAAAAGGACTTTGTGAGGGGTGTTCCATTGTGAAGCATCTCGAAGCAAAATTTGACAAAGGCAAAGCTTGGAGGGCTTCACAACCTTTGGAGTTAGTCCATAGTGGTGTATCAAGACCCTTTCCCAAACCATCTTTCACAAGGGCCAAGTACATCCTCACTTCAATTAATGATTTATCTAGGTACACTTGGATATATTTTCTCAAACAAAAGTCTGAAGTGTTTGAAAATATTTGAGACTCCAAGGCTCTTGTTGAGAAATCCATCCATGTTATTTGAACTGATAATGGAGGGGATTATGTCAGCAAGAGGTTTGAGTAGTTTTGCACCATAGAGGGGATTTATTTATAACACATAGTAATTTACAGTCTTTCATAGATTGGGGTTGTAGAATGCAAAAATAGGTTCTTGAAAGAGATGGGTAGCTGTATGATTCACTACAAATCCTTAGCACCATAGTGCTGGTCCAAAGCCATCAATTGTACTTTCTACATTCAAAGTAGGGTTCCTCACAAAGATTTGAAAGGGATAACACCCTTTAAATCTTGGCATAAAAGGAAACTTGATGTTGAGCACCTTAGGGTTTTCAGATCCCTAGCCATGGTCCACATACTGAAGAAGAAATGCAAAGCTATGGAACATCATTCCAAGCCTTGCATCTTTGTAGGATATCCAGATGGTATTAAGGGGTATCTCCTTCTAGACCCAACCACTCATGAGTTGTTCATTGAGAGAAGTGTCCACTTTCAAGAGAGTCCTAGAGACTAAACACTTGGCACTTCTTCTCCCTCATCGGATCTATTTCTTCATGATGATTCCTCATCAAATTTAGATCAACCATAGTAGGTTCTTGATCCAGAGACATCTTCTTCTTCTTAGAGTTCAGATAATGAGGGCAGGGATGCAGAGTCATCTACCTCTAGTCAGTCAAAGGATGAGGAGTTATCACCTGACACATCCACTTTTGGGCCACTTTAGGCCAGATAGACACTTGAGAGTGCTGGCACTTGGGTAGGAGATCCCGTAGATGATAGACATACTAAGAGAGATTTTTAGAGAGATCCACATGCCTTCTTTGCTTCAATTTCAGATCTATAAATTTTTTGAGAGGAATTGGGGGTACCTGAGTGGGATAGTGTTATGGAGGAAGAATATTCTCCCTTAATCAAAAATTACATGTGGTATTTGATTTCACTTCATAAGTGAATAAATATGGTTTGATGTAGGTGGATATATCGAACCAAGTTTACAATAGATGGGTCAGTTGATAAATACAAGGTGAGATTGGTTGCCAAGGGTTTCTCACAGGTGGCAGGCATTAACTACTTAGAGACCTTTTCACCCATTACAAAGATGACATCTATCTGAATCATCTTGGCTATTGCCACAACACATGATTATGATGTGAACCAGATGGATGTGAAGAGTGGCTTTTTTTATGGAGACCTATAAGAGGATATCTACATGGAGTAGCCACTAGGATTTGTTCAGGATTCTTCCTTAGTATGCAAACTTAAGAAATCTATCTATGGCCTCAAATAGTCCCCCCAAGCTTGGTATGCCAAGATGGATTCCTTCCTTCTCACATCAGATTTCACTAGGTGCCATTCTGACCCCAATGTCTACTTCTTATGGTAGGATGATTTGCTCCTAATCTTGGTTCTATATGTTGATGACCTTTTGATCACCAGGAGTTCTTCATCATCTATTGTAGTGCTGAAGGCATCTCTTTAGGATAGATTTGAATTGACAGACTTGGGTTTGTTGCATTACTTCCTTGGCATCAAGATCTCATAGTTAGATTTAGGAATTTCTCTTGCACAGCCTAAGTATGCTCTTGACTTACTAGCTCAGTTTCACATGGTTGATTGCAAGCCATCTCTGACTCCCTTTCTATCAAGAGTCAAGCTTGAGGCTGACTATTCTTCACCATTGGTTGATGCCACTCGATATTGACAACTTGTTGGTAGTCTTATCTACTTGACTCACACCAGGCTCGACATATCATATATAGTGGGACTTGTCTCCAGATTTATGCAGGAACCTCATGAGCTGCATTGGAAAGTAGCTGAGAGGATTTTGCATTACATACATGGTTCCCATAGATATGGGAATCATGATAGATTTGGCATAGAGGTTGACTTGGTTGGATATATAGATTCAGACTAGGCTGGCGATTCACAGACTCACAAGACCACTTTTGGTTACATTTTGTCTTTAGGTTTTGGTCCTATTAATTGGTCTAGCAAGAAGTAGAATGGTATTGCTATATCATCCATAGAGGTAGAGTATAGGGGAGTTGTTAACGCAACTACTGAGGCTATTTAGATTTAAGGGATTCTTTTTGAGTTTGACATTCCTATCAGGTATCCCACCATCATTTATTGTGACAACTAGAGTACCATTAAGATTTGCAAGAATCTAGTTCAGCACCAACAGACCAAGCACATAGAGATTCACATGCATTTCACTCAAGAGCTTATTCATAATCATGTCATTGACTTGATATTTTCCCAGTCTTCAGATTAGGTTGTAGACATCTTCACCAAACCTTTCACTGAGAGCAAGTTCACTCATCTATGAGCTCTTATTGGGGTGCAGTCCACATCTGTAGCAGCATCATCTTCAGGGGGCCCACTAGCCTCTTCATTTCTTTTATGTCTCCCTTTTGGGGGGGGGGGGAGTTGTTTCCTACAAGTTTTCTCCTTTTCTCTATCTTATGGGAGATTGCATTTGTACATGGGTACCTCAACAAGCCTAGTTTTCGAGACCCATTTTATATTTCCACACTGCCCACCTAAGTTGTGCTTATGGGGGGTATTAGTGTAGATTATTATTTTTCCCTATTATTTAATTAGGAAAATTATTTTTTTTGCATACATGGAGTTTTCCTACATTCATGGGATAGGCTAGCTTATGTGGAGATGTGTGTCATAGATGTGTCATAGGTGTCATAAGAATGTCATAAGTAACTCCCTTGATGGGAGTTACTTCTCTATTCTTATCACCTTGTCACCACCTTTCATGGAGGAGTTATAGTCTATTCTTGGGGTGCCTTGACCACCTTTTCTAGAGGAGTTACTTACGTGCTCTCCTATATTTATTCTTCACTTTGGCCATCTCATGTTAATCAGATATTGGGTTTTCTCTTATTTGTCTTGTGCAATTTATCTTCTTGTATAATTTCAAATTGCTTTAGCATCTATGTGATGTGCACTAGCTTCATCTCATGTGATCACGTCTCCATTGCATTCACATTATCTAGATTCTGGAAACAACTCTAATATGGTATTAGAGCCACCTTGGTAATCATGTGTCTAGTTATGCTAGTAGTTGATTTTGAAATTCTTATTTTGCTTTCTTGGTAGTTTTTTTTATTTAACTCGGTTGCATTTGAGATATTTGGTAGAGTTTCTTGAAAACTCATGCAAATCCATATGAAAATCTATTAAAAAAATTACTTCTATTGAGTTTAATTCAGATCTCCCTTTAGATATCTGGGTTAAAATTTTCCAAGACATCTTGTATAGATCTATTGTGGCTTCAGCAAAAGTAGTGGAATTCCTTTTTTTTGGTCATTGTACAGGAAAAGAGAGATCTTTACACATCTGGTTTCTATTCTTGGATGCCACTTTCCACTTGGGGCAGCTCTCTAGGAAGCACATCTTCATGTGGAGGTTGATGTGGGGCATCTAGTAGGGTGAGATATGCATGGAGTAGGACTCTAGCGAGGCAAAATGAAGTTGTATAGCATCCAGTGTGCAGGTGTGTAGTGAGGTAGTGATTAACACTATCTGTTGTGCATTGAAACTAAAACTATGTCTCTTCTCTATTGTGCATTGAAATTAAAACTTGTCTCTTTTCTTCTGTGATTGCCACTTTTTTTTGTGCATTAAGAGGTCTACAAATTCAATATCTTTTTTCTACCCACAAAATCAGAACTATTTTTTTGAAAATGCCGCCCCTTGTTTGGCGTCCCATGTGGACCATTATATACCTGGCCTTCCATTTCATTCTATCTCTTACTTTATTATATTCAGTTAAAATTGACTTTTTAAAAGAAAAATCAGTCAATTTAACTGAATACTAAGTATTTTAGACAATTTGATAATTTGGGGGTTTAGATTTAAACTTGTATCTTCATCTACCGAAGACGAAGGGTGAGGCCCGAGTTGGAAGGAGGCCAATTCCCCCTCACAAAAACCTCCTTTGGATTCCTCACTCTTTGCCAAGTATAATGAGTGGTTGGAAGGCCACTTTCTCTCTCAAAATAGGCATTTTTTAATGTTTTAGTGCTTTTTTTGCAAAAGCACTAGTTTACAGGAAAATTGAATCTTTAATATCCTACAAACGATAACTTAGATTTGGGTACCATTTTTTGCAAAAGTGTTTGTAATTCAATTCTCCATAGTTTAGGATTGTTTTATTTTAAAAAACACTAGTTTATAAAGTGCCAAAATTTTGGGTCTCCTAGGATGCATTTTTGGCTGAGTCCGACGTCCTGTTTGCTTACAGTCTTGCACTCATTGCTCTAAGACACATTCTTGGCTAATCCGGATGTATTTTGAGCATTCTCTTGCATATTTTTTTTTGGGTGGGGGGGTCAACATTTTATGGGGGTGTGATTTCTTTTTAGCACTTGCAATTTTTGCTTTCATTCTTCTTTCTACATAATTTCACAACTTGTAATCATCACAACTTCACCTAAATTTAGCTTAAAATAGATTATTTTCAACTTAAACCCTAACACCCTTCAACTATCATGAATGGAAGGTTAAAATTTCAATCATTCTTAGAAGCAAAGGGTTGTATAGGGTCACCATGGGTACTGAAGTAAAACCCAGCACTGATGCTAAAAAGGTCAAGTGGTACAACCGTAGTGATGAAGCCTATGGATTATTGAGCTTGTCTATGTCTCCAAAACTTCTCTTCCTTTTATAAATCTCCAAGACTCCCAAAGATAGATGGGACACCTTAGAACTCTTATTTGGGAAGCTTGATGAGATGAGAGGTCATGAGCTCAAAAATGAACTCATAAGTCTAAGTCCTAGCAACTTTGACACCATACAGAACTTCTTCACTAAGTTTAAGGCCCTTAGATTTCAATTAAAATAATGCAAGATAGAGAAGAAAGATGATCAACTCATCCTTTCTATTCTCACAAAGTTAGGTCCAAGCTATTCAGTCTTTGTCTCCACTTTCCATGCCACAAAAAGTGCCCCTAACACTACATCAAAAATGCCTTCTTTGGATTCATTCATTTATGACTTGACTAGAGAGCAAGATAAGCTAATTCAAATGGGCATAATGAAGTCTACTCAACCCCAAGCTTTGATAGTTTGAAATGGTAAGGACAAGACTTCAACAAAGGAGAAGAAGAAAAATAACAAGGACCAGGAGAAGAAGAAAGAAAACAACAATCCTACCAAAACAACACTAAGTATTCCTCCTCCAATGCTAAACCTAAAAATGAGAAGGTTAAGTGTGCCTATTATAAAAATCTAGGTCATGATGAACACAAATGCATGAAGAAACAAATAGATCACCTAACTCATCTTCTAGAGAACCACAACATAGGTGTTCCTGAGTCCATCAAGCAGAATTTATCTACCCAAGATTCTACCCAGGCAAAAAGCAAGGGTAAGGAAAAAGAAAAGGGAAAGGCTCTTGTAGCAACTGTAGCTTCTACAACATCATGGTTCATTGATTCAGGTGCTTCTCACCATATGGGCTCTTCACTAGTTGAGTTTTCATCTTTAGAGCCTTGTAGCATGACTTCAATTAGTTTGGGTGATGACACATCAGTTTCTGTTGTAGGGAGAGGGTCAGTTGAAATGGATGTAGGAACATTCAATAATGTTCTAAGTGTTCCCTCTCTTTCAACCAATCTCCTATCAATGTACCAAATCACTCACATTGGTCAGGGCATAAGAGTTGAGTTTTCACCAGATTCAGTGGCTATCAAGGAGTTGCATAGTGATACTATAGTGGCAGTGGGTAGGGCAGATCACTAAGCATGGTTATACACATTCTCACATTTTGCAGCTGATTCTTCTCCAATAGCATTGCTGACTCATTCAGATGGAGTTAGCAAACTATGGCATGAGTGGTTTGGCCACCTTAACTACCGCTACCTTAAACAACTTTGCAAAAATGAAATGGTCATTGGCTTGTCTCGTGTCCAATTCTCAAAAGGACTTTGTGAGGGGTGTTCCATTGTGAAGCATCTCGAAGCAAAATTTGACAAAGGCAAAGCTTGGAGGGCTTCACAACCTTTGGAGTTAGTCCATAGTGGTGTATCAAGACCCTTTCCCAAACCATCTTTCACAAGGGCCAAGTACATCCTCACTTCAATTAATGATTTATCTAGGTACACTTGGATATATTTTCTCAAACAAAAGTCTGAAGTGTTTGAAAATATTTGAGACTCCAAGGCTCTTGTTGAGAAATCCATCCATGTTATTTGAACTGATAATGGAGGGGATTATGTTAGCAAGAGGTTTGAGTAGTTTTGCACCACAGAGGGGATTTATTTATAACACATAGTAATTTACAGTCTTTCATAGATTGGGGTTGTAGAATGCAAAAATAGGTTCTTGAAAGAGATGGGTAGCTGTATGATTCACTACAAATCCTTAGCACCATAGTGCTGGTCCAAAGCCATCAATTGTACTTTTTACATTCAAAGTAGGGTTCCTCACAAAGATTTGAAAGGGATAACACCCTTTGAAGCTTGGCATAATAAGAAACTCGATGTTGAGCACCTTAGGGTTTTTAGATCCCTAGCCATGGTCCACATACTAAAGAAGAAATGAAAAGCTATGGAACATCATTCCAAGCCTTACATCTTTGTAGGATATCCAAATGGTATTAAGGGGTATCACCTTCTAGACCTGACCACTCATGATTTGTTCATTGAGAGAAGTGTCCAATTTCAAGAGAGTCCTAGAGACTAAACACTTTTCACTTCTTCTCCCTCGTCGGATCTATTTCTTCATGATGATTCCTCATCAAATTTAGATCAACCACAGTAGGTTCTTGATCCAAAGACATTTCCTTCTTCTTAGAGTTCAGACAATGAGGGCAGCGATGCAGAGTCATCCACCTCTAGTCAGTCAAAGGATGAGGAGTTACCACCTGACTCATCCAATTTTGGGCCACTTTGGGCCAGACAGACACTTGAGAGTGCTGGCACTTGGGTAGGAGATCCCGTAGATGATAGACATACTAGGAGAGATTTTTAGAGAGATCCACATGCCTTCTTTGCTTCAATTTCAGATCTATAAATTTTTTGAGAGGAATTGGGGGTACCTGAGTTGGATAGTGTTATGGAGGAAGAATATTCTTCCTTAATCAAAAATCACATGTGGTATTTGATTTCACTTCATAAGTGAATAAATATGGTTTGATGTAGGTGGATATATCAAACCAAGTTTACAATAGATGGGTCAGTTGATAAATACAAGGTGAGATTGGTTGCCAAGGGTTTCTCATAGGTGGCAGGCATTGACTACTCAGAGACCTTTGCAACCATTACAAAGATGACTTCTATCCAACTCACCTTGGCTATTTTCACAACACATGGTTGGGATGTGAGCTAGATGGATGTGAAGTATGCCTTTCTTCACGGAGACCTATAAGAGGAGATCTACATGGAGTAGCCACTAGGATTTATTCAGCATTCTTCCTTAGTATGTAAACTTAGGAAATCTATCTATGGCCTCAAATAGGCCCCTCAAGCTTGGTATGCCAAGATGGATTCCTTCCTTCTCATAATGGATTTCACTAGGTGCCATTTTGACCCAAATGTCTACTTCATATGGTAGGATGATTCACTCCTAATTTTGGTTCTATATGTTGATGACCTTTTGATCACTGGGAGTTCTTCATCAGCTATTGCAGTGGTGAAGGCATCTCTCCAAGAAAGATTTGACATGACAAAATTGGGTTCGTTGCATTACTTCTTTGGCATCAAGATCTCATAGTCATATTCAAGGATTTCTCTTGCACAGCCTAAGTATGCTCTTGACTTACTAGCTCAGTTTCACATGGCTGATTGCAAGCCATCTCTGACTCCATTTCTATCAGGATTCAAGCTTGAGGCTGACTATTCTTCACCATTGGTTTATGCCACTCGATATTAAAAACTTGTTGGTAGTCTCATCTACTTGACTCATACTAGGATCGACATATCATATATAGTGGGACTTGTCTCACGATTTATGTGGGAACCCCATGAGCTACATTGGAAAGTAGCTAAGAGGATTTTACATTACATAGATGGTTCACATAGATATGGGATTCATTATAGATTTGGCATAGGGATTGACTTGTTTGGATATATAGATTAAGACTAGGCTGGCAATTCACAAACTCACAAGACCACTTTTGGTTACATTTTGTCTCTAGGTTCTAGTCCTATTAATTGGTCTAGCAAGAATTAGAATGCTATTGCTATATCATCCACAAAGGAAGAGTACAAGGGAGCTCTTAATACAGCTACTGAGGCTATTTGGCTTCAAGGGATTCTTTTTGAGTTTGACATTCCTATCAGGGATCCCACCATCATTTATTGTGACAACTAAAACACCATTCGGATTTGCAAGAATCCAGTTTAGCACCAATAGACCAAGTACATAGAGATTCACATGCATTTCACTCAAGAGCTTATTCATAGTCATGTCATTGATTTGATATTTTGCTAGTCTTCAGAGCAGGTTGTAGACATCTTCACCAAACCTTTCACTGAGAGCAAGTTCACTCATCTACAAGCTCTTCTTGGGGTGCAGTCCACATCTTTAGCAGCATCATCTTCAGGGGGCCCACTAGCCTCTTCATTTCTTTTATTTCTCCCTTTTGTGGGGGGGGAGTTGTTTCCTACGGGATTTCTCCTTTTCTCTATCTTATGGGAGATTGCATTTGTACATGGGTACCTCATCAAGCCTAGTTATCGGGACCCATTTTATATTTCCATGCTATCCACCTAAGTTGTGCTTATGGGGGGTATTAGTGTAGATTATTATTTTTCCCTATTATTTAGTTAGGGAAATTATTTTTTGTGCATACATGGAGTTTTCTTACATTCATGGGATATGCTAGCTTATGTGGAGATGTGTGTCATAGATGTGTCATAGGTGTCATAAGAATTTCATAAGTAACTCCCTTGATGGGAGTTACTTCTCTATTCTTAACACCTTGTCACCACCTTTCATGGAGATGGTATAGTCTATTCTTGGGATGCCTTGACCACCTTTTGTGGAGGAGTTACTTACGTGCTCTCCTATATGTATTCTTCATTTTGGCCATCTCATGTTAATCAAATATTGGGTTTTCTCCTATTTTTATTTTGCAATTTATCTTCTTGTATAATTTCAAATTGCTTTAGCATCTATGTGATGTACACTAGCTTCATCTCATGTGATCACGTCTCCATTCAATTTGCATTATCTAGATTCTGGCAACAACTCTGATAGACACCTTATTTTTTATTTATCACTTTTCCATGTTACTAGTCACACCTAACATAACCTTTATTTCGATGTTGTACTGGGCATTCAGTCTAAATTTACTCAAACCACCTATTCAATGTGGTGACTATGAATGAATCAAAAGAACTTATAATAACCTAATATAGATAAATAAAATACTAATTTACTTAATCATAATCATAGTATTTTTTATTTTCCTACCACCAGTTCTAAACAAATAAAGAATACACAAGTTAGTCTTAAGAAATGTATACAAATGAACACAATAATGAAATTATTGCTTCAAATGAATTAATCAAAAACTGATCAAATTCTATTTTTTTATGGTTTTATCTATTTTTTTCCCTTGACTAGCCATTACCATTTTTTAGGTCTAAGCTCTTTCTTCAATGCATGATCAAGCAACAAATTGATTTTTTAATCAGCGTTGTCAATAGTGTCCTAAATAATATTTTCACTATTGAATATATATATATATATATATATATATATATATATATATATATATATATATATATATATATATATATATATATATATATATATATATATATATATATATATATATATATATATATATATGGAATAAGGAAACCAAGGAGTGCTCTCCTTCTTTTTGTAGATTTAGACCATCAAGGAGTCATTATCATGGAAGAACCAAGTTCTACCATGAAAATAACTTTATCTATTATATTTTGAACAAATTCATCCTTATTGATATGCTTATAGTATAGTTTGAGTCTATGCCCATTTACTAAAAAAATATTTTGATTACCATATATTGTAAATAATTATACTGATTCATTATCAAAGACTTTTTCTATTTGGTGTGGGCCTAGACATCTTATTCTTAACTTTCCCTTGAATTGCTAAAATTGGAATCGAATAAGAGTGCCCAATCACCTTATTAAAATTTTCTCTCTTTGATGTGGTAATCATGCCATACTTTTATTATAAAAAACTTAAATTCCCATACCTAAATTTCCATATTTTAAATGTGTATTTGATGACTATGTTTAAGGCTACTTGATGTTCCTTATCATTTGAACTATAGCTATAATGTTCCGGCTTCAGAAAAATTTCACACAACAAAATAACACACTGAGATGTTATAGCACTAATAAAAAACATAGAGATACTTCTCAATTACACTTTGATTAATTGATTGCTTTTTGAAATAAAAATGGTTTATAATTACCTCTATTTAAATAGGTGTTACTTCTATATTTAGAAAACCTACTAATTGTGTCTTAGTATTAAAAGCAAATACTTACTACATCAAAAACACATCATGCCCTACAATCATTTAATAGCGATAGAATAATTTAAAAATTATAACAAAATGCTCTTTTGAATTGGAATATGGTGAGATTAAGGACCAAATAAAATAGAGTAATTATAGCATTAATTCATAATTAAATATAAATGCTTGATGGATGAGATTCAATTATGTATGGTGATATTGCTTGACACCATTTAAATGTTCATAGTAATTAATACTTTAGGATAATTAACATAGTTAATTTTCCCATTGGATTTCAAAATCCTATTCTAGTAGCCTCATTGGTGGAGAAAATTCCTAGTAGTCACATCATAAGAAATAAATCCTTGTTTAACTAATCTTTGATTGGGATAGATTAATGTGATATTAATATAGTGTTATTCAAGTTATCAATCTTGTGATAAGGTGTTAATGTCAAATATCAAATTTTTGTTAAATTAATGTGACAGGGATTAAAATGTTAACATTTGAGCAATTTATCTTGTGCAAATTTATCAATGGTGGTATATTTTTTGATCATTTAATAAAGGTTTCATTCATTATTGGACATGTCATCATGAGGAGTGTTAATGTTACCTATTATTTTACTTATAAATAGATTGTAGACTATTTGTCTTTTGACATTAGATTTTTTATCCAATTGTAAAGGTTGAAACATAAACTAAAATGACACCTGACTTTAACATCAATCTAACACATTGGGGATCGATATCAAATTATATCTGCATATAACCATACCATATTGGTAGGTTTTTTGGCTATAGTGAATCTCCACTCCATGAGATTATC
This sequence comes from Torreya grandis, assembly GCA_037957365.1. Lineage (NCBI taxonomy): Eukaryota > Viridiplantae > Streptophyta > Pinopsida > Cupressales > Taxaceae > Torreya > Torreya grandis. The sequence goes on along the minus strand of JARHVA010006721.1, from coordinate 484,999 downwards.
TATGATTTTTTTCTTCCAAGTGATTGTGTTATATATTCAATAATTACAATTTTAGGAAGTAACATTTTCACATACAAAAGAGTCTTAATTTTTAGGAAATTTTGATAATAGTCATGACATCATCGTGGATTTGTAGATTACACCGTTGATAAAATTTTGACGATGAAAATCCAAATTTGAATTTTAACACGAGAAATTTGAAGCCCAACATGGTAAATTTGAAGCCTAGGATGATATACTTAGAAGACATTAAATAACAGTTGATATTGTGTAAATTTTGGCCCTAGATTATTTTGTATTATATTAGAATATTATAATTATACTTTGTAACCTCAAGTGATAATGAATATAATAAATTTTGGTCCATTATGTAATTAGGGATCCACATTGTATTAAATTAAACTATTTTTAAAATTATATACATACTGCATATTTAACTTATATTTAAATTCATGGCTTCCCTACTTGCATTCTCTTGGTTAGAAAATAATGTTTTAGAATCAATGATTTAATGTTTAAGGTACTATAATAAATAATACAATTTAAAATTATTGAGTATCAGGATCTTCAAACTACCACTAGTACTATAATGATTTAAAATTAGTTTTAAAAATATATATGCAATAAAAATTTCCATGTTTTCACTTTAATATGTGGTGTGAAAAGAGAAAAATATTTGTAATATGATTTTCATTGATGTGAAAAGGGAGATTATTGGCATTATGGATGTCATTGATGTTCAAGGCTGAGTATGGTTATTTGAAGATGTGTAAGGAATCCTATCAGAGGTCAAGGATGATTGAAGTGCTTTTATGCATGAGTGGAATTCATCTAGTTTTTCATATTTATCATCTAGATATTTTGGGTCTATAGAGGAAAATCTAAATAGGCAATTTGATGATGTCACAATTCTCACATGTAGATGAGTTTAGGGGAGTTAGTCATATGGTTATGATCACATTAGTCCCTACTTGTTATGCACCAAATTTAAATGCATGCGATTAAGTTTAATTGAAGATATAGGGATGCAGAGTTGGCTAGTAAGACATAAATCACTAAGTTTATATACTTAGCCAAATTAGCAAAAGGGTTAAAGAAATACCAAGTAAACATGTTGATGAGGTCAAAATTTACACACATGGAGGTTTCAAGACAAAATTATCATATGGTTTTTTCCATTTTTGTACCTATTTTCTTTGTGCAAAATCTTAGGTCATGTGATGTAGTGTGATAAAAGATATGCATGTGTAAATTTGGGCTCCCAAGCATTTTGATAGTGTTTTCCCATATTTGAATTTGTAAATGGAAAGAAACAACTTAGTAGTCATTTTTATGATGTCATATCTTGCACATATAAAATTTTCTAGAGTAGATGAATAAATAGATGTAAATCCCTATGTGAGAGGATCTTATGACCTAAATCATAGGTCATGCAATGAAGCACATCAAAATTTATGTAAGAAAAAAGTTGGCTTTCTAGGTAGCTGTAAGCATAGTTAGTCTATGGCAAAAGAATCCAAGTGAAAAAATTAATGGCATTATATCTAACATGCATGAAGAATTTAGGAAGAGATATGCATATGGGTTTGTTCATTATCATGCCTACTTTATATTGTCCAATTTTTAGAATAGGTGGATAAGTGAAGTAAACGATATGAAGGTGTAAATTTATCCTTCTAGGAATATTGATATGGTCCCCATACATATTCAAATCTACACAAGCTAAATTTTGATCTTATTAGAAGATATAATGGTGAGATCTTAATCATAATTTAAAGATCCAATGACACGTAGTGAATTTAATACGTCAAAAGCACCTATAAGTGAATACACTAGTGACAAGTATCACAATCATGAAGGTTGAATAAGAAATCTAAGGTGTCATGCAAATATAAATAATCAATGATCAACATGAGGATGCTAAGTGTCTCAATAGTGGGAATTGACAGTAATGTGTAGAAGGCATGTGTTAATGCCGAGTGTCACATTCTCAAGAGCTCATTAAAGGTACAAATTGATCCTGTCAAAGGATCAAATGATGAGTGAATGATCATGAAATGAAAATATAATAGAGTGATTAGAATCAATAGGATTAAGTGCTTGATATTTAATGAGATAGAGGCAAGTTAAAGACTGAGCTATTTTGAAAAGATCAACAGAGCGTATATGTTCTAAAGACTTAAGAATCAACAAGATGAGATAAAGAGCTTGATGTTTAATGATAAGATAGAAGTAAAGTTTTTGATAGTTTGAATATTTAAATACATGTGGGAGATTAGATTAAAGGATCTAATGAACACATTTTAAATTTGAATCATTAAATCTCGAAAGCATACAAAGATCCAACAGAGCATGTGATCCTATCAGATATTGATCTAATAAATGCATTTTAAATTTGATTAGATTGAATGAGGATCATTATATCTTGGTGTGAAGCTTAGGATCAATGGTCAATATTTAAATATATGTTCATCCTAATGGTAAAACATTAGAACATGTAAGAACTTGTACGTAAGCCATAAATTATGACACAAACAATGAATTTGATTGTCATAATCAATAAAATTTGTGTAATATGGCATATGTATCAAAAATAGAGCCCAATATGTGCTAAAAATAGTAATGATACCAAGATTCATGGTGGTGGAACATGAGTTCAAGACATGAGAAACTTGTAGTTAAAGACAGGAACTAAAGTCCAATAGAATTGAGAGAGATGTGTTAGCAAACAAGTGTGAATGCTTATATGTGCCATCTAGGATACAATAATTTATAATTTTTGTTTTTGTCATAATTAATTGAATTGTTTCAAATAGATAAATGTAGAGACATGGAGATATAGGGGTAGATAAGCGAAGATAAGGAGAGAGAAAAGAGATGAAGTGTAGAACATGAGCAGTTACAAAATAAACATGTAATAGAGAATATAGAATTGGATTCATTTATGAATCTATATTATAGTCTAGAGTTGTATCTCCATATAGATGTAATTGGTGGGTGCCATTAGATAAGCTAAGTTGGTGCTTATTTAGGGAGTTGGTGCTTCCTTAGATTTGGTGCTATTAAATCAAGGGATTGGTGTCTCCTTAGGGTTGGTGCCCTTAAATGTTGAACCAATGTTGTTTTGACTATGATGTTGGATTAGAATAGTATATTCTAGCATCTATTCTCACCATGGGTTTTCCCATATTGGATTTTCTATGTATACATAGGGTGTTATATGCTTTTTTGTGTGTGATCTCTACATATATGTTTTAATCTACATATCTTTTCCAATTTGTTTTAAAAAGAGATTTAAAAATGAATAACTTATTTAATTTACTGATTCACCCCCCTCTCAGTAGATAGTTGTGTTCCAACAATTTGTATCAGTGCCCTGGTTATTTAGAAGAAGTTTAATCAACTCAAGTATATATTGGATGGTGAACATAAATGGCTAATTAATAAGTCTCTTCTTCAAACAAAGCACCTCTCTTTGATGGATAAAACTATGCATTTTGGAGCATCAAAATAGAAGCATATTTATCATCTTTAGGGTTTGATCTATAGATGTTTGTTGTAAATGTATATAAATCTCTTACTAAAACTCCTACTAATTAGGCTTCAAATAAGGCATATGAGATCAATGCTAAGGAAAATAATGCAATTCTTTATGAATTTTATAGTTCAAAGTTTGTCAAAGTGACGCATTTTCAAAATACACAAGATATCTAGAACAAATTAAAGAGCATCTATTAAGGTGATGAAAAGGTAAATTATGCCAAGGTACAAACATTCAAAGTCAAGTTTAAAAGCCTTAAAATGAATGAATAAGATAAAATTGTAGACTAATTTCTCAGAGTAGATGAAATAGTTAATGCAATTAGATGCCTTGGAGAAGAGAGGAAATATCTAATCATTGTTAACAAGGACCTAAGATATTTACCATCAAGGTATGATTCTAAAATCTGTATAACATAATAAGCAAGAGATATAAATATACTAACTATTGATGAGTTGCATGGAACCTTAACGACCTATGATATGATAATGGGAGAGATAGATACTTTCATGAGAGAATCTGCATTCAAAGATTCCAAACTAGTGAAGGTAGAAGCACCTGCATCTAGATTTGAGGAGACTGATGAATAAGAATCTAACTTTGTTAAAATATTTAGAAGATGGTTTGGAATGTACAAAGGTATGTTGTCCTTTAAATTCTTTAATTGTGGTAAATTAAGACATTTTTCTACTAAATACCATTATAATAAAAATGATAACTCTAAGCAAAAAGAGAGTAGTAGAAAGGTGAAACCCCACTATTCCAAGAAGAAGTTCTTCAAAAAAAGTAAAGGTTTATACATAAAAGAAGATAGTGATTCATTACATGATAGTGATAGTTATGATGATGACCATGATTGTGCCTTTATGGCTGAGGAAAAGGAAGTCCTATTCATGAAAATAGGATCAAATTTTATGGATCAAAAAGAAGTTGAAGATTCAAATAAATAATAATAATTAAAAGTGGATATAGAGTGTTAACTCATATTTACTTTAGAGTAAATTGATAATCTAAGAAAAGAGAGCTCAAAATAAAAGAAGCTTGGATAAAGATAAATTGAGAAAATGTCTAAAAGTCTTAAAAATATAATCAAATGGTGGTTAGCTTAAAGACACAAGTTGAAGAGGATAAAATAATATAAGATGTAGTTAAACTTGAGTTAAAATATAAATATGATGAGTACATGAAGTTAAAATAAGAGATAGTGGCTTTGAGAAAAGAGTTTGAAAAAGCTAAAGATCAAATAGATAGAGGTCTGAAGCTAAAAAGAGGATCATACATTCTTGATGATTTGATCAACTCTCAAAATCCTTGAAAAGAGAGATTTGGTCTTATTTATGAAAACAGAAAATTTTCCATAACTAGTACATTTTCTAATGTATATGATAACTTCAAAGCTGAAGGAGAATCAAGAGCAAAGAAAGAGAAATCTTGCAAGGATAGAAAGAAAGAAAGAATCACAGTTGATGTGAAGAAATATAAAAATAATCCTAAAGATAAATGTAGGTGATGTATATGGATACATAAAAGTGAGAGACTTGAAGAAACTAGAGTTTAGAAGACCTCCTCATACTACACCAAGAAATGATATGACTAGGTATTCCTTATCTTTGTATGGTTATGTTTATACCTATAATTAGTTTGGTCATAGGGATATTGATTATAGACTTTAACCTAAAAGGAAAACAATATTTTTAAGAATAAATTCATTTTCTCCATTGTTAGATATAAATTTAATATGTTATAATTGCAATCATTTTGGTCACATAGCTAAACAATGCAGAACATGCTTTATAATAAAAAAACACACAAAGTAAGAATAAATGCATGCCTCCCAATGTGAAAAAAGGTTCAAAAGTCTCTGAAAAGGAGGAAAAAATCCAAATAAGAAACCTAAGCATGTGTGGAAAGTGAAAGATCAATCTATGATTACTCAAACTTCACTCCATGCTAGGGAGCAGAATTTGTGCGTAATAAATAGTGGTTGCTCAAAACATATGACTGGTGACAAGAGGAAGTCCATCAAATTGGGAAAATTTAAGGAATGATTTATTAGCTTGGGAGATAACATGGTATTAAATATCATAGGTAAAGGAACCTTAAACATAGACGGAAAACTGGCTACACATGATGTCTTTTATGTTAAAAGATTGAAGAATAATATACTAAGTGCAATCTAAATATGTGATAATAGATATAAGGTTACATTTAATAAATAAGGTTACAAGTTAAAGAGATTTGGAAGACTAGTTGTAGAAGGAAACAGAACTGAAAGCAATATCTATAATCTTGTTGAAGTGAATGGTAATGACTGCCTAATAGGAAATATTGATGAGAGTTGATTATGGCATAGAATAATGAGTCATGCCAAACTTGATAACCTAGTCAAAATGATCTCAAAAAAGTGTGTTATACACATGCCTATGATAACCAAACCCACAAACACTACTTGCAAATAATGTCAACTAGGGAAGCATACAAGGGTTATCTTTTAAACAAAGTAGTATGCAACTACAAAGACTATATAATTAGTTCATACTAATCTTTGTGGTCTTAGTAAGACAAGAGGATTTAAAGGAGATAGATACTTCATGTTATTTGTATATGATTACTCAATAATGACATGGGTAACCTTTTTTAAGGAAAAGTCATGGGAATTTAATAGATTCAATATCTTTAGGACCATGGTGGAGAATGAGATTGGATGAAAAATCAAATGCTTAAGATATGATAAAGGTGGAGAATCCACCTCAAATTAATTCATAGAGTATTATGAGAAGCACAAAATAAAAAAATATTACTCTACATCAAGGACTCCATAGTAGAATGGAGTGGTGGAAAGAAAAAATAGGATGGTCAAGGAGATGTCCATAACAATGTTAAAATAGGCCAAGTTACCTAATGGATACTAGAGAAAAGCAGTCCAAAAAATAGTATATATCTTAGACAAAGTTCAACTAAGGGTAAATAGTGATAAAACTCCTTATGAACTATGGTATGGAAAACCTACCTCTATTAAGTATTTTAGAGTGTTTGGTAGCAAATGTTACAGAAAGATAAAGGAGGACAAATTGGGAAGCTTTGAATCAAGATCTGACAAAGGAATATTTATTGGTTATCCCACCCAAATTAAATCCTACATATGCTACAACATAAGGCTAAATAATATTTTAAATAGCATCAATGTCAACGTTGAATAAGGATTGAAACATGTTAAACCTAACAAAGAAATTTGTATTGAAGAATCAAATTTTGAAGATGAAGTAGCTAATGAAGAACATGAGGAAGTAAATGAAAATTCACCTATAATCTTTCTCCAAAAAGACCATCCTATAGAGAATATAATTGGAAATAAGAATGAAGGAGTTCAAATAAGGAAAAGAGTTTCACAACATAAGTAGTAAGTTTCCTATAATGTTTGAAATTTATCTTAAAAGTTATGTTGAAGTTAGCAAGGATGATAATTGGATAAAAGCCATGTAAGAATAATTGAGTCAAATTTAAAAGAACAAAACTTGGAAATTAGTTCCAAGACCTTCAAACAAAAATATGATAGACACAAAGTGGGTCTTTAGAACAAGCTCAATAAGGATGGAACTATCATTAAAAAATAAGGCAAGTTTGGTGTGCAAAAGATATGCACAAGTTGAGAGCATAGATTTTGAGGAAAATTTTTCTCTAGTTGCTAGATTGGAAGCCATAAGAATGTTTCTAGCATCTATTTCTATAAGAAGTTCAAAGTCTATCAAATGGATATTAAGTCTACTTTCTTGAATGGAAACCTAGAAGAAATCTACATAGAACAACCTAAAGGTTTTCATCTATCAAAATAAGAAAATTATGTGGAAAACTAAAGAAAGCTCTATATGGTCTAAAATACGAATATAAGACATGGTATTAAAAATTAGACTAATACCTGCAACAACAAGGATTCAATAAAGGATGTGCAGATAATTATTTATACTTCAAATCAGAAGGTGAACATATGTTAATTGTTGTTGTTTATGTATATGACATCATTTTTGGTGATAACAACAACAAAATGTGCAAATAATTTGAAATATAAATGCAAAATGATTTTGATATGTCTATATTTGGATAACTTTCTTTCTTCTTTGGTATACAAATAACACAAACTAATGAAGGGATATTTATATTCTAAACCAAGTATTCAAAGTAAATGCTCAAGAAGTTTGGAATGGAAGATAGAAAATGTGTTAGTAATCCTATGATAATTGGTTATAAGTTGAGCAAAGAGGATGAGTCCTTTGATTTAAATTAGACTATGTATAGATCAACGATAGGTAGCTTATTATACCTAATTGCATCAAGACCTGATATTAGCAATCAGTATTCGTGATTGCAATATTTGAAGCTATTCCTAAATATTCACATGTTAATGCAGTGAAAAAAATCTTTAGATACATCAAGAACATAATTGACTATGGCCTATGGTATCATAAAAGTGAAGATTTCACTTTGATTGAATATACATATGTTGATCAAGCATGAAGTGTGGATGATAAAAGAAGCACTAGTGGTAGTGCATTTTTCCTTGGAAATAGACTTGTTTCATGGATAATCAAAAAAGTAAGAGTTAGTTATTATTTCCAAAGTAGAAGTAATGTATGTGGCAGTAGTGTCACATTGCACTCAAGTCTTTTGGATGAAGTAAACACTAAAATACATCAAGATAGAGTACAAATCACCCATCTCTATTCTTTATGATAATTCAAGTTATATTAATATATCAAATAATCTAGTGAGGCATTCTAGAACCAAGCACATATCAATCATCACTTCTTAAGGGAAAAGGTTATAGATCAATAGATCACAATGGAGTATGTGCCAACATAAGACCAAATCATAGACATATACACCAAACCTCTTCCTAAGGAACAATTTGACTATCTGATACAAAAATTGGGAGTGGTGGCTCTTACATCACATTACTAGATCTTAGTGATATTACATGAGTCTAAGGGAAGTATCATATAAGTCTTGTTAATCCTTGTCAGAAGAGAGAAAATATGACTCAAGTATACATACTTTTGAAAATTTCTAATGAGTTGATGGTTACAGATTCATAGACAAACTCTTTTATCTAATAAAAGGGGAGAAACAATTGGACAAATAATGAGAAAGAGTCCCTTTTTCATTGATGTCACAGGGGAAGAAGAGGTACAAATGCTCTCTACAAAATTTTGGAGAAAAAGTTCAAATGTTAAATAAGATTAGAACATGTGTCCAAGTTGAGTTTAGACAAATGTGCCATTGCCTAAGGGGGAGTAATTTTGGTATGAATAGATTCATTTCATAATCATTAGAAGCCAATGTAAGCAATGTTAGACAAGGATCAAACTATTAGAAGATCAGATCATTTATTTTTCCATTAATGACAAATGAGGAGATCATTGGCAATATGATTGTTATTGATGTCAAAAGGGAGATTATTAGCATTATGGATGTCATTGATGTTAAAGTTTGAGTATTATGATTTAAGGATATAAACAAAATCCTATCATAGGTCAAGGATTATTAGATTGATTATATGGATGAATGGAATTCATCCAGTTCTTCAGATTGATCATAGAGACATTTTGGATCTATAGAGGAAAATTTAAATAGGTATTTTGTTGATGTCACCATTGTCATCCATGGACAAGTTTGGAAGAGTTGGTAATATGGTTATGATAACATTAGTCCCTAGTTGTTATCTATCAAATTTGAATCCATGCAATGAAACATAGTTGAAGATATGGGGATGTGAAGTTAGATACTCAAACAGAATTCACTATGTCTATATATTTGGCAAAATTAGAAAAAGGGTTCAAATAGAGCCAAGTAATAAAATCAATGGTGTTATATCTAGCATGCATAAAGGATTCAAGAATAGATGAGAATATGGGTTTGCTCATTATCATGCCTAGTTTATATGGTCCAAATTTCAAAATAGGTAGATGAGGAAAGCAAAAGATATGAAGGTATAAAGTTAGTCTTCTAGGCATATTGAGATGGTCCCCATACTTATTCAAATTTGCACAAGATAAAGTTTGAGATTATTATAACATCCAATGGTAAGATGATGAAAAAAACTAACCTTGGTCTATTCTGTTACAACCCTCACCTAAGTCAAACTTCTTAACTTGCCATAATCAAATTCAATATAACAATTGCCTATACGTTGCAATATACACCCCACACACATTCTGTCCTATAATTTTCATGGTTTGTGATGCCCTACTGGCCAAGGTTTTATAAAATTGCAGACCACAGCAACTGTAGGCTCCAAAATCAAGACTATTTGGAAGTTTACAATGTAAGGTGCACAGTCATCAAGATGGCATGCATACAACAGAAAAACTACAAAAGATGGAACTGCAAAAGTAAGTATATGCTCTGCAAGACTTAGAAGTTGCACATTATAAACATTTACTCATTACAATATCATCTAATACGCAAGCAATCTAAAATAGAGTAACTAATTTCTTACTTATTTTCAGACAATGTTTTATCTCTGGAAGCTTAAACAAGTAGATTTGGCATAATTTCCCAATTCTCGCTTTTTCTCCCCCAACTTGATCACCTTGGATGTGCTCTACTTCTGGTATTTGTGCCCTTTAATGAAAGTGGTTTCCCTATAGCTCGTGTGAAAGCATCTTCATATCCATCTTTGATATCCATAGCAGGGTCGTGGCCATTGCTCTTTCAGTTATGCAATTCCTCACAGACTTCTCTTTCCAGATCAAACTCATCTCCTATTACAGCTTTTTGACCTATTTCTAAATCCACACTCATTTTTTCAGGTAGATCTCCTACCACATCTCTCATTTTTGTAGTTTGAGGAATAACCGCCATCTGTGTAGATGCATCATCTTATACCTTGGCACGAAACTTGTTCTGAGAAGGTTTTAATAACAGCAGCTAGTGGATTTATTATCCTCTCAGGATGATTGAATCGATAGTTTGCTCTTCAGTGCATCACTAGAATCTATAGAAGTTTTCATAGACTGAGGTGATTCATATATTTCTTTCACCATCTCAATGACTGTAGGACCAGCAGACATTCCAAGACTAGCAGAAGTAGTTGTGTCCGCAATGCTTATGGAACCAGACACCTTGGCCACTTTGTTGGCCAATTCCGATGGATTAGCACCTTCCAATGTATCTACGACCTTCCCATCCTTAAATAAAATGAAAAATGGAACCACCGAGATAGAATAAGCCTCTGAAACTTTTGGTTGTTGTTCTGATTCGACCCTGAGGAATTTTGCATAAGGTGTATCTGTGCCGAGATGGTAAAAGAATTGGTCTATCTGCTTGGAGGCTTCGCACCATTCTACCCAAAAGTGTAAAATTACAATCCCTCCTTGGTTTAGGATGGCATCAAACTCTGGCTTTGATTAGAGATCTGCATCCTCAACTTGACGCTGTTGTCCCCTTCTAACTCAGCTTACTCAAAAAAATAATACATGGCCTTTGTAACTCCCTCTTCTCCTTCCTGGAGATCCTCCTCTCTCTTCTCTATGTCCCTTATCCTCTTTAATGCATTCACCCAAGGTAGGCGCCAGCTAGACTATGCTTAGAAAGTCTTCCTGAAAATTTTCAACAGCTTCAATAGCTTCCAACTAAAAGCCATCCATTTGTTTTGATTCACCTTATTCTATATACGGCTTATTTTTCCCAAAATAGCATTTTGTAACAAATTACAATTTGAATTACAACTGTTGTAGGAAAACTCATACAATATACATGAAATAAAATAAAATATAATATACACCTGTAGATGCTCCTACATCAGACTATCATGCTTGAAATTTGTCATGATTCCCTACTCATGTATGCTTATTTGCTCTTTTGGCTGCAATTAAAAGCCATCCATTTGTTTTCTTCCTCAACTGTTTCTTCATATTGATGCACATTTTCCATAGCACCACATTTTGTTCTTTTCTTGGACTTCTTGTTCATTCCTACACATGATGCAAAGTCAATTTCAAAATCATTGATTTTCTCAAACCAATCTTTCTTCTTTCTTTGGTTTTTCTTTTTCTTCTTGTATTTCCTTCTCATCTCTTTCTCAGTTGCCAACTCCTGCTTCCATGCTTCATCTTCATACATGTCTTCAAAATCTTCTTGATCTTCTTGGTTCAAAAATTTGTTCATTGAAATATGGACTTCATTCATCTCCACAATGTTAAAACCTGCATTTAAAATATTAAAAGCAACCTTAGAAGTAAAAACATGAGACCATAAGGTCTCTTGGCTGCCTTCACTCTTCTATTCTTTGGCCAAATCTGCCTTCACTATCTTTCTTTGTTCTTGCCTCAATTCATTTTCCATCTAATCAATGGTGTCACCATGTTGATAGGTGTCTCTACACAACTCTCTTGGAGGGTTCAACAACTCTTCTATCCTCTTCAACTCTTCACACAACACAAGCTCATCCAAATCTTCATGTCCTATATCAAACTTAGGACTAGACTGTCTTTCATCCTCTATAATTACATTCATCCACTTTATAGTTTCTTCATACAAATCAGCTTCTTCATCCACATCAGTATATTCATCAAAACCAATTGCAGTATTCATACCTTTTGTCTCCTTGCTTTCTTCAATCTCTGCTTGAAGCCATCTTGTTTGTTCTGCTGCATACTTTCTCCTTTTCTCATCATCCATCCCTTTGGAAGTCTCTCCTTGCTTCACATTAGTTTTCATAGCCACTTTCCAATCCTCATTTTCCATGAAAAGATTATTAAATGATTCAAAAACATCATTATCCCATTTATTGCAAGCAATTGACTTACCTTTCCATGTGCTCGTGTCATCCTTCACCTTTTTCCATTGATTTCTCAGTGTTGTTGTCTCAACACTCACATCTTCTTCACTCTTAGCCTTCTTAGGCACCCATACTTGTTTCTCTTTCTTACCATTTCTCTTCTCAAGCCATGTAGGCATCCTGCATCCATGCTTTTGTACCAGCACCTCCTCTTGCTTGGGAGTTTGCTTCTTCCACCATTTAGGCATCACACATCCATGGTTAATTGGAAACTTCACTTTTCTCTTTACTTCTTTAACATGTATATCAACAATTTCATGTTTATAAGAAGAATCAATTTTTGAACTCACCTTTACCTCTTTAAGGGGCTGCTCCATTAGTTCTTTGTCTTGCATAGCTTCTTGATTATCTGTACTTTCTTCTTCCTTTGTGCTTGGTTGTCCTCTTTCTTCTTCTTGACATTCAATGGCATCTTGGAATTTAGCTTCATCTTCCATCTCTCCCCTCTCATGCATTAACAAATGCACCTTATCAACAGCAGAAAATTCTCTTCTCATTCCTATACATTCACTTGTGAACTTGGTGTCTTCTTTTGCACCAATCTCTTCAATCTCCAAGGCCCTTCTCTTGACCTTCATAAGGCTGCTCATACCTGCATTTACCCACTCAAAAATAGCATTAAATACAAAAACAAGAGATCATAATGTCTTCATGAGTATCCTCTTAATGGACATTCTCATCTTTCCAAGTGCTCTTCCTGGCACATCCTCTTTTCTCTCTTTTCTTCTCTTGTCCTCCTCAACGAGAACCTTCTTCACAACTTCTTCCTCTTGCTGCTCACTTGGCAACCTTCTTATCTTCTTGCCTCTTTGGGCTTCCCTCTTCATGGCAATCTTCCTTTGCCTTCTTCTCCTTTTCATTAGGAGAACTATTGGCCACTTTATTCTCTTCTTCATTGGCCATACCCATGCTTTCCTATTCAACTGCATCCAAAACTCATACTCATCTTTAACCTTAGCTAATTCTCTCTTCAAACTAGCAATTTCTTTATTAAAATCAACATTAGTCATACCTTTGATGCTTGCTTTCCTCTTGCTGCCCTCATATACCTTACTGCTCTGTAGTGCTTTCAACAATGCTTCCATCTCTGAGATCTTCACCCAAGTCTTTTCCACCTTGGTCTCTTGATCCCTTGTCTCACCCAAGCCTTTCTCCTTGACTCATCTTTTGACAATCCACGTGATCTCACCTAGGCCTTTTGCATCCTAGTCTTTTGATCCTATTCTCAATCCTACAACAACTCTTTAGACAACTCTTTAACAAACACAAATTACAAATCCAAGCTTACCTTGCTTTGGATCTTTCTCCTGAGCATTCACTTACTCTTCTTCTAGAGCTTCTTTAAGCTTCTCTTCTCAATTCTGTAAACTTCATCCTTTACCTCACCTAAGTCTATTTCACCTTAGTCTTTTGGCAAACTATCCAAGCTTCCTCTTGGATCTTCTTCTCTAAGCCTTCCTTGGCTTCTTCTCTTCTTAAGCCTCAATGGCTTGGCTACCTTTCTCTTCACCTGCAAATTCTTCACTTGATTGCTTCTTAACATAATAACTCAAATCAAATAGCATAATTATTCATACCTTTTCTCTAGCAGAGTCTTCTAGTGTTGTTTCCTTTTGATCTCTTTGCTAAATCTTTCACAACTGCAATATTATTGACAAATGCAACCATTCCAAATTCTGCAACAACTTATGATCAATTCCTAAGTCACAAGAGCTTCAAGCTTTGATACCAAATGATGAAAAAAACTAACCTTGGTCTATTCTGATACAACCCTCACCTAAGTCAAACTTCTTAACTTGCCATAATCAAATTCAATATAATAGTTGCCTATACGTTTCAATATACACCCCACACACATTTTGTCCTATAATTTTCATAGTTTGTGATGACCTACTAGCCAAAGTTTTATAAAATTGCAGACCACAGCAACTGTAGGCTCCAAAATCAAGACTATTTGGAAGTTTTCCATGTAGGGTGCACAGTCATCAAGATGGCATGCATACAACATAAAAACTACAAAAAATGGAACTGCAAAAGTAAGTATATGCTCTACAAGATTCAGAAGTTGCACATTATAATCATGTGCTCATTACAATATCACCTAATATGAAAGCAGTCTAAAATGGAGTAACTGATTTCTTACTTATTTTCAGATAATGTTTTATCTCCGAAAGCTTGAACAGGTAGATCTGGCATAATTTCCCAATTCTCACTTTTTCTCCCCCAACTTGATCACCTTGGATGTGCTCTACTTCTGGTATCTGTGCCCTTTAATGAAAGTGGTTTCCCTATAGCTCATGTGAAAGCATCCTCATATCCATCTTTGATATCCATAGTAGGGTCGTGGCCATTGCTCTTTTGGTTATGCAATTCCTCACAGACTTCTCTTTCCAGATCAAACTCGTCTCCTATTGCAGATTTTTGACCTGTTTCCAAATCCACACTCATTTTTGTAGGTAGGTCTCCTACCACATCTCTCATTTCTGTAGTTTGAGGAATAACCACCATCTGTATAGATACATCATCTTATACCTTAGCACGAAACTTGTTCTGAGAAGGTTTTAATAACAACAACTAGTGGATTTATTATCCTCTCAAGATGATTGAATTGGCAGTTTACTC
>JARHVA010006721.1:337500-465000 GCA_037957365.1 Torreya grandis | reverse complement strand
CCTCCATAGCTTGAATCTACAAACCTTCCATAGCATGAACCTATCAAACTTGTGAGAGAAAACAAAGTAAGAAATGAGAAATGGGTTTGAAAAAAATAACTTTTATTTGGGTCATAAGTAAATTTAGGGTTTTCTAAGAATACCTAGATCCTAGGGTTTAAATTAGTTAAATCTTATGGCTCTCACTTATTCTCCCACTTGCAAGTAGGACCACTTGTAAATGGGAGGGAAAAAGAATTTTAACTTTAAAATTAAAATTTAAAGTTAATTAAATTTATTCTTAATGGCTTACATGAAATTAATTAATTATTTTAATTTATCTTTATAAACTAATTATTTTATATAGACTTTTAAATAATTAAGTATTTAAAAATGATTGAAATGTAATTTATTTAATTGTTTCACAGGTAACCCTCTTATACTAATAATTAAATAGAATTATTTTATTTTATTCTTAGTGGTAAATAAGATTTAATTATTAACTGTAAATATATTTTAATTTTTATGTTAAATTTGAAATTAATTATTATCAATTAGTTTATTAAGGTTATTTTTGGAATTAGTTATTTGGAATTATTTATTTTATTTAGATCGATAATTTTTTATAAGTGAAAATAATTAATCATATTCATTGATTTTTATAAGGTGTCTTTTAATTTTTAATTATTTGGTTAGAAATGACAATTATTAAAGACTAATTAAATATTTTAAAACACTTAACTTAATAACACCTTAATAGTCAAATTTGTACAGTAATGTAATTAATATTAATATTTTTAAAGTATTGTAAATAATATGAAAGTATTTGGAAATAATGATTATTAATTATTTAGCCTATTATTTATGAAATTGGGTTTTCAATGTCCAATTAATTAATTAATTTAGTTAGTAAAATTTTAGTAGTAAAACAGAAGTAGTTTGACATAGTGGCAGATGGACTTAATCTAGTTGTGTGTATAATATAGTCTTAATAGTAGAAATAATTGGGTCTCTACATCCATGAGCTACGTCTCTAAACACCTTTTTAATTACCCACTTTAATATCATACTGTTTAATTTTTATTTGTGTGAGTAATTATTTAGTCATTTTTATTTGTGTGAGTAATTATTTAGTTGTTTTTTAACCCAATATCAAATTAGTCATTTATAAATGTGTTGTAAAAAATTAATAGAATTTAGTCATTTTTAGATGTCATGACTAAATTTTTTAGTCACGTAGTCATTTATTTGCCAAATTCTACTAGTGCCTCAAGCATTAGAACATGTAAGAACTTGTAGTTAATCTATAAATTATGATACAAATAATGAATATGATTGTTATAATCGATCAAATTTGTGTAATATGACATGTGCATCAAAAATAGAGCCCATTGTATGCTAAAAATGGTAATGAGACTAAGAATCATGGTGATGGAGCATGAGTTTAAAATATGAGAAACTTACAGTTAAAGATAGGAACTAAAGTCCAATAGAACTAAGCGAGATGTGTTAGCAAACAAGTGTGAACACAAGGAATATATGAAATCCTATATCAAATGCTTATATATGTCATCTAGGATACATTCATTTGTAATTATTTCTTCTATTGGAATTAATTGAATTGTGTCAAATAGAGAAATACAAATAAACAAATATATATGAGAAGAGAAGAGAAGAGAAGAGAAGAGAAGACAAAAGAAGAGAAGAGGAGAGAAGAGAGATGAAATGCAAAGCATGAGTAGTTAAAAACCAAGCCTATAATAGAGAAGAGAGAATTAGATTCATTTATGAATCTATATTGTAATCTGGAGTTGTAGCTCTATATAGATCTGATTGGTGGGTGCCATTAGATAAGTTGAGTTGGTGATTAGTTAGGGAGTGGATGCTTCCTTAGAGTTGGTACTCTTAAATTATGAGATTAGTGTCTCCTTAGGTTTGGTGCCCTTAAATATGTAACTAGTGATGTTTTGATTACGAGGTTGGATTAGAACAGTAGATTCTAGTAGTTATTCTCATCATGGTTTTTTCCATATTGGCTTTCCCACACACACACATGTGTGTGTGTGTGTGTGTGTGTGTGTGTGTGTGGTGTTATGTGTTTTTATGTGTTTGATCTCTGCATGTATGTTTTGATCTGCATATCCTTTCTAGTTTGTTTTTAAAAGGGATTTGAAAAGAATAATTTAGTCAATCTACTAATTCACTCCCCTCTCAGTAGATAGTTATGTTCCAACACACAACATTAATTTTTTACATTAGTAGCATAAAATTAATTGTGTATGGGTTTAATGTATAAAAATCTATAAAAAAATCATTGGAAATTTTATCAAGTGTATGTGTATCAAGGTTAGCCTAGATAGTAGTGAACCCTAGTTATTCTCATCATGGTTTTTTCCATATTGGCTTTCCCACATGTGTGTGTGTGTGTGTGTGTGTGTGTGTGTGTGTGTGTGTGTGTGTGTGTGTGTGTGTGTGTGTGTGTGTGTGTGTGTGTGTGTGTGTGTGTGTGTGTGTGTGTGTGTGTGTGTGTGTATGGTGTTATGTGTTTTTATGTGTTTGATCTCTGCATGTATGTTTTGATCTGCATATCCTTTCTAGTTTGTTTTTAAAAGGGATTTGAAAAGAATAATTTAGTCAATCTACTAATTCACTCCCCTCTCAGTAGATAGTTATGTTCCAACAAACAACATTAATTTTTTACATTAGTAGCATAAAATTAATTGTGTATGGGTTTAATGCATAAAAATCTGTAAAAAAATCATTGGAAATTTTATCAAGTGTATGCGTATCAAGGTTAGCCTAGATAGTAGTGAACCCTATTGTAATTCCCTAATACAAGCAATTTTGGGGCACCCTCGATCATGCTCAAATTTATTTTTTGATATGCCCCTAACCTATCAGGATAGGAATGGCTAAATTTTGGTTTATTTATCCCTCTTTTATGTTATATCAAATTTATATATGTTTTCATTGGGTTATTAGGTCAGCCTATGGATTAACCATGGCCTAGGTAGACTATATGTAGGAGGTTATGAGTAGTTGTTTATGAGTAGTTGATGTAATCATTTTAAGAATAAATATGATAAATGAATTTCTATGTTTTCAATCCCACACTTTTATCTCCAAAGTTTTATGGTTCTTTCATGGTTATTTTAGTGCATTTGTATCACTTGTGTATAGCTAAAACTTAGTCAGTAACTATAGTTTTGAAGGCTATTATTATTTAGTCTAGACTAGCAGAGTAGTCTCATTTTTTTGTTAAAAAATGTGTAGGCCTATGTGATCAAAAAATAATAGTATCTCCTAGAAGATACCTTGAAGGACATTGTAGTACAATCATGGGTACCTTGAAGGTATCTCATAAGAGATACCTTTCAAACATGCATAAGGGTACCCCTGAAGTTATTACAAGGCACTTTAAGGTATCTCTTAGGATATACCTTCAAAAAAATTCTAATAGTGTGCATGTTCAAGGATTCCATAAACCAACATGTTGTTAATAACTTTAGAAAAAAACTACATAATATAAGATATATAAAGCTAAACTAAAATAGAGAAAACACTTCACACTAGGCATACGTAAAAGAATATTAGGAATACCATAATAGATCTAGTTTATTAATCTCTATCTTACATAAGAACCATATTATATTACATTATAGCACTATATATAGCTTTTTACATGATTTAATCTCTTCACATTCTAGCCTTTTAGCATATAAATGGCAATACTCTTAGCATTCATATATTTATCACTTGGATTACATGGCCAAATACATCCAAAATATCATATAGCTTTAGAGGTGGTGCCAAAGTTTACCCAGGTGGATGAGTAGGTTGTGGAATCTTAGGCTGCACCTTTGTATCCAAATTTCTCTTCTATAAAATTGCTTAGAGTGCCTATGATGGAATAAACTTAGGTTATTCTATGATTTCCAAAATAATTGGTTTAACCTATGAGATATCATGCTTAAGAATTTTCTAATTATCAAGTACTTTCTCCACCATGGTATGAAAAATACGTAGTGGAATTTGATTAGCCATTATAATTTGCACATATTCTTCTTCTATGATGGTAAGGAAATATCCAGAATTTAATAGCTTAAGATGGATATATGACACAATACCATCCAACTTGTCTCCCTTATTTTAGGCTCAAATAAATGTAAATGTGTTGCACAATGTTCCATTTTACCACACTTGGAACTTCTACATCATAGTTGTAATATCCCTTCGGATACCAAAACAAAAGATCTGAATTGCTTATCTATATTTCTGCAAAAAAATATTCAAATAGATAAATAAATCACAGTATAATATTTTATTTATTTGCTCATATGCTTACAATAGAGGTCCTCTGTCGAGTATACAAAGAATATTGAAAAGTACGGCCTTAATAGCCTGAGTATTCCACAAACTGGGAAAGAAATCTGGATCTGGTACGTCTCAACCACTGTGTCAAAAACACAGTCACCATCGTCGATCGATAAACTGCCGACGTTGGTCACTGTGGGTCCTTCTCTACCGACATCGGTCTTCAGTTGGCCGATGTCAGTCTCTGTAGGTCTCTGCCTGCCAATGTCAGTGTCTGATCTTTCCGCTGTAGCGTATGATTTTCATAGATCTGTACGGACTTCGTACGACTACCAATATAGCACAACCTGTAAGCTTGATCCTGGTCTGAAGAACTGTGGGCTAATACAAAAGATCTGTATCTGGATAATTATAGCCTAAAAAACAAAATAAATAAATACCTGTGAACCCTTGTGATAGCTTTTGTATGAAGTTATCTCTCAAACTTGTAAACACTTGTGATAACTTCTGTATGAAGTTATCTTTTAATTTGGCAATAGATCAGCTGATCTTTCACAACCTCTGAATCACACATAATGAAGAGTTGACGTTCTTCAATGCAAATGGAATCCTGGAACCCTTGGCTCAGTCTTCACAGAAGAATTTCTTAACAAGAATCAATATCAATAATCAATCATGAATACAAACTCTCTCCCATGAGAAACTCTTATACCCTCCAAAGGTGTGCTTGCTAAAATTAGATTTCCTTAAATTAGACTTAGGATTTTTTAAATTAAATTAGGGTCTTAAAATTAGACCAATTCTTAAATTAGAATTAGGGTCTTAAAATTAGACCAAATAATTAATAATTAATTAAAATTAGACCAAATAATTAATATTTGATTAAATCAATCAAATATTAATATCTCCCTTAATTCATGTCCAAAAGAGCCTGAACGAAAGCCAACTATAGGAATTATGCTAATCGTAGCCAAGCCAATCTCCATCATGACCCTCTATTCATCCTATCAGCCTACGAGGGTTGCATAATAGGCTAATCATCCACTCTACACATGTCAACTAAAAAGGGGACATGACAATCTGCCCCTCCTAAAATTGCTTGCCCTTAAGCAATCGCTGAATGATAGACCAATCAATCCACCTGGATCCCAAATGAAGTCACAATCTAAACTTCTATCAACCAACAAAAACTCCATGTCCTGTCCATCACCACTCTCATCCAATGGCATCACATTATCCCTGTCTCATGTACCCTCTACAATATCTGAATTTGGAGTGTGAATGCTAGACATATTCATATCCTCATCAACATGTGACTCACCTATAAAAGAAAGCTGAGTCTCTACCATATGTGCTAACTTCTAAACTAAACTCACCTCAAGACAAAGCTCATCCACATGTCTCTCCTGTATTGGTGCCAATGTGCACTCGGCAACACACTCTCCCATATCGTGTTGTATGAGCCTCTCCATCTGATGAAAGAACATGTTTTTGATGTTGCTGCCCCATATTGGCTTAAGAATATATGTCTTCCCACCAACATCAAAACAAACCTCCATGTCCTTAAGACGAAGAGTGACTTCCTCAAGGGAATGAAGCCACTTCATACCCAAGACTAAGTCTATGTCCCACATTTTCACCACATAATAATCAGCATTGAACTCATAGTTGTTCAATCGCAATGGGAGGTCTCTAATCATCCGCTCACACCTAAGAGTGTGACCGTCAGCCACTTTAACTCTAATACCCTCAAAATCTTTGGTAGTGATTCCACACTTCTCCACAAATTTAGCATCTATAAAATTATGTGTGGCTCCTGTATCAAGAAGGGTGATGACCTTCTACCCTACCAAAACTCCATAGAGTCTAAATGAATCATCCGACTGAATGCTGGATAGGTGTGCCTCCTATATATGAAGCTCTAAATCTGCCTCTGCCTTAGTCTCTGAAGCCTCTACCTCCTCAAAACTATCCTGTTGTTCAGAATCTTTTGATTTTGAATCCTCATAATATGCCCACATCACACAATCTGCCTTGCCCTTAGGCCTCAAAGGACAATCATGATTGACATCATAAGGACCTTTGCAGTAGAAACAAAGCTTCTTCTTGCTTAGATCATTAAGAGCCTCTCTATCCAAATGTGGTGCTGCTGGGTTGGCCTTTGAATCATTATTAACACTTGATTTATGTGTTAAAATCTAATCCCTCTCTATCTCTATTGGAGCACTTATGGTCCCTGGATGAAGAAGTACCTCTGGAGTTAAATTTACTGGATGGGGCTACCATCTCCATGCTACATGCCTTCTTCATAGCTACCTGTAATGAAGGAGGATTAAAGCCTTTGATCCAACCTCTCAATGGCTTTGTCAATCCCTCCATGAAGAGTACTACAAATCACCTCTCTGAAATGTCAGGAACCATTACTGATAACTTCTAGAAGTCACCAATGTATGCCTCTAGACTCCCACTCTAGCGCAACTGAGCTAACTCTCTAAAATAGGATTCTAGGTCCTTCCTATCAAAATGCTCCACCAACCTATCCACAAACTCTTGATAAGATGTGATCCGATCATGATGGAGTGTCACCATCCTGTGGTGCCACTAATTGTGAGCTACTCCCTCAAAATGTAGTGTTGCATATCTGATAGCATCTTCCTCAGCCATCGGTCATAATGTGAGAAATGTATCAAGCTTACTAACCCAGGCCTGTGTTGTCACCTTACCACTACTGTCAAACATCACTAGTGTGAGCCTGCTCGTAGCATGCTTCAAATCATTATTCTAGGGTCTTGGTCTCCCATTCTGTCGACCTCAATTATGTTCTTTCCTTTGTGTGATGAATCGGTCAAATTTAATCATCTCCCTGACCATAGGTGGTAATAACCCCCACTCATCAGTTGCTGCCATAAGTGTGTCTATAAATGACTCCTCATGCTCCTCACCTGCTATAACCTCCTTGGCCTCTTGTCTCACAAAGGTAGGCATAATAGGCCTATTAGCTGTATGAGAAGTAGTCTTAAGGGCTCTCTGTGATCTTGCATCACTCCTGACATCATCACGATGTGGGGAATGTCTCCTCGGAGTACCCAATCTTGGCAGTGCTGCGGCCAATTGCTATAATACTTCATTATTCTACCTTTGCCCTTCTCATAGTTCTCTAAGAGTAAGTAAAACCTCTACATCATCTTGATCTCTAGGATAGTGAGGAATATGGGACCTGTCAATATTGTCACCCATGTCTTTTGGCTACTATTCTAAAACTTGAGTGCCTTCAAGCAAAGCTCTACTACATGTATTATCCCTGTGTGGTACCAACTCTTGTGGCTGCATGAAATCTCTAAACCCTCAGGATGGCAGGATTTAGCTTTGATACCACTGTAATATCCCTTTGAATACCAAAACAAAAGCTTTAAATTGCTTATCTGTATTTCTGCAAAAAATTCTTTAAATAGATAAATAAATCATAGTATAATCCTTTATTTATTTGCTCATATGCTTATAATAGATGTCCTCTATCGAGTATACAAAGAATATTGAAAAGTATGGCCTTAATAGCCTGAGTATTCCACAAATTGGGAAAGAAATCTAGATCTGCTACGTTTCATCCACTGTGTCAAAAACATAGTCACTATCGTCAGTCGATATACTGTCGACATCGGTCACTATGGGTCCTTCTCTACTGACGTCGGTCTTCAATTGGCTGATGTCGGTCTCTATAGGTCTCTTCCTGATGATGTCGGTGTGGATCTTTCTGCTATAGTGTATGATTTTCATGGATTTGTACGGACTTCGTACGGCTGCCAATATAGCACAACCTGTAAGCTTGATTTTGGTCTAAAGAACTATGGGCTAATACAAAAGATCTGTATCTGGATAATTATAGCCTAAAAAACAAAATAAAGAAATACCTGTGAACCCTTGTGATAGCTTCTGTATGAAGTTATCTCTCAAACTTGTAAACACCAGTGATAACTTCTGTATGAAGTTATCTCTCAATTTGGCAATAGATCAGCTGATCTTTCACAACCTCTGAATCGTACATAATGAAGAGTTGACGTTTTTCAATGCAAATGGAATCCTGGAACCCTTGGCTCAGTCTTTACAGAATAATTTCTTAACAAGAATCAATATCAATAATCAATCATGAATACAAACTCTCTCCCATGAGAAACTCTTATACCCTCCAAAGGTGTGCTTGCTAAAATTAGATTTCCTTAAATTAGACGTAGGATTTTTTAAATTAAATTATGGTCTTAAAATTAGACCAATTCTTAAATTAGAATTAGGGTCTTAAACTTAGACCAAATAATTAATAATTAATTAAAATTAGACCAAATAATTAATATTTGATTAAATCAATCAAATATTAATATCTCCTTTAATTCATGTCCAAAAGAGCCTGAACGAAAGCCAACTATAGGAATTATGCTAATCGTAGCCAAGCCAATCTCCATCATGACCCTCTATTCATCCTATCAGCCTACGAGGGTCGCATAATAGGCTAATCATCCACTCTGCACATGTCAACTAAAAAGGGGACATGACAATAGTATCCCTGGAGTCTAACAACTATTGAAGTGCACAATTCATTGTTTATTTATTATATATTTGATCACTCATTCCATATCTAACTTTATCCACCATTACAAACTCTAGTTTCATATTAGTCAAATATTTCTTGAGGTGTTACCTCTAATTAAAGATTTCTTAGAATATCTACTTATGCTAGTGTGTATTATAATCTAGGACCTATACATATTCCTCTAGTACTTCACCAATGGATTCAATTTCAACATAGATAACCTACCCTACATAGATAAAATGCATCCCAAAATTTTAAAACTCTATCTTATTCAATACTTAATTAGATGGAGGTGGCATTAACAAAGTGGGGCATTGTAGATGTATCCTTTAGCTGTTATGATCTACCTTTTATTGGGATATGATATGTTTAATTTACAATGGTGGTATGTAGGTAGGAGTGTCAATGATATATGTAATAGAGCTAGTGAATGGTGACAAATCTTTCTTATAGTCATTCTAATCCATCATGGCTTCTAAGATTAGCCTTAATAATGTGTGCAAAGTGTCTTAATATCATATGAGTTATGTGAGATCAAATTTTTAAGTGTTGTTAATGAATTCCTTAGTATTTATGATCTGCATTAGAATCTCACTACTAATTCATTCCATTTTGTCTGTGTGTCTCTATGCCTAAAGTATTGTAAAATAATTCCACATAATCTAGCGTTGTCAATCTAAATAATTGTCCCTCATATTATCTATATCATTTAAATATTATTATAATATAACATTCATATCCTTCATTATTGTCATTTGGCTCAACATTTTTACCTTAGTAGTAGCAACCTTGGCAAAATATAAGTTTGAACAATCCAATGTTACGCCTAGTTGTTACTTCTAGTCCGGCATGTTTCATGAAACTTGTTTTTCTTATATCATAAAAACCTCAATAATATTTTGATACTATTTGAATATATGTATGATTATATCCAATTCTAATTTGATGCATTGTCTTAAATAATTGAGTTCTTAAAATGTTTGGGTAGTGCACCAATCTGTTATTAGTTGAGAAATGAGTTTTTTCAACCTACATTGGTCAAATATGACTTGGTAACTGATGACTTTATGACCAATGTAAGGAAGGTATCTTAAAATGTTCCTATAAACTTCTTGTAAATGGACTTGGAGATCAATGGTATTCATTTTAAACTAGCTATCCTCCTACTCCAATGATGTAGCCTTTTGTGTAACTGAATCTTGAAAATCAACATCACCCTCCAATTGCTTTGACATGGGTAAGCAAAAAACACCCAAGGATACTTCCTTCCTTATAAATATTATGGCCAAAGTAGTAATTGTATATATTTTATTAGTACATAACATTGTTTTAATAGGAAGAGAAAAATATACTAGACAAGTTTGGTAGATGTAGCCCATCTTGGGTTAACCACATTAAATTTGGTGTGTCCTATTTTATGCATGTTTATGATTATTTTTTGTATATTTGATTGATTCATTTCAAAGTTTTTATTGTATGAGATTTGTGGATAAATCTGTGTTTTATTTTATCCTAACACACATTCCTCTAAAATAAAATGTTGAATGTTAAACATGTGTCATAGGTAGAGTCATCATATGGTGCATTTTCATCTTGAAGTGCCTACTCCACCACATTATCTTGCACATTCTCTTGTGGTTCATCATATATATGTTATTTTGGATCATCCTCTCCCTTTTTATGTTCATCCTTTACTTGTTGTTGATGTTCTACTTCCTTTTACTCTGGTTGCAAATCAAGTGCTGTAGCCTTTTCTTGTTCCATGTGGGCTCTTGCTTGGGCATCATGTTATGGATATGCCTCAACTACACATTCTTATTCCTCTATGTCCTTATATACTTGGGCTTGTTTCTACTTGAGGGATTCATATTATTCTTGTTTTTCTCTTTTGGGTAGCTTCATCACTACATTATTAAGTAGTAATCTCATCATTTTGGGATTGTATATGCTGAGTTATGGCATATGTAGCATATTTTTATTTTTGAGCCTCACCTTGTTTGGCTATAACCAGATATTCTTGTGTTTTTTATGCATCCTCAATATCTTGATTGTGAATAAGCTTTACATCCTCATCCTTTTTCTTGGCCTCAACTTATTCATCTTGCATTTTTTCTTCTACATGACGTTGTCACTAAATTGTTTCCTATTATTTTTCCTCTTCTTTTTGACATTTCATCCACTTTTGGCATATGTGTCATTCTAGAGTCCTCATTGATTATCCTTGTGTATCTTGATATTCTTCCATAGTAGGTTATTATAGCACCAACACCATAATATCTATGAGTGGGACTTCCTTAGCTAATAGTGTGTTATTTTGCCACACAATATCAGTGGAAATATAATACTTTTTCTTACCCAAGGTGACCAATATTAACATGGATAGCAGTGAAGTTTTATTAGGAGAATGTTACATCAGATGCATAGAGGGCTCATCTTGAAATATTAAGGCTAAGAGTTATTCTTTTAGAGTAGGGAGACTCGAATATCTAATAGATTTCTCCTTCCCCAGATATGTTCTTATAGTAAGATATCAGCTAACAGTGCAAAAGGGTCTAGAATATTAGAAGTTTTAGATGTCTCTCTTTAAAAATATTGGCATTAATCTTCATGCACTTGACCTCTAGTACCATAGTATATACTACAATCAAGGAATGGTAATATGGGACTTCAAGCCATAGATTTATTGGCACTTTCTTTTACACCTAAATTATGTGCACAAATTTCTACAAAAATATTTATCTTTCATCTTCTTTTTCATATAATTCACCAACCATGTCTTCCATCATGACCTAGTAAACTTCTAGTTCATTAGTTTCCATTTGGGGTAAGTCATAACTTCTCACTATCCAAGGCACCTTTAGATCATTGATCTAACTCAAATTACTACATGTCTTCCATATTTATGGAGAGGGATATCATTCCATTAGGACCTTCTACTTTCCTTTATGTATCTATGACATAGAAGCCTCAACTTGTTACTTTTTTAAAACTATTGTGATGGGGGTATTGTCTATAGTGGTACAACTCTCCTAGCTATGTAAAATTTTTATTTCTCTATATATTCCTTTGTCATATCGATGTCAATGAAATATGAAAAAGATCTAATATATGAATTTAGCACCTCATAAATCTGAATTGTGATCCGCTTTGTTATCTTGGTAATAACTGTATCTTGCCCTAAGTATTGCATGATGTCGAGTTGTACTATAGGATGTGTTATAATTATCCCTAGGATTTCCTCCCACAATTAAAAAAACTTATATTAATGACAAAGGGTTCCCCTTTATTATGTACAAATCAAGTCTGAAAACTATTGTGTAGGCCAATAGTTGTTCTCTGGATCTATTTCTCATTTTTGGGACTTCTATTATGTGAATCAAAATAGAAAAATGAGAAACTGATACTAGAAAGTTTGGTTGGAAGTATTTTAACCTTTTCAATTTTGGTGATGATATTTTTAAAAAAGAACTCAGGATATTTGAGCTACTCATTGTGATGAATATTACTATATACGATGTCAATGACACCCTTAGTGGCTTGGTTCATAGACCGAGTGGTCTATTAAAACTGGTGGGTTATGAATTCATCTAGAATGCACATAGGTTCATTTAAAATGTATTTTATGGCTATGACATGCAATCCATAGGTGTATGTTTCTCAAACTTCATGAAGTAATATGGGTGCCATTGATTTGTAAAGGGTAAGAGAGCCTCCACATGTAAGCACCCTAATTAATTTGGCCATTACTAGTGTATTAATCATAATAGTCACATCTAGGGAAATATATATGTTTTTTCATTATACTGAGGAATGGTTGAAAAGCCTCACCCATATCACTAAAAGTTAGTAGGCATATTAGTCACTCAATATATAAATTATGAAACATGTGAAGTAATGTGAGAGTTAGAGGTTGCACTTCTTGTATAGGGTCCAAAAGGAAAAGCTTACTCTTAGTATCTTAGAAAAAAATAAATGGTTAAATATCAAGAAATTTCATTTATTGGATCACAATATTGATGCCTATTTCTTCTTTTTGCACATTAAATAGAGGCATGATAAGCTAAGATTAGTCCATTTAATCACATGCCCTAGATGATTCATTGAGTAGTATATGGAGTGTAGATCAATGAATATTTGTACTTGGTAAAATGTAACACTCAACTTGATTACCAATTTTTTAAATTTACATAAATTTGAAATGCAAAATTGGTTATCAATGAGTTACCTTTATAGTTTTCACACAAATTGATTTCATTTTGAATGCCTTATTGAGATATATTTAAAACTGACATTAATTTAATTTAGGCATGAAGAACACTGATGTGGTGGATTTTAAAATCTCTCAAGACATATCAATGTTTATTGACACATGTGATGAGATATATCATTATATCTATTTTTCACTATACTTGACCAGCTAGCTTATGATAGCCATCGATCACCAATATTTAGTATTAAATATCATTTATGACTATTAATTTTTCTATTATCTTTCCTAATTTTTCTTTATTAATATAGAATCTATATTTGAATAATTCTTATAATAATCAATTGACCATTTATTAATATAAATTGCATTTCCTCTTAAGGTGTTTTGTTTAGTCTATCTAAATATCTCTACATAGTCACTCATATAACCATAACTCAACTGACCCTTGCACTCCTCAATTATATCAAATCTCTTAAAACAACCTTTAAAATTAACATTGATGGTATTACAAGGCCCTTTAATGTATCTCCTATGAGATACCTTAAAATAAAACTCCAATCATGTGCGTGTTCATGGTATCTACTAGGAGAACCCTTGAAGGTACTACAAGATGCTTTAAGATATCTCCTAGAAGAGACCTTGAATGGAATTATAGTAACTTCAAGAGTACCTTGAAGTTATCCCCTTGGAGATACATTTAAAAATTTCATAAGCATACCATTAAATTGGTATTATAAGGCCCTTCAAGGTATCTTCTAGGAGGTACCTTAAAAAAATTTCAAATCATGTGCATGTTCAAGGTATCTACTAGGACACCCCTTAAATGCACTATAATATTCTTTAAGGTATATACTAGGAGTTACCTTGAAATAAAATTTCAATATCTACATGTTCAAGGTATCTAGTAAAAAAACCTATTGATGTGGGTTTGGTGCACACTCTAGAATTTAACATAGTGACCTTTAATGTTTTTGGACCTAAATGAAAATAAGCTTCACTCCACGGCATGAGTTATCCTCTTAGAGTTATTGTTGCATAACAAAATTTGATATATTACAACTTAGATCAATAAGGTGTCTAAGATAGTTACATATTACACATATGTGGCTATACTATAAAGTAAACACTCCTATACACCTTAGAACGTTAACACAATTTTAACCAATTGTTTTGATCAATGAAAAATGCTAACTTTTAATAGATTTTTCACATACAGAATTATCATATATAAATTACAATAATTATAATTATTTATATCTTATGCACACTTAAAATTATTAAGTTAACACATCCAAGAAAATAAAACCTCAATAGCACATATATGAGAAGAAAGAGCATTGGCATAGTTTCAAGACCATCAAACTGATTTGTTCCTATATTTATAAAAATTATTCTAACCCTTTTGAATAAGGATCATACATGTCTAGATAGACTCGGGGAGGGGTCAACTCATTCTTCAAGTTCATATAAAGTCATATTTACTATTATCAACAAAAATTTCACCCTTTGTAAGCTAGTTTAAGCCTTCCAAATTTTTAGTAACATGGAAACACCTTAAGGTTGTGGGTGACCTATTGGAGAGGTGAATCTCTAGGTTAAATGGATTGCTCCCTTTTATGAATCAATTAGGCTCAAAAACTACTCTACGAACATGCTAGGAAAAGAGAGAAAACTTATTTTAATGAGGTGATGAACTAGAATTACTTGACTACTACTAACTAGCTATGAATGCAATTTAAACATGAGACTAACCTTCACAAACACTACTCCAAATATGCCTCTCTACATTAACATTTCTCATGGAGGTTTTAAAGAATGTTTGGGCTAGGAAGACTAGTCAAGAGGCCATGAAATGACACTAATGTGAATAAAATTTACTCAACATTTCACACTCCACTTAGACACTTCAAAATATTTGTAATTTTTTTTAAAACTTAATATGCATGAAATAAAAGGACAAACATGTCAAGGAATCAAAGTTAGTCACTTGACAAGATCAACTAACTACACAAAGATATTAAAACTATTCAAAGGAAGAGGTAAAAACAAAATTTGTATCATCAATAAAAGGATTTTAAATGGGTAGGGATTTTTCATACCTAGGTGGAGGATACCAACATAACCTATCTAGGTTGAACATATAGAGAAATATGAGAGAAGAAAGAGAGAGAGGCATAAGAGAGAGAGAGATGACAAGTGTCTCTCAAGAAAGTTAATTAAAGAAAAGTGTTTGAATATATTCATATCCATTCAAATACAATTTTTTATCTGATATCATGATATATTTCAAGATTTTGTGAGGTATTCCTCTTTACATTCAATGGTTCATGTTATTGGAGAAGGAGTTAGAACCTTGGCTTGACACCTAGTGGGAATATCTTTCTTTGATAATACTTGGGCATTCCTTGAAATAATTAGACTATTTTTAGATACCTAAAAACTCCTCTTTAATACCTATTATACTCTCTAAATGTTTTATTTGACACATCACATTATTTTCTTCTTAGATGTCTTGAAGCCTATTTTGTCCTACTATGCTAATATTTCTCAAATTTCTCAAAACTTGAATTTTGTTTCATAAGTAAAATTATTGTTCATTTATGGCATCTTCATATCATAATAGACTTATAAAAACTCATTTTGATTCATCAAACTCTCTTCAAGACTCCATATTGTACCTTTTCCTATCATTAGTCATCTTTTTCTTGTAACCTTGAAATCATGTAAACCTCTTTGTGTATAATAATTTATGGAGTTTATTTGAAAAATGATCACATATTTTAATACTAGGTATGTATTTACAACTACATGTCAAATCTTAAGACCTAACTCCTAGTTAAAGTGTTATTTTTATATCATTCTCTCTCCTTAATTAGGCCTCCTTGTCTAAAAATTGAGTTTTGGATCTACAGGAATCCCATACATATGAAACCTTGAAAAATGTGTGATTTATTTTTATG
Organism: Torreya grandis; assembly: GCA_037957365.1. Classification (NCBI taxonomy): domain Eukaryota; kingdom Viridiplantae; phylum Streptophyta; class Pinopsida; order Cupressales; family Taxaceae; genus Torreya; species Torreya grandis. Next base: position 448,955 of record JARHVA010006721.1, on the reverse strand, counting down.
ACCCCTTGAGGATCCTTCATATCAAATTTGAGCTCTTGAGATCTTGAACAAACCTCCCAAATAGCTTAAAACATTTATTTTTGGCCCTTTTTTGTAAACCTATAGTTTGCACATGCCAAATAATTGAATGGGAATATAATTAGGTGAGTTAGCAAGATCATTCATGTCATTTTGAGGATTATTTCATCTTGTATTTTTAAAAACATCATCTCTTGAATTGGGTTATTCTAGTCCTATAGACACCTCAAAACCAACTTGTAGTCTTAAGGATGATTCAAAAAGAACAAAATCTCTTCCCCTGAACCAATGCCACAATATTGAAGTAGTTATAACCTTAAAACACATAAAAAAATCATTTTCCAACATTCAAAACTTCATAAGAGATCTAAGTGAAAGTTGGTAGCTTCTCATGTTGGCAAACTACATTCTGTGAGGTCTAAGAAGAAAATAGGTCTGAAAGTGTTACTTTGGTCTTTATTATAACATTAAAATGACACATCTAGGTTTGCAAAATTTAACATGACATTTTTCAATGGTCATCTCCACCATTTTCCTCCATTAGTTATCCTTCAACTTCATTCTCCCATACTTAGGGTTCTCAAGTAAATTATTGTTAGTGAACCTATTTGACTATGTGGACTTATTTTCTCTTTGTTTCAAGATATAAAAACTCATATATTATTTCCTTTAATCCTTTAAACCTCTCTTCATGTCCTCTTATTATCCTCAATAGACTAATCTTCATCAAACCACTTCACATGACTGTGTTATTTGAATTTAGGCCTATTAGGCCTAAATAGAGCTTATCTGCATTTCCTGACTTTGAAATTGGGTTTGAGGATCTAATTGAGATCCTAATATCATCATGAAACCATATTCAAATGATTTACCTTACCTAAAACCTTTCATAGACCTTTATCTCTCTCAAAAAAATAAAATATCTTTCTTGAAGGTAGGCAGACATGTAGAAACTAATTTGACTATGTATGAAGGGTTTAGAGAAGTTAATTTGATCATATCTCTCTATACCTTATCTATGTTTACATTAACCTCCAATAAATATTGTATCTTTATCATTTTCTCACCTAAAATCCCATTCTACTATCATGTATTTCATTTTCTTTTCAATTTTGAAAAGCAACTTGAACTACTCAAGCCACCTATAGGTATACACTGGAGTCTTGACTACACTCTAAGGTGTTTAGGTTTATTATACAAGTTATTAGACACTTAAATATCTTTATCATATTAATGTGATTTCATATCCTTTCACTAACCCTCTATAACTTTATCAAAGCATTGTATTCTAACAAACATATACCCTACTTCTCATTTTTGAACATATACAATTGTAGGTGGTCATTATGATGATTGAAGTGTTAAGCTCATGAAATGTGACCCTACTCAATTAGGTCATTAATAACCTGAATGTGATTAATATTCATTGGAGGTTTTTTCTCATTGTATGATAAGTTTCATTATCCATTTCATAGCATTTTACAAACTTTTATCTTCTCATTCTTATACTCAGACCTGCATATGAGTATTAGGTTTGTGAACTCAATTAGTGACTATGGCATAGTAAATTCAACCCCTTATAAATCTCAAATATATTAGGATGTTTTCATTGAGTACAAACCTAAAATTCTCTCTTCACTTCTTTCATAAATTCCATCAAACATCAGACCTTAAATTTGTGGCTTTCATAGCCCGTAGGTCTCATTCAAAGCCTTTTGTTCTCAAGTGATGATAGGCTCCTTTAGGATCACAAGGATCTTAGGAATATTCCTCATACTGTATACTTGAATCAGGGTTTTAATTATTCAATCCAAACACTTAGAAGGTCTCAAAATAGTTGTATTTACCTACAACCTCATGGGGACTTGCACCAAGAAAGAGTAACATGTGTACATACGTTATAAGACCATTTGAGTGTTGATGATATTTTTTGTGACTTTTTGAAATATGAATAAGGTATTTTTATATCTTAAAAACAACACAATAACCACTAGCATACATCTCTAGTCTCATTTCAAAATCAAGGCCATGAGATCAAAACTATAACATATGACCATGAGATCTTCTTATTTGACCAGTACATACATGTGTTAGATGGTGATTAATAATTATTTAATATGGTTATGTGGACCTTTGAGGAGACTCTTAAATTTTTACCTTGTCTCCATGAATTCAAACTTGCAACTATGTTGCCCAAAACTGAGACAATGGGGTTTAACATTATTTTTAGCACCCTATATCCTTACCAATTATTGATAAATTTAAGAAGCTAAATCAAATAAAAAATGCCATTTATTGAGATTTCATAGGGGTCCCAACATCTATTCAAAATCTTAGACTCCAAATCCACTTGTATGTCCTATACCATTCACTTGAAAATGGCCTTCTTGAGCTTGTGAATAGAGTGACAGGTAGAAAAAGAGTATTATCACTTATACCTATGAAATATTATTGAGGTTTAAGATGAATTTTGGAAGGTGAATGGATGTTAATAAATTGTTTTCACATGTATATGATCTCAACAAGTTCATACAAGTGCCTTAAACTCTTTTATTTGGCATTGAAACTATCATACTAGCCATCTTCTAACCTGAATTGACATCTTTAAACCATATTCAAGTTTTATAATTCATTTATGAGTTTTTAAAATCCATTTTTTAAAAAATCTCTTCATATTTTCTTTTGAAAATAGCTTTGTATCCTTATGAAGTGCATAAAAGATCAACATATGTGAAAATGACCTCATAGAGATGAAGTGCACCTTGTTAAGACTTATTCAAGTTTTAAAATACCTCTTTACCACTTGATTAAATTTTATATACAATATTTACACCTTGAAAATGCTTAATTTGTCCATAATGGAAACCTAGGTTTCTCTAAAAACCTTTAAAAATGTTATAATACCTTAATATCTTCAAACAAGTTTAGCAAGCTTTAAACCAAGTGATTAAGTTAAAGGACTTGACTTAATGGACCATGTACCATCTTGAAACATAATAAAATACTCCTATCACCTACTATACTTACGTTTAAATCCTTGGAATGCATGAAAAGGACACTACCTTAAACAATGCCAACAAGACTAACACATCCTCATTTCAAGACCTCATATTGCATGGGATGGATTAAGAACAAGGCATGGAAGAATGATAAGCAAATTATTAACCATATGGGTTTATATTTTGACCTTTGGGGTCAAAATTAGTCAAAAAATTTGTGATTTGTTGGGGTAACAGGTTTTCTATGCTAAAATACTAGTAGCCTTTTCATTCCATTGGGTAATAGAGTCACTTGCACTCTACCATATACCTAATTTGACCTTGACCTTAGATTCAAGAATATAAATAAGATAAGATAATTGATTGGCCTAAAACACACACAAATAAAATAAAACATATAAAATATGCACACCACACTTGTGCTATAAATCACTTGGGAAACACAAAACAATAAGCAAACTACTCTGTACAAACTAACTTATAAATATTGATCCTCTTGGATCAAAAGGGAAAATTTTAATATCATCCTCTTCATATGGTGAATAAGTATGTGAATTAAGCTACCTCATAGACCTTTTCTTTGTTCCACTCATATGTTTCTTATTTTCCAATCCTCTTGGAAGTCCTTTAAGTGAATCTTCAACATTAAACATGTTCCCAATGAATACAAATTCATCTTGATCTTCAACCTTTACCTCATGCTAATGTTATATGATAAGATTGCTATCCAATGTGACCAAAACTATAAATTAAAATTTTGATGACTCTTAAGGTTCATTTTTTTCATTTTGTGCATTTTGACCATCTTTCTCTTGAACATGCTTACCTGAAGGTATAAGTTGGTCATGTAAACTCAACAAATTTTTTTCAATTTCTTCCCAAAAAATAGCCTCCTCTTAGTCACTTGAAAGGATGTCAATTTGGATCCCATTATTATTATTATCATCTCTATGGATAATATGCTCATCAAATGCTTCAATTAAAACATTGTCTAGTTGAGTTTAACCTCTTCAATCTGTATCATCCACTCATGATATCAACATGGCTAATAACCAAAGCATCCTCATGATAACTTGACTCATAATTTGTTACAACTTCATTCAATACTACCTTTTCACAATCATCTTCTTCAAGATGTAACTCATGATCCATCCTATTGGTTTTCTCATTATCCTCTTCAATAGGTTCACTACTAGTAAACACTTCAAGCTCTCCCATGAAGTCGTGGTACAACTAATACTATGAATTATCTTCCTCATGATTGTCAAGGATTACCACCACTTTTTCATGCTTTTTTGGAGTAGAAACCTCATGAATATCTTATTGAAGGATTCTCTTTTATGGTTCTAATACACTTAACTCCTTCAACTCTTTCTTTCCATAAGGTATGGGATAATCATCTCGGATTAATAGATGCAATTGAAATCAAATATTTAACTCTTCCTAACATCTTTCTTGATATAATTTTACAGCTACAACCTCATTTTATACCTTCAAAACCACATTTTTTTTTGATGAAAGGAGAGGGTAGGAGGGCAAGAGAACTCTTTGGTATTCTTGAAACTTGACAAGGTATATTTCCAGCTCAATATTTTGGGTTTGGTCTTATTGTAAGGTTCTTGGAGATGTTATTGAAGAGAGGGAAAAGTATTCATTAGCTTAACTTATAACATCTTTTATCTCTCTCTTATTCTTTGGTATATATAAGAAAATATTCACTCACAAGAGTTATCATGGTGTAACTATGATTCATAGTCCAAGAAGGCTTCCATAATGGAGTGATATTGTATTCTTAAGGAAGGGTAGGTTTGGATTGAGGAAGAATCAGAACCAAAAGAGATGGAATAGGGGTAGGAGATGATGTTAAAACTTGTTTGGGTTACACATTTTTCTTTTCCCATCTCACTAGCCTACTCTCCATGAACTTAATTATGTCTCTTATATGTAGCCTTTCCCTTGTTAGGATATTTTGATTTTATTTTTTAATTAATTCCCACTCTCCTATTGTAAATTTTAATGAGTATTTTAGTTTTTTCAAGAGGCTAAAAAAAACAAAATGGCCAATATCAACTTTTTATCCATCATCCTCATCACTATTTCATTATTTTGCATTTTCATGAGTAACTGATTGTCTTGTTCTTTCCTATCTTAAATTTTCCTAGCTTTAGACTCTTCCTCAAACCTCAAATCTTGATGATAAAAAAATTTGATATTTAAGATTTTATTTTTTCTTATGTTTTTCCCTCATACTATGATTCTCCTTCATTTTCTTCTCAAATTCAAGGATAAGATTTCTATTAGTTTGTTTAGGCTGATTAAGAAGATAATGATCTTACCAAGGCTGGTAGAAATTATACATAGGAGAAGGACGGGAATAAATGTTATGACAAGGATTCTATAAAGTTGAAGGGATATTTGAGGAGAATACATGAACATGATCAATTTGATATGAAGAATTTTCAAGTGTGGAATATGTATTTTCACCAAAGGGAGATTGAAAATTGATGTAGGAGCATCAAGAAAGTCAATGTATTTAAGTGTGTTTTATTCTCATTTTGGTTTATTTTATTTTTATAAGTCCTATAGGGACCTTAGGAAGGTATTATATTGATTATGTTTCTTAGTATTAGATGTTCTTAGCCTTGGTAGCTTTTCCTTCCAAAACTCCAATTTGAAAATTTGAATTAAGTTCTTAGATTAGGGAGATGTTTTGTGGTATTTGGTGAAGTCTAATTTTTTAAATGTGTTCTTGGGTCTTAAGGTGTATTAATAGATTATAAATTTATTCAAATGTTTAACACAATTATAATGAAATTTAACTTCATTAGGAAAGTAGTTTGTAACTACCTTTCAGACATATAACTAACAGGATAATAGAAAAGAATGCAAGAAAAAGAGGAATGATATGGGTCTTCGGAGTAAAGAAAGTAGAGAGAAGGTAGAATGTGGTAGATAAATTAAATATTGAACGATTTTTTTATATGTATGGTTTAAACTTCAAGACAATCAATATAAGTTGTTACATTTTCATGTTTGCCTATATATACCCTATGTGTTTACATGTTCTATGTTCAAATCTAAAGACTTTGTAAATGTCATTTGCAAGGGAAGATTCTATGGAAAGGTTTTGAGAATTTATATACATTTAAAATATTTTATTTTATATAATTCAAGGTTCACTAAATTTTATTTTTATAAATACTTTCTAAGTATATCAAAACATAAACTTTGAATAACCTATGTTTTGTGATCAAACAAACTTGAATGTGAATTTTTGATAAGATAGGTTCTGTAGAATTGTTTTTTGTACTTATATGAATTTTTAATCCATTATTATAACATTATTAATATTCCCCAAGTGTTTTCAATTCGTTTGGATCCATATTTGAAGAATAATATACTAAGACTTGCAGGTCATTGTGTCTGCATACATAGACAGAGCCAACATTTGAGTAAACTGATGAAATGAGGTGTTAAGAGAATATTATAATGATTTAATAAGGTTTATAAAGTTGGTGAAAAAAAATTTCAACATTCACAATGACTTTTAATTCACTTTGAAACATAAAACCTTGAAACCTTTCCTCTTGAGCTAGTATGAAGGGTTGAAACCCTATCAAAAAGCCAAAAATTTATCAAAGTGAAGGATTAGAGGGGTTATAGTAGTTGGTGGAGATAATTTAGTGTTTGGATGAATTTAAAATGGTTAGGATAGACCTAATTTAGGTCTTTAAAATGTTATAATAGGTAACTAATTCAATATATTGCATATTGTAAGGTCTTGACACACTCAAGATAGTCAAAATCTTAAAACTAGGGTTTCAGAATTTGAATTGAAATTATGAGAGGTTACACCAATAAAACATAGGAAAAAATTTTTATTATTTTTATTTTTATGTGAAATAACATATTTTATAGGTTTCATTCTTGTACAAAGTACCTAAGTATGAAATACAAGGACTATGTTCAAAATAAAGGTAATTAGGCCTAATGAAGGACTAATGGGAAGGAGAGGTGAGAAAGTGGTGAAGCCAAGGGATTTGGTCAATGGAAATTTTTTTGGAGATAAAATATTGTATAAGGTATTATAAAGGACATCAAAATTTCATGACAAGAATTTACTTGTCTATACAATTCAAAATTGTCAAAAAAGGCTACTAAGAGGGAAGTTTGGTTGAAGGTTTGAGGAGTGAATAAGGAAATTGAGGTTGTAAGAGAGTTTGAGCTAAGTTGAAATAGTTTTTTAAGCCTAAGGGAGTCTATCCAAGTTAAATATTATCTATATGATACCTAGATCAAGAAATGAAGTGAGTTGGGTATTGAGAACCTTAAAGCCTAATGAAGGCTAGTGTGTGAGATTACATGAAAGAGAGATTGAGAATGAATGGGATGAAAATAATAGATAGGTGTAAGGTGTATAGAGGATATAAAGGCATAGTGAGTGAGTTTAATAATCCTAGTCAATAAGATCATGCATAAGATTGATATAAATCCTAGTTAGAGAGAGTCGATAAATAAGAAAAGATTGAGTAGTTTGGTTACATGAATATTTTATATTCTAGACATCTCCATGAAATTAAAAATTTCATGAAAAATACTTAACCATTTATCTCAATGGCTAAAATTTAAATTCGAGTCATTTATTTCTCCCTCCATACCTATATAACCAAGCTCACCCACTCCCTCAAAATAACTATAAATCTTGAAGCCTACTTGCTATCTTGTAGTCATTATCATCTTCTTTGCATCCATCGAAAGCCATTATCAAGATCAATCATCCATTGGAAGCCATTATCAACATTAAGAAAGAAATCCAAATTTTTCCAATTTTGAATAAAAGATCCATTGGACAATCTTGGAGAGGATATAAAAGAGGTAAAGTGATGGTAAGAGTGTTCTTATTGAGATGATTATCTTTTTTATCCCCTCCTACTTGTGTGTTTAGATTTTAGGTTTTTTATTACTAAAATTAGTATTATAAGTTGGATCTAAAATTTAGGCTACATTTTAGAGATGATAGTGGGAACTTACTCCCTTAGCTAGCCTTATAAGCTTGATGGAAGTGATTTGGATGCTTATAAGACAAATTGGACATGAATTGAAGTCTGAATTTTGAAAACAATTCATGCATAGGTGAATTGTGGTTTTAGGCTGGTATTAGCAATATTGTAGTTATGATATTGTAAGTATAGTTGTGATCTTATCAGCTAACTACTAATGGTTAAGGTTTTTTATAGGTCCTTTACTTATGACAAAATCATGACTTTAATAGTTGTAGTTTTTCCTTACAAGTTATGGTTTTGTAGGTTATAGTTGTGATTTTGTAAATGTTGATAGTTAGGGTTATATTGCTATATTATGTTTCAACTAACCTTCTACAAGTTAATCTAGGTTTTATCAAATTTTTAGAGGTGTCTTGATCTTCTCTTGTGTATGGAAAGGAGGGGTAGTCTAGAATTATGATTATTTGAGCTTTGATGATAATATCACAACTTTGAAATCTGTAACTTTGACCTAGTAATAGTGATAATGATAGTTGTAGTCACAGTTTTGTCAAAATTGGTTTTGCTCTAATCCATGTCTTTTATCTATTACTAATTATTATATAAAGTGTTACTTTATTTGTGTTATTCCTTGGGAAGTCTTTTGGTTTCTAGTTTTGTAGGAATAAGAGTATTGAATTAAGCTTAGGACCATTTATCCACCATATACAAAATTTCTACTTTGACATTTGTGGCTTTGGTCTAGTAATTATGTTATTATCATCAATAATTATGGTTTTGTCCTCCCTAAACAAATTGGTAAAATCTTTCCCTGACTAGTTTTATATTTCAGATAAGAGTCCCTCAACTTTTTCTAAATACTTATAAAATATTCAATAAGCCAAGGTTATCTCTAAGCCATTTTAACTATCTTGGAATTTAGTCATATTTTACTATACTTATGCTTTCATAATACTAATAGGTTTAGTGTTTGTCTACAAGGATAAATAGTCATAGGATAAAGAGAAAAAAAATATCAAAGACTTCACCATAAACTTTTTTTACCCCCTAATGCATAACCACAAGTCTCAAACTTGAAACTTAGACTTGCAAGTAGTGATTTTGTAGGTTGCAGTTGAAGTTTTGTAGTTAGATAAGAAAACATAGTAGTTTGGGTCATCTTTAAGGATCAACAATTTTCATCCTTCTTTTTGTATAGTAGAATTATTATTCTATTTATTAGAAACATTTTAATGTCTCATTCATCTAAAAGGTCTTAATATAATTGTCATAAGAGGATGAGAATAAACATTTCTGATATGTCTGTTTTATATTTTTCTAAAAGATTAGTTGTCTCACTAACATCCATCTGCCTTAGACATATTTTATAATTTTCTTATTTTCTACAAAACCATAGATTTTTTTTTTTAAAAATTGTGATATTATTATGTGTAATTGTGGTTTTGAATAACTTTATTTTATCTTGGATTAGTGATTTTTTATTTTTTGGTTGTGATATTGCTTTATGTTTTTGTAGTTTTGTAGGGACATATTTTTGTAAAAATTTAAATTACTAAACCATTTTGGTGTAGGACCCCTTAAGACCATGGCACCCCACTTTGTTTTCTATCCTTTATGCTTTCAAGAAGGGGTTCCTAAATTATATTATCTCAATTTTTATGTCCTTGTCGTCTACATTTTCTTCATTATATATACTTGTGTGTTGTGGTCTTGTTTGTGTATATTTTCTTATATAGACTTGTGTCTCTCACACATAGGTCATTAATTAGTAATCATGTTATGCATACCTATTTGTTATCATTCCTAAGTATAGGATAACATGTAACATGGAATCCATCCCCACACATGGACTTAACAAATAGTGGTTAGTGATGTGGATTTCATCACCATGCACTAACCAAACTCCATCTTCTAGTGGAGTTTAAAAATTAGGATAGCTGTCATTTGGTGCCTAAGCAGAATTACACATAAAGGGTTTCATGGAGTGAGGGGTGGTTAATTTTCTATTTTTTAGGAGGTTAGATAACATCATATATAAACTTGGGCCCCAATATACCTTATTTTAGATAGGTAATGAACTAAGAAACCCTTGCATATACCTAGATAAGGATCCTTTAGCCATAAAAAGTGTAATAATGCTGAAGTCAGTATCAAATCCTAAGTATCCATCATGTGAAAACAAGGTCAAAAAAGTTAGGTAAATTCTAAAAAAGGGTCACTAACCTACATCCTCACCCATGATTCCATTTGATGGTGTAGGAATCAAGTTACACACCCTTATCAGTTGACTAATTTAGGATTCATAATTGTGTGTGTTGTTTGAGTGTTGTGTTAGACCCATATTATTTACAAGCCCAGTCTACTATACCTTATTATATGAGTGATACCATAGATACCACTAGGCAAATATCCATTATCATCTCATCATCTCATATTCATACCATTTCCTCCACACCTTAATCTCCCATCTCTGCTCTAATCTACTATCCATAGTCTCTATCCACCTCTCTATATCTTAAAGCACATCCATCCTATATCACCTACCCATCTTGTACTGATCACACACCTTTCATATCTAACATTTATTATACATATTTCATCTTAAGTAATTTTCTACAACCCTTCTTTTCTAATCTTACATACCATATCATACCTACCATATATTTTATCCACCTAATATCCATCATATATCCTCTATTTTCATTTTCGCATCCTATATCTTATATCTCCCATACCATCACCTTTGAATACTATACTTCATCTTGAAACCAAGTTCTAGTGGTTATCCATCCTTTTTAAATCATTGTTACTCTCTAAATATTTAGTCTAGTTATTATGAATATACATATCCTTATTAATATTATAATCTAGAACCCATCACTCATCTATATCAAATGCCTTCTTTACCTTGCACCCATTAGATTATCTCTTTTCAAGTGGACAAGGTATTTGATCCCATTACTCTCTTTCATCCTTGATAGATTGGTCTCTTATGAGGTTTTGTCTCTTGGTAATTCTTAGTCACCCCATCCCTTTATAAATATGATCACATCACTCTCTTTGACCACTAATATATTTGGTTTCTATATGGAGATAACATTCAAACACTTCCATCTCATCTATCACCCCTCATCACATCTCTCTTCTCAAAATGGTGGTTCAAACCCATGCCCAACATAGGATTAGACAAGCTTCTAACTAAAATAATAATGTTAGAAATTGATATTAAGAAGGGGGGTGAATTAGTATAAAATAATGCACATTTAATTCTAAAACCATTCCATCATACATCAACATGATCTAACAACATAATCATGAGAGCACATACATCCAAATCATGAACAAGATCATACATCACATGAATACATCATCTACATGGGAAAATCTCATAGGGGATAAAATACACTAAACCCTAAAATATGAAATACATTCCTCTAATAACCATATCTAAATTTAGTGAGACACCCATCCCACAAGGAAATATAACCCTTATCTAGCTGAGCACACACACAACTAGACTTTTACAAGCTTCACCTTACAAGGAGGAACCAACCCCATAGGAAACTAATCACCCACTCAAATACCTTCAAAATTAAATCACCTTGAAAACCTATTTATAATATTCAATTGATGATGACCTCATTTATTTTCACTCTTCACCCTTTAATCTCTCTCAAACAACCTCTAGGGATTACTTGCTCAACTAGCCTCTTCTAGGATTAGTAGGTCTAATGACCTATGCATTATCATTTACCAACTTGATAAGATATACATGACTAATATTATTCACCCTATAATGTTTCTCAATGACCTATACCTTTTATTTCAAAGTCTCTCTCCTTCACTTGGCTCCACACATGCTCAACTAGCACAAATAGGCCAATTAGTCCATATACCATACTCTTCTTTTAACCCATCTTGGTCAGTGAATATGCTTATAAAACTTGTTTTAAACTTTGAATAAGTATCCAAAAACATTAAATGGGTGAGACACTCCACTCCATATTCCATCCATAGTCTGTAAGACTCATGTCCTCCATTAGGCCTTAATGAGACCTAAAATAATTAGGCCTTCAAACCCATATGTTACACTTATAACCTATTGGACCATCTTCAGCTTCCACCAATGCTTCAAAAACATCAAACATGACTCCAATAGACCATTTATCACACCCACAAAGATCCATAACACCTATAAATATAACTCACACCTTGAACCTAGAACTTAGCTCTCTTCTCTCTTTAGGCCTTGATACACAAAAAACACTGTCTTAGACTTATGAATCAAACACTCAAATTTTTCACATATCCATATGATTAGATCACATGGGTGGAAAATTTAGGACCTCTAAAACACTTCCAAAACCATTAGACACTCCAACATAGGCTCTAATCACTCAAATCATCTCTTTTAAAATGACCACTCAGACTGGTCACACAGTCAAAATACAGTAAAAACATTTTGACTCTCCATATTTGATTAGAGATAAAATATGATAACCAATGCCTTATTATGTTCCTTTTACACATATAAAATATATCCATACATATTTATTTCTTCAACTCTTGATAGAGTTGTTGGTCAAATTTCACTCCTAGGTTTGCACCTTTCAAATTTTGCCAAGTCCACTATGCAGGTTTTTTTAGAAGAAGAATTTTATACAAGAACATAGAAAATGTACAAATCCAATCCTTCAAAAAGCCTTATTTTGTTATTTTAGATAAGCCTTGAGATTATTTCAATTTTTTGGTTTTTGACTAACTCATTATTACTTTCAGACAAATTCTTTGAGATAGTTTTTCCAAAGACAAAAGCTAATTCCTTTGGGAAAATTATCTTCATAATTTCCCTGAAGGACCTTTTCAAGAAAAGGGACACTTGAAACATTTTTGAAGGGTATGTGAAAGGATAAAATGACACTTTCAACTTTTTTGAAAGGTAATTTTATTAGGAAATGGTCCAGTTCATCTTTTTTGAAGGGACATTTTTTTTTTTTTGAAGGGTACCTTACAACTTTCCCGAAGGGAATTTCATTTTTTTTAAGGGCATTTTTGTTTTTTTGAAGGACATTTTCAATTTTTCCAAAGGGATCATTTCAATTTTTATGAAAGTCATTTGCAACTCCTTCGAAAGGCACTTTTCAAGTAGGATGCCCTTTTCAAAAAATTCTAAGGGTACATTTCAAAAAATTTGAAGGGTACATTTTAGAAAGTCTGAGGGGTACATTTCAAAAATTTCAAAGGGTACATTTAAAAAAGTCTAAAGGGTTATTTTGTAGGAAAATGGACCAAACAACAAATTTTAAGGGTACTTTCCAACTTTTTCAAAGGGTACCTTGCAGCTAAAATGGTTCTCTACAAAGTTTTGAAGGGTATTTTTTTGGTGAGTGTCATTTCTAGATGGTCCATTTCACAAAGTCTGAAGGGCCAAACAAAAGTCCAAAGGAATTCTTTTAGAAAGATTGTCTGAGTGATTCTTTCAAAAAATTTGTCTAATACAAAGGAAACAAAAGGCCTGAGAGATTATTTGGGAAAATTATCTGCATAAATTACCAATAAAAATCCCAAATGAATTCTTTTGAAAAAAGGGTAAGAGGAAAAAGTTTGAAGAAAATATCATTTCAAAAAATATGAAGAACAATTGCAACTTTTCCAAAGGAATTTTTGTGGGTAAAGTGCCTGAAATAATTTCCCTAAAGGGTAATTTTCTGGGGAAGTGTCCTCCATAGTTTTTTTTAAGGGTATCCCTCCATAACAAAGAGGACCAAACAAAAAAAAGCCAAAGGAAATGTTGGGGAAGATTGTCTAAAGATAGCCATTGGGATTCAAACAAGGATGATGGTACTACAAATGTCAATTTTAAAATAAGGAGAATAGACATTACTTTTTTAAAATACTTGGTGGTAACATGTGATTTGAGCAATAATTCTATTGAAAATTTTGATGATGGGTCCACCTCAATTGATGACAGAACTTCTAGGAGCCATAACTTTTGCACCGTAGTTCCAATTGACTCACCATTTGAATCGTTGGAAAGATAATAATGAGGGTAACATTGTGAGATGGCATGGATATTTTATCAATGGATTTTGACTCCCAAAAACATAACATAAGTGTCCCAAATTTAAATTTTAGTAGTGTAGTCTAAAAAATAGTAAATTTCTAAAAATATTAATTCTTCAAATTCTATATTGTTGTAAATCATGGATGTCAAACCACTCGATGTCCCTTGAGATTGGTGACCTTACACATCCTCCTCTAACATTAAAAACATGTATAAATTAATATGTAACCCAAAATGGAAATCAGACATCTCTTCTCAGAGATAGGCATATGTTTGGGTCTACAAATTTGATCAATAAAACATCTCTTCTCAAAGATAGCATTATTTGAATTATGTTGTTCTTATTTCTTGAATTATATTTCAACTAAAGCTTTTGTGTTTTGGATCAGTGGTATCAGAGTGGTTTGTCTTTAGAGTGTATGATCCTAAGGATGAGATCAGATTATAAGAATCTTGGGTGTAAAATAGAACTAGCAAACTATCCACCTATTCACTCCAAATGACTTCAAATGATAGACAACATTGAGACATCTGATCCCTTCAAGGAAAGGGTGAATGAAGCCCTCCAATAGTAGCAAGTGTAGATGATACAAAAATTCACTCAAATTATCCAACGAATCTTGATGGGAAATTATGGCTCCTCATTTGCACCCTCATATCCTTTCAGTGTCCCAACACCCTTTAAGGTTCAGGTGAATTTTGATTTACCTACATTTGAAGGAAAAATCAATGCTGATGCACTAGAAAATTATTTGGATCAATTATCATCTTATTTTTCTATAAATAAATTGACTGATAAAGAGAAGATCACTTTTGCTCTTTTGAAAGCATCATTGCCTATCAAAAATTGGTGGGAAGTGTACAAAAAAGAGATTTAGTGTAGATGATAATGGCCTTGAGGTGAAACCTACCTGGGATGATTTCATAAAAATTGTAAAGGAAGAATACTACCCCATTAGAGCATATGATGATCTGTATATAGAGCGGAAACAACTTTGCCACGGTAAGGAGAAGTTTGTTCAAGATTACACTGACATTTTTTATTCTCTATCTATGAGATTAGGCATCCAAAAAAGTGAGAAACACAAGGTTCTCAAATATCATGGTAGACTACAATGGTACATACAAGGAGAAATGGAACTCTTTAATTTGAAAACCTTTGATGAGGCATATAAGTTCATAGTGAAGATTGAGCAGAAACATGGAAGAATGAATACGAAGAGTTAGCCTTCAAAATAGAAAAGTGACAAATAAGGTCAAACACAAGGCCAAAATTGGAAGCAAAAGGAAGGAGTGACTAGGAAGTGGTGTGATTATCACAAATATAGAAATCACTTTAAAGAAGAATTTTGAGCCATCAAGTCTCTACTTTCTGAGTCACAATCCTCAACATCCACTACTCTCCCTCATATAGACCCTAAAATTGAAGAGGTTAAAGAAGAAATTATAGATTCTAAGCTTGAAGCCATTGTTGCTTCATCACAGACCCACAAGGAGAGGCTAGATGACAAGGAAAGGTTATTTCACTCTAAATTATGGGTGAAATGTATGCCTCTACATTTCATTCTTGATAGTGGAAGTCAAAAGAATTTAATCTCTACTAATGTTATAAAAAGCCTAAATTTGTCCATGAAGCCTCACCCAAAGCCATACAGTATTGGATGGTTGAGTCTAAGGAGAAACCTCCATGTCACCCATCAATACTTCTCTCATATGAAATAAAACCTTTCCAAGATGAGGTCTTATGTGATGTGGTCAATCTATATGTTTGTGATGTACTCTTTGGTCAGCCATTCACATATGATCGACATGGCATCTATGAATCAGGAACTCGAAGGATCACTCTCACTCTTGGAACATGCCACTATAGGGTACTAAAGGTAGCACCTTCTACACATGTCTCTCTAATTAGTGCCAATAATTTTTTTCTCATGGTGGTCAAGCCACAAGAATCCAAAAGGGCTGATGATGTATCCCTACTACACAAACAACACAAAAATAGAAGCAAATAAATACCAAGATCAAGAAGTTCATGGCCTTCCATCCACAGACTGATGGTTAGATAGAAATGGTGGACAATTGGGCCTTGCATAGTTCCATAAAGCATAGTCCATTCCATGTATGCATTGGGAATTGAAGTAAAATACAACTACCACACTTAATGAAAAATATTGATGAAATGGGGACCATTTATTCTTAAAGAGGGAGGAATGATTTAGGAAACAATTTAGGTGATAATTTGGGTGATGGGTCTACCCCAATTGATGATGGAACTTCTGGGAGCCATAACTTTTACACCATAGCTCTAATTGACTCACCGTTTGAATCGTTGGAAAGATAATAATGAGGGGAATATCATGAGATGGCATGGAGCTCTGATTAATGGAATTTTATCCCTGAAAACCTAATGGAGGTGTCCCAAATTTTAATTCTAGTAGTGCAATAAAAAAATAGTAAGTTTTTAAAAATAGTAATTCCTCAAATTTTGTTTGTTGTAACTCATGGAAGTTGAACCACTAGATCTCCATTGAGATTGGTGACCTTACACATCCTCCTCCCACCTTAAAAACATCTATAAATTAAGATGTAACATGAAATGGAAATCAAACATCTCTTCTTAGAGATAGGCATATGTTTGAGTCTACAAATTTGATCAATAAAACATATCTTCTCAGAGATAACATTATTTGAATTGTGTTGTTCTTGTTTCTTGAACTATCTTTCAACCAAATCTTTCTAGTTTTGGATCGACATGAAATCAGATGTGGAGGTAACCAATGGTTGAATCATAAACATCTAATGTAGATAAGTAATCAAAAGGGATAGGTTGATTCTTTGAGTCATTAGTTCCATAAAATAAATAACTACATGTGTTTGGAGCATAGCAAATAGTTAGAAAGAACATTTTTTAACTGTCATCATGAGTTTCATTCCCCTCAGTAATGTGATGTGTCAACTTCTCTATTTTTAGTTTTGAATGCTCTTGGATGATCTTTGATAGAAGCAATTTCTTGTTCCACTCATGAAGGTTTTATTCCACTTACCACCATTCTCATGACATATTTTGGACAAGTAAGACTCCTGGCATGTCTCACTCATCCATCTCTCTCATCTATCTGTAACTAACTTTCATGTTGATGATGCATGTCCTTATGGCTCTTCAACTTATCTTCCCTCCCTCTTCCTCAAAGTTCTATAAATTGAGCCATTCTAGCCATTGCAAGGGGAGCAAATTTTTGGTATGGTGAATCCTTTTTGAAATGACATTGCATTTTGATTTTAAAAAATGAATACAAGACCAATTATAACTTGTGAACTTCTATTTGAGTATGTGAGTGATGTATAGTAGAGACAAGTGATAACATCATCCTTAATCACTTTATCCTTCATGTTTGAATAAAGGGTATGATGTTAAAATGTTGTGTGAAGTGTGTTGAATCTATTAAACTCTCTTGCAAGTATGTAATTGTACCTATGGTGTGCAATCTACCCTTTAGGTCAAGTATTTTATTGATTCTTTCAAGCATGTTACCTTCACATTAAAACACTATGTTAGTATCTTTCAATGCATGTAATTAGTCTTGGAAATCATTGTTGTTCAGTATAAATGTTTTAATTACTGGAATAAATTCTTGGTGGATCACCTCTTTAACATAGTGTTTCTATTTTATGCAAACTCTTGACTCTTTTCATTGACAAGCATTAAATAAGGTAATAGACACTTAGAGTAGAAATCAGGGAGATAACCCTTTTCAATCCTAGAGACTCATCTCTCTTACAAGTTCCCACAAACATGAGGGATGATTCAATGTTACATTAAATTCAAGGAATTTCATAGAAAGTCTTAGGGTACATAATTTGATGACAATGGTTCTGGCATGCCTGATGGGACAATTGGTCCCAATTGTTTACATGTCAAGATAAATGTTGGTCTTGACAAGCCTAAGGTTGAAGAAGTGTTCTTAATCTAGCATTTGGCAACTCCAAAAGGTGAGAATCTCTAGTTATAGATCAAGGTTTCCATAGTATACTTCATGGTTCTCACTAGATCATCTTCTAGTAGGATTTTCAATCAAGTCCTTCATCTTGAAACTCTTCTTGAAGAACAACACCCTGAATAAGAAGGTTTTAAAGAGGAAGAAGAGGAGGTTAAGGAAATAGTAGATCAAGAGGAAGAATAAATGGCTATAAGATATCCTTTCCTAGCCTTCAACACTGAAAATACAATTAACCTTCCTACGTATGATCCTATTCCTCCTAATTCTACCAGAAGTCTCCCTAGTTTCAATCAAGAGGGTCTTGTTACCCCATTTGAGCATATTACGGACATTTCAAACTTTTATAATTTCCAAAATATCACCCAAGCTAACATATCTATTCAACTACTTTTCATGTCTCTAAAGGGGAAGGCACTTGATTGGTATAAGACATTAGAAGGTGGTTGTATTACTAATTGGGATGGATTTAGAGAGTTGTTGGTATATAAGTTTAAAAATAAGAGTGACCATACTTCATTAATTCACCAAATAAATTTGATAAAGAGAGGTCTTAATGAATCCATGGGAGATTTTAATGAGAGATTTCAAAGAACATGGCATAGGCTACCACCTATTATGAGGCCTCCTCTAAGCTTTGTATTCCATACCTATCTTAAGGCTATTGCCACTGATGTAGTAGTAATGTTGTAATAAATGGGAGAATTTACTTTACCTGAGGTGTATGAGATAGCCATTGAATCTAAGAATAGTTTGATACAAACTAGGAAATTACCTCCAAGAGTCTTCGTGCCTTTTTGTGTCATAATTCAGTTGAAGTCCCAAGCATAGCACAATTTCCCAATACTAATGTCAAACCTATAACTACTCCAAAAAAGGTGGATGATGCTATATATAAGGATGAGATGATTCAATCTTTGCAAGCCCAGCTCAAGCAATCAAAAATGTATTCAGGTACTCCACCCAATCCTAAATACTATCCTTAACAAGTTTATATACCTCCATCCTAATACATTAACTAAGGAAGAGGACAAGGTCAAAAAAGTTTCAATAGGTATCCCAAAACCTATAATCCTAATTTCATTCCATTCATAAATGTTTTTGTTCTAATCCACACCAATGTAGGTCAAGGAGTGGAACATTTGGATCATTGGGGATAATTTGAAGGTCAATCTATGCATAATGGTGGAGAAATTTGTCATGCTTTGGTGTCACAATAATGATCCACTCCTCACCTTACATTATAATAATATCTCATATAAGTGAACACTCATGGAGAAGGTAGAAACCAAGATACTATTCTCATGAACTTTCAAAAAGAAGATGACTATGTGTTAAATCAAGGAATATCAGTTACAGCTAACACAAGAGCTAAAAAGAGAGTGGTGGGAGATGTTCTCAAAGTACATGTGACTCTAAGTGTTGTATTTTTAATACCACAAGGTGTAACTCCCAATCTAACACCTCCTACTAGTCACATTCCTTCTCAAAGTCAGAATGCAGGCAAGGTTATTAAGCCTATAATACATCAAGTTCCATCTTCCTCACTACCTCCAATGATGTAATAAAAGTTAAATACTTCCCCTCTAAACATCATTTACTCTTTGAATAACACCAATACTAGAATATCTCTTTGGGAAGTCTTACAAATTCTTGGTCAAAAGGAACTCCTACAAGAACAAATTGCTAACATCAATGTAACCCCTCAAGATCCAAGGTACCATGGTGTGACCCTTGATAACTCACCAATTCATGTCTTATATCCCTCCACCAAATTTTAAAATACTTCACCTTTCTACCTCACACTCATTATAGGATATAAATTGGTTTATAATTGTATTGTGGATAGTGGGGCTAATACCACAGTTATGCCTAAGGTGGTTGTAGACAAGTTGGGGTTAGGATATGAACCACATAAAAAAGGAGTATTATAACTTTATGAGACTCCAATCCAAATAGTGGGACTAGTTAAAAACATGAAATTTTTTGTACATGATTGTCTAAGCTTCCCCATTATTTAAGACATTATGGTAGTAGACCTCCTAGCTCACTTTGCCATTTGCTTGTCAAGGGACTTCATGGATAAAATTAGAGGATATCTTTTTATTGATTGGATTTTTCTAACTTTCATAACAAGTTATGTATCTAAAGTTACTATAAGAACATATCCCTTGGCAAAGTTTCATATTGAACCATATGTGGAGTCAAGTTTAATTCAAAATTATGTGATTAGTGAGGAGAAGAAGGTGTCATATAAGGTGAAAAATCTTCTCCTCTGGAAGTTATTTCTGATCTTTTCCTTGATGAATATGGTATTAAAACATATGATCATGATCCTTATGCATCCATGGAGGAAATTGATTTGGGGACTTATTGTGTACATGAGGAAGATACTCATATACCTCTAATTAAAAATGAATATCTTAAAATAGAAAAGGTATGTCCTACTTTGTCTATGTCTGCTCAAGGTGATCAAGCACTTTCCCAAGCTTGAAATGAGTCCCATGTGGCCAATGACTAGTCCTCTCTATCTTATTCTTCACCTAGTCTAGTCGGTTTTCCTCCAAGTCATGTCACTACTAGTTTTAAAGAATCTCTTGTTGGCTACCAAGAATACATGATAGATATTGATACTAGATATAGTGGTGATAAATTAATACCAAGTGTTTGTATTAATATCATAAGGAATGGGTTGGAAAAAATTAATAGGGATTTCATACCAATAGAGGAGGATAATTGGTCAAATTTTACCTATGAGGTGTTTAAGGTTTGTAGCCTAATTTATAATCTAGAAGAAAAATTGATAGTTCATGAAACTAATCCATCTTGGTAATCTCAAGATGCTCCAAACTCTTTGTCCATTGCCCAAAGCTTCTCTCTTTGGGAGTCTATCTTAGAAAATAACCAAAAGAGGGAAGAAACCATGGTGGAACAAGTCAACTTGTGTGGATAATATTATGGAGTAGAGGTTTTAGACTGGTTTAATGATGAGAAAGATCTAACTCCTTGTGAAAGTAATGATGGTTGTGTTGAAAAGGATGTCTTAGAAGGAATTCTTTTGAATCTTGAAGAGGAAATGTTTTATCTCATTATTCCTTTTCATAATGTAGATCAATCAAAATAGGATAGATTATGGTAGGTGTGTAAAGACATATGCAATGAATTTGAAAGCCAAAAATTGCTTACAAGTCTTATGTAACTGACCACAAGCTATGATACTATAGAGGTTGGAAAACACGTAAGTGTTGAGGAGTATTATCACCAAGAGAGTTTGGATCATGATGAAATAATATATGATGGTCTTGGACCCCTTGAAAGTGATTTGATGATTGATCAAACAATTACTCATGAAGCTACCTCTACCATCATCAAAGAGGAATTTAAGCAAGAAATACTTCTAAACTTTCATGATACAACACTCATTGGAGAGTTTGAAGGTGGTGTGATGATTGAGAAAGAATATTATATCTATAAAATAGTTATGAACTTGTAACAAGCTTTCATATATATGGACATGAAATTTTTCTATGAAGAGACAAGAGGGAAATAATATGAGACATGTTTCCAAAACCAATATGACCTTAGCTACATAGGATACCTATTTGAGATGACTTCGTCAAGTGACATGATAAGTCAAAGAACAAAGAGAAAATGTGAGTAATCTATTATCACACCCAAAAGGAAGCATGCATGTAATCCTCATTCATATAATGAAGAGGGAGATGCAAGATACTCCCCTTTTGATCTTGGAAGGGAGTATGATAAATATGAAGGTACATATTAGTTTTTTTTTCAATTGTGTTCCCTAAGTGCTTAGTAGCACAAGTGTGTTTTTGTCTTGTGTTTTATTTTTGTCTTGTGTATGTCATACTTTCTTTATGTGTCTTGTGTAATGTCAATTGTCTTTTGGTCAATCCAAGGTATGTATATGAAAATTTGAGTGCCCATTTGTGTGATGTTATGCCCAATGGAGGTGTAAAGTAACTGGTCCTAGACATAGCAAGCATGTCACCCCTATGAATTTCCAAGAATGTTGGTCAAATTTCACTCTTAGGTTTGTACCTTTAAAATTTGGCCAAGTCCACTATGTAGGTTTCTTTATAAGAATAATTATATCAAGAACACAACAAATGTACAAGTATAATCCTTCAAAAAGCCTTTTTTTTCGGTCTTTCAAATAAGCCTTGCAATTCTTTCAAGTTTTTTTTTTTTTTGATTAACTCATTATTTCTTTCAGATAATTTGTTCGAGATAGTTGTTATGAAGATAAAGGCTAATTCCTTCAAGTAAATTATCTACATAATTTCCTTGAAGGAAATTTTTAGGCAAAGGGACAAAACTTTTATGAAGGGTATGTCGAAGGCTGAAAGGACACTTTGAACTTTTTTGAAAGGTACTTTTCTCAAGAAATGGTCTAGTTCATCTTTTCTGAAAGGAAATTTTTTATTTTTCTAAAGGGTACCTTAAAACTTTCCCTAAGGGAATTTTATTTTTTACAAAGGGCATCTTAGTTTTTCCTAAGGACATTTTTAGTTTTTTTGAAGGGATCATTTCAATTTTTTTAAAAGTCATTTGCAACTTCTTCGAAAGGCACTTTTCAAGTAGGATGCCCTTTTCAAAAAGTTTGAAGGGTACATTTCCAAAATTTTGAAGGGTTATTTTTCAAAAAAATAGACCAAACAAAAATTTCAAAGGGTACTTTGTAACTTTTCCAAAGGGTACCTTGCAGTTGAAATGGTCTCCAAAAAGTTCTGAAGGGTATTTTGTGGGCAAGTGTCCTTTCTAGATGGTCCATTTCACAAAGTCCAAAGGTTCAAACAAAAGTCTAAAGGAATCCTTTTTAAAATATTGTCTGAGGAATTCTTTTAGAAATTTTGTCTGATAAAGGAAATAAAAGGCCTGAGAGATAGTTCGAGATAGTTATCTTCAAGAATTGCCAATAAAATGCCCAAGTGAATTCTTTTGGAAAAAGGGTAAGAGGAAAAAATCCAAAGAAAATATCATTTTAGAAAAACTAAAGGACACTTGCAACTTTTCCAAAGGAATTCTTGCAGAGAAATTGCCTGAAATAATTTTTGTGAAGGGTACTTTTCCAGGGAATTGTCCTCTACAATTTTTTTGAAGGGTATCCCTCTATAATGAAGAGGACCAAACAAAAAAATCTAATGGAAATGTTTAGAAATATTGTTTGAAGATAGCCATTGGGATTCAAATAAGGATGATGGTCCTATAAACATCAATTTTAAACTATGAATTATAGTACTTGCTATTCAAAAATACTTGGCAAGAACATGAAAGTAGATATGGAGGTAATAAATGGTTGAATTCTAAAGATTTGGTGCATAAAAAGCAAGAAAAATAGACAGGTTGATGGTTTGAGTCATTGATTCCATGAAATCAACAACCATAGGTGTCTGAAGGATAGTGAGTAGTTAGAAATAACATTTTATAACTATTGTCATGAGTTCCATTCCTATCAGTAGTGTGATGTGTTGACTTCTCTATTTCTAGTTTTGAATGCTCTTGGATGATATTCAATAGAAATAATTTCTTGTGCCACTTATAAAGGTTTTATGCCACTTACCACCATTTTCATGACTTATTTCAGATAGGTAGGCATATTGACATGGCATGGATCACTCATCCATCTCTCTCATGTATTTGTAACTAAATTTCATGTTGATGACACATGTCATTATGTCTCTTCAACTTCTCTTCCCTCCCTCTTCCTCAAAGTTCTATAAATTGAGTCATTTTGGCCATTACAAGGGGGCCACATTTTTGGTATGGTGAAGCCTTGATAAAATGGCATTGCACTTTGTTTTCAAACATTGAATACAAGACTAATTTTGAGTTGTGAACTTTTGTCTAAGTATGTGAGTGATGTATAGCAGAGACAAGTGATAGCATCATCCTTACTCACTTTATCCCTCATGTTTAAATAAAGGTTATAATGTTTACAAGTCATGTGAAGTGTCTTTAATGTATTAAACTCTCTTTCAAGTATTTCATTGTACCTATGGTGTACAATCTACCCCTTAGGTTGAGTATCTTATTAATTGTTTCAAGCATGTTACCTTCACATTGAAACACCATGTTAGTATGTTTAAATGTATGGAATTAGTCTTGTAAAACATTGTTGTTCAGTAAAAGTGTGATAGTCAGTGGGATAAATTCTTGGTGGATCACCTCTTTATCATATTTTTTTATTTTATGCAAACTCTTGACTCTTTTCATGAACAAGCATTAGATTAGGTGATAGACATTTAGAGAAGAATTTGAAACTCATATCTCTTACAAGTTCCCAAAAACTTGAGGGATGATTCAATGTTGCATCAAATTTAAGGAATTTCATAGAACATCCTAGGGTGCATAATTTGATGACAACAAGAAAACCTTCAACTTACCTCGATAAATTGCCCACTTAGACTATCAAGAATGTTTATACCAAAAAAACACTTTTATCAAAATACTATGACAAAAAAATACATGTATTGACACGTAATGACCTTAGGGTAATTATACATCTCATTGGGGTCTTCAAATCATCCTTTGCAACCATAAAATCTTCTTTTCAAGAAGCTCACTTAGAGCCACCAAACACTACTAATAACTAATCAACAAAAATTGACTCTCTACAATAGTATGGGAATAATCATGATATCTAAATATATTAATTTAATTTTAAAACTTTCTTAGAACACCTTCAAGCATTAATATCATATTCTCTAATGGAAATTTTACTTCACCAAACTATTCTCACTGTCATGGGTTTCAGTATCTTGTCTCACACAAACTATTCACTTTATGAGCACTATTTTACATGTGTATGAGCATACTCACCATTTTAAAACCAATGTATTATGAGGAATAGGTTTTTAATAAATACTTAAATTCATTATATCCATACCTACTCACCTAAAACTTTTCCATAAACTTATATCAGTCTAAGTAGACTTTTTTCACTACTTCTACTACCTAGCAACTGGCAGACTTGGATCATAAAAATTATTGACACAAAGGATCAATAATAACAAAATGAATTCATGGAAATGTATAAATTTTTTTTAGATTATACCTCCATCCACTTGCAAGTGTTGACTCAGTCAACCCTATCTATAGTATCAAAAATCCTTAGAAGCAAGCATATTTATGTACATTATACTCACTACCCTAACACACCACTACCACTTGGAGACACCTATATGACTCCTATACATCATCTAATACTAAAACTTGGTCAAAAAATCCATTTTGGGTCCTTACTAGTAATTTATTTCCAATCGCTCCACTATAAGGTTTTATAGAGGGTTTTAACCAATTTACATTCTTAATAAATTATCATAAATCATTGTACCTAAAACAAATAAAAAATAATTCTAAAATTTTCTTATTTCCATGTTTCACCTCTCCAAAAAGACCATGAAATTTCTACATGTGCTAAAGAGAAACTCAAACTTCTTCTTGGGCTAGGAGACCTTCATTCTGCATGTAAAAGTGTCCTTACAATGTAGTTTATTAATTTTTCTTCCTCCTCAGGACCTGAAACTTTGTCAAAGACTTTAAACCAACCTATCACACCTCATTATATTCTTACATGAACTTTGTCATCTTGTAAACACACCTTGACCCACCATTTGGTCCTCACTAGGTCATTATACACAAACTAGGTCTCAACCTTGACCTTGCTACCACCTTGAATCCTCATCAAATGCTCTCTCCACATTCATAAGATTTCATACATATTCATTCCATGATACACAAATACCAACCTTCTTCTCTTTAGTCTCAACCTTATCAACACACTAGGCTACCAAGCCTATGCCAACACACTTGTTCACATACTTGTCTTCTCTCCTTAACCTTACATAGCCTTTTTTAACTTCAATGACAATGATAATATTATTACATTACAACTTTTTCATTACCCTTGAAATCATTTCACACATGACATCAAGAATTTGAAGTTAATGACAACATGCTTGCCAATAATCTCCCCCTTTGTCATTGATGGCAACATCTTCTCCTTCTCCCTCTTTTCCATTAATGAAAAAGTGGACATATGGTCCTCTTAGGTTCACTTACATAGTCATCTGATCCTAAGACCTAATGTATTAAAAATCTCACATGCTTGTTTTATCCATGCATAAAGATTCAAAACTTTGTCAAAGTATCTGACTTGGTTTGATCAAGTCATCATATAAATTTATTGAAAACACAACTGTAGCAGACATATCCATATCTCCACCATGACTAAATCATCTCACATATGTTCCCCCTCACATCATGAAAATATATCCAAGCCACATAATCTATCTAAGTTATCTCCCACTAACTCCATACTCTGCATGGATCATGACATCTTTAATAGGTCTCATTTGGGTATGCAAACAATTATTCAATCACTACACACACACAATAATACCCTCATGGAAACATCAATATGTCTAATGGAGACAAATTCAACATGGATCCAATTCTTATGTATTCAATCATATTTGTCTCTAATATCCTTAAGCCATCAAGGCTTCAAACTCTAAAATATACCCTCTTGGTCAATAGCTAATCATATTAGGTTTGTGAGACCTCATATACTGTAGAATAACTTTGATCAATATTTTATCTCCTTCATGATATGAAAATAGGTATCATACACATATTAATTTATTCAATATGACCTAAATTTAATTTAAAATCTCAAGGAACACCAACCTTATCATGGCATGCTTCAATGATCAATCAAAGACCAACTTTTCATACTCTATCTATACCATGTATATGAAAACACAAAACATCTTCACCTTCAAATTTTTTTGAACTCACTCATGAAAATTTAACCATATCACATATTTTTAATACATCATGATGTCAATCATGTCATAAAACAAACCATTGCAGTTCAATTCATAGTCTCAAGAGCATACTGTGGCATTATCCTTCAATATTTGTAGAAAACAAGATAAGCTATAGAAAATACCACCTATAAGACTTATATGAACATCTTAAGAGTTATTAAAAAAAGATAACTAAATTCTCATATTTGTTCTAGTCCTTATAACATATTACCAATCATCTTTTTACACTAGCATTGGTGTTTAAGACAAATCAAAAACTTTTCATGCCCCATGCATTATCTTTGTCTTCTAAAGCACCATTTCAGCACATATAAATTCATCATGAGCATGTAGATAACTAGATAAAACATTGAAAAAACATCTCCTAGTGATCATAGATAAATATAAGTCATTACAAGGCCAATAATTTCAATAACAACCACCTTATGGTTTGTAAACATCAAACCGTCAATTCACTACCTTTTATCTCTTGAGTTGGATATTCTTTTTAAGTAAAAGACTTGATCATACAAAGAGAATATATAGGAGTTACAAGACATTAGGAATCAGATTTATACAATTTTACCAATATCCTTGATCTTCTTAGAGCACCAAATAACTCACCTTATCACACAAGTCTACCAACTACAAAGTCCTTCACACACAGTCACCTTCCATGAAAATTTTCTTGCTCAAATGAACACATTCAAATCTCTCTCAGAGCATTAATAAATTTTATAGTGAGTTAAAATCATCATATAATTATTATAACATCAAAAATAAATCATTATATGATTTTTAATCCTATTTTTCTCAAATTAGGTTTTCCATTTCAAACACAAACTACAACAATCAACTTGGATCTACATTTATAGCACTTGTATGGACACTTGAAACCAACCACCACTTGGACGGTCTTCTACATTGAGTTATATTTAAATTTTATTATTAACTCATACTTATTTGAATTCAATCATGGATACTAAAATCTAGTCATTTTAAACTAGTTTTCTTTGATAAATTTGAATTTTCAAATTCCAATGGTCATATTTTCACACAAAATTGGCTATGTATGGAAAACAAATAAATATGTCTACAAATACAACTTTGAACCACCATAAATTTTATAGTATTCATTTCAAGACATGAAATGTGAAAAATATGAACTAGGAAAAAACATAAATAAATCCATGTGACCATTTTATTTTGACACCTTCACATGTGTAAATGTTGATATCATCAATCTTCTCCCTCATCCCATTTTGGTAAGTAGACTAGAATGAACCATTCAAGCACACATGCACTCCAAAGTCTTATTATCACCTGTAAAAGTACACCAAACACTTATTACAACCACATAAAACCTCTTATGGGTCTCACATAACTTCCATTTATTGATGACCACCAAATCCTTCACTTTTAAACCTCTGCTTTTCAAGACACTTGCACATACATGGACTCATCATGTTAACTGATCAACATAGCTCCTTCAATAGGTTATATCATAAAACTTAGGTTTGATATTATATTTAGCCCTAGTATATTCCTTCTTATTTAACATTTCTAGTTACAATATGTATATTACCATACAAACATCAATCATGATCTATACGAACTTATCCATCATTGCATACAAGAAGAACATTGTTTTCATCATACCTTAAGCTACTTAGGATCACCTATAGGTTATTAAGTCTCCTTAAAAGGTGTGGATCTGATAAAAACATTTATAAGTAGATACTAAGAGGTAAGGGGGTTGATTTAGTAAATAAACATTCACATTCAATTCCAAAACCATTCTATCATACATCAACTTCATCTAACAACATAATCATGAAAGCACATACATCCAAAGCATGAACAAGAAAATACATCACATGAACACATAATATATGTGGGAAACCCTCATGGGGGATAAAAAACACTATAAAATTTAATATGGACTACATTCCTATAGTAAAAAGATCAAAATTTACTAAGACACCCATCCCATAAGGAGTTGTAACCCCTATCTAGATGAGCACCCACACACCTAGACTTTTGAAAGCTTCACCTTTCAAGGAGGAACCAACACCTTCGTTAACTAAGAACCCACTTATATAACTTGAAAATAAAATCACCTTGAACATATATTTATACTCTTTAACTAATTATGACCTCCTTTATTTTCACTCTTCACCCTTCAATCTCTTTCAAACAGCCTCTAAGGCTTACTCGCTCAACTAGCCTCTTCTAGGCATAATATGTCTAATTACCTGTGCATACTCATTTAAAAACTTGATAAAATATTAATGAATAATATTATTCACCCTTTGATGATCCTTAATTACTATTACTTTATCTTTTAAAGGTTCTCTCCTTTGCTTGGCTCCACACATGCTCAACTAACACAAATAGGCCAATTAGGCCTTGTACTTATACGATACTCTTCCTCTACCCCATGTTGGTTAGAAAATATGATTATCACACTTTTTTTTCAATTATAACATGTATAAATACACATTACATGGTTGAGATACTTCACTACATTTGTTGTCCATAATCCTTGAGACTCAAATCCTCCATTAGGCCTTAATGAGACCTAAAATAATTAGGCCTTCAAACCCACATGTTACACATGAAAAATATTGGACCATATTAAAATTACAAAAATGATTTAAAAACATAATAAAATAACTCAAATATGCCATTTTTCACTCCCAAAAATATCCATAACACCTAGAACTCCAAATCACACCTTGAACCTAGCAATTAGGTATCCTCGCTCCTTAGGCCTTGATACATTAAAGAACACTATCTCAGAATTCTAAAGAAAACACTCAAATATTTAACATATACCTATTTTTATATCACATTTTTGTAACTTTAAGGACCTATAAAACACCTCCAAATCCATTAAACATTGCAACACATGCTCTAAGCACTTAAATCACCTCTCTCAGAATGACTACTTAGATTGGTCACACATAGTCAAAATATAGTCAAAGAATTTTGACTCTCCAGATCTCATTTGAGACAAACTATTAAAAATAATGAATTATTTTTAGCCTTTGAAACTTATACAACATATCCATACTCATTTTTTATTCAACTCTTTACATAACACCTTCAACTTACCTCTGTATATTACCCACTTAGACTTCCTATGGCTTCCAAAACTCATTTAACAATGCTTAAACCACATTTATGTAAAAAAAATGAAAAAAAACACATTTATAGACACCTCATGACCTTAGGGTCATTAAATATCTCATTAGGGTCTTAAATTCAACTTTTGAAACCACAAAATCTTCTTTGCAAGAAGCTCACTCAGAGCCACCAAACACTGCCAATAATAAGTCAACAAACTTTGAATATCTAAAAAATTATGGGAATAATAATGATATATAAATATATTAATGTGGTATTAAAACATCCCTATAAAACCTTTGAACATTAATTTCATATTCTCCAATAGTAATTTTGCTTCAGCAAAACTATTCTCACTATCATGGGTTTCATTGTCTTGTCTCACACAGACTAATCACTTTGTGATCACTATCTTACCTATGTATGGACATCATAAAAAATTTAAAAAAAATGTATTATTAGGAATATTTATCAATCAAATACCTCAAGTCATTATATCCATCCCTACTCACCTGGAACTCTTCCCTAAACTCATATTCACTCTGATTGGATTTTTATCACTGTTTCCACTATCTGGTTTCTAATGACTAGCATACTTAGATCATAAAAATTATTGAAGTATAAGATAAATAATACCCAAATGAATTTATGGAATATTATAAAAGTCTCTATATTTTACCTCCATCTATTTGCAAATGTTGACTCAGTCAACTTTGCCTATAATACCAAAATATTTAGAAATAAACATATTTTTGTACCTTTTTCTCATTGCCTTGACACACCAATACCAATTGGAGACACTTTAGTGAGTCCTCTACATCATAAAATAGTAAAACTTGGTCAACCAATCCATTATGTCCTTTTTATCAAGTTCTTTCTAATCACTCCACTATAAGGGTTTATAGAGGGTTTTGACCAGTTTACATTCTTAACAAATGTTCATAAAACCTTATACATAAAACCAATAAAAATAATTGGAAAAATTTATTAGGTCCATGTGTCACCTATCTCAAAATAATTAGGTTGCCATGAAAATTCTACATGTGCCAAAGAGAAACTCAAACTTCTTCTTCAACTAAGAAACCTTCATTATGCATGCACAAGTGTCCTTCCAACATAGTTTCTTACTTTATTTTCCTTTTCAAGACCTAAAACTTGGTCAACACCTTTTAACTAACATATAACACCTCATTACATTATAACATGAGCTATTTTATCTTGGAAACACACCTTGACCCCACCATTTGGTCCTTACTAGGTCTCTATACATAATTTAGGTCTCAACCTTGACCTTGCTACCACCTTGAAGCCTCATAAAATGCTCTCTCAACCTTAATAACATGTAATAAACATCAATTCCATGTTACACATTTTCCAACCTTCTTATCTCTAGTCTTAACCTGATAAACACACTAAGCTACCAAGCCTATACCATCATATAAGGCTACCGAGCATATGCCAACACACTTGTTCACATACTTATCTTCTCTCCTTGACCTTGATTATACTTATTTGAACTTAATGAAATTAATCATACTATGAAATCACCAATTTTTAATTACCCTTGAAATCAATGCATACATGAAATTAAGCCTTTCAGATCGATGAAAACACACTTTCCAATAAATGATCCAATGGAGAACATAGAGGATCCAACTCAAGAATATGATGATACCCATAGTGATATGTATACTCCCATAAAAGAGGATAAATTTTTTAATCCCCTCCATAATTATTATGTTAGGAACCTAATTGACCAATATTTGTATGAAAATCATGATCATGTTTTAGCCTATGTCATTAAAATAGGGGCACATTACCCTCAACTTTTAACCATAGCCTCCTAAAAAATATAGTTTGTACCCCCACACATCCTAATAAAACATGTCAAAATGTACATACCAATAAAACTCCCCAAGAACAGGAATGTGTGGACCATATATTTATAAAATATGAATCTCCTATACCCCTTTAAAATAATCATATTGAGGCGAAACAAAGATAATATACTTAGAGGACCGCCTAGAATAATTAACACAAAAAACCTTTTACTCTGGGCCCAAAATAAACATCCTTCGTCCCCCCATCAAAATATCCATAACACCCAAAATTCCCAAAAGACCCAAAATGTCCATAATACTCAAGATACCCATAGCACTCAAAACACACATGTCCCTCAAAATAATCAAAATCAAACCACTAATCCTCTTGGCAACCCCACATTCAGACAAGAGTGGAAAGAGATGAAGGAGACCCTCTAATAAATAGATCCACACTCACAAGCTCTCAAATAAAAATATGATGATTTTTTTTCTTCACCATTAGACATGATCATATTATAAATACCTTTCCCTCTACACATTGAAGTACATAAATTCAAAAAATATCAAGGGAAAGGTGATCCCCAAGATCATGTATAAGAGTTCTATTTGGCTTACCATGAAGTAGAATATGAAGATGCCTATTTATTGAGACTTTTCCCAAAAACTTCCTATTTGACCCACTTTAAAATGGTTCATTCACCTTCCCAAGGGGTATATATCTATCTTTGGATAATTAATAAAACATTTTATTAGATACTTTTCATTAAATATTTAACATGAAATCTCTATAATATACCTCTATAACACCAAGTAAAGAAGCAAAGAAAGTTTGGCATACTTATTGAAAAGATGGAGAAGTTTAGCAAGCTGCCTAAGATGTATAATACTTGAAAAAGAGTTGGCCAAGATGTTTATGGATAACCTTAATATTATACTCAAATATTAGATAAAACTTAAGTTTATTAATACCTTCAATGAAATAATTAAGGAATGAAAATGAAAAAAGGCCCTTCATGAAAAAGGGACAGCTAAATTATACTCCTAGAATGAGCACAGTCAAAATTAAGACAACTCCTTTTCAAGCAAGTCAAAAGTCTTCAAAAAAAATGTTGTGGGAGATGGGGTGACTAATTTTAAACAACAACATGTGTAAATAGTGTAAAAAAATAACCCCATTAAATAATCAAATGTCTCTTTTATCCATGTACCACAAAGCAAGCCAAAGCCTTAGACCAGTAAAAGACCACTCACTAGATTGGAAGTACCAATCAATATAGTCCTTTATCAATTAATTATTGCTAACATGATCACCCTACATAAAATTAGACCTATGGATGATTGTCAACCAAAACCAAATTGGTACTATGAAGATGAATTTTGTAAATACCATAGGGTCAAAGGCCATGATATGAAAATATATATGTAACATAAGCATTATGTTTATTATTTAATTGAAATAGATGACATCAAAATAGAAGGGGAAATCCTCAAAATCAATTTGTAAATAGGTAGCAAAGGATTTACAAGGATCCAATACCTAAGCATGATAAAAAAAAATAGGAAACCACTAAGAGACCAGGGTTAGGCCTCTTCCTCCAAATTCATCAACTACCACACCATGCCATACCACTATATCAACACCATTAAAATACACCACCTCTAAGAGTTCACTCCACCTTCATCCACCATTTTAAAAATTAACTGGGACACTACTTATTGTGTGGTCACCACCAAATGTAGTAAAATTATAGTTCTTGTAGCACCACCCAAGGATCCATCTACTTCATTTGCTAATCAAAGGGGAAATATTTATAATAAAGTCTCAAGTTATTTTGATAAGTTTTATGATATTATTTAGTATCTTGAGAAGAAAACAACCCAAATTTCATTAATGGAGTTTATCAAAACCTCTACTTTACATTAGGAAATACTTAATCAAATCTTAAATAATCTCAAGGTCCCTAGTGACTTGGAGATAAATCAGTTCAAAGAATTAGTGTGATATTTATCCCCTTCATAATAGATTAATTTGGGTGCCCAAGACATGCCTCCAATTGGACCCCACCATAATTATCCACTATTCATCGAGGTCTCCATATCCCACCATCACATCTCTTAAGTTATCATAGATGGATGATCAATGTTGAATTTATACAATATGGACTTCATAAAGAAGTTAGGGTATTCAAAATCATCTTTAGGGCTTACTTTAATTATGATCAAGGCATATGATGATAATGAAAGGCCATCCATAAGAACTATATACCTTCCCATTATCACGGAACATGTAATACACCAAACTCTACTTCATGTTTTGAATGTTGACTTACCATATAAAATTTTGTTAAGATGTCCATGGATCTATAAAATTTTAGTTGCTCCATCTAATTTACATCAGTGTATCAAATTCCCCCACCCTAGTATGGAAGTCACCATCCC
This sequence comes from Torreya grandis, assembly GCA_037957365.1. Taxonomy (NCBI): domain Eukaryota; kingdom Viridiplantae; phylum Streptophyta; class Pinopsida; order Cupressales; family Taxaceae; genus Torreya; species Torreya grandis. The sequence continues at coordinate 414,651 of JARHVA010006721.1, read as the reverse complement.
TAGAGAAATTTATCACTTCCACAACTATCAATTAGACCAATCCACATCATCATATCATTATCCTGACATAGACAATTCCATCTTAAGTCACATAGCTACCATGTATATATCCCTTGATCATATTATACCTACATTAGATCCACTACCTGAAGTTACCCTCTTAATAATCACATCCATGGGTTGCGAAGATTATGAATATAGAACTTTTTGTGTGGGTGATTTACCACTCTCCACATGTAATTATGTGTCCCTAACCATGCACAAGGTCAATCCAATCAAGTATCAATTTGGACATATGGACTTCTTAAGAGTAGGATTACTATCCAAATAATGTATTGAATAATTAGATGACTCATGGCTTACTGCAAATTATGAGGCCCTTATATCTCTCGAAAAACAATACCCCACATCTAGAAGATGATGGAAAATATGCATTATAAAGGGAAATGACTAGGTAAACAAGAAAAAGGAAGGCTTAAACCCATCATAATTCAATAATATCCATAATATTTGGGTCTAGGATATAGACTATATGATGATGATCTAGATATTATTGTGGATATTTTTTTAATCCATGAGTTGTCTCTCTTCGATGAAGAAGTTGAGATAGGTTTAGTTTATAATCACTTCAAAGAGATTGTTGACACCAACCTCTTCCCTCACAATACCATTTACACCATCAACATCTACCTCCACTATCCATCACTTATTGACTAGAATAATAATTATGAACCATCACTTGACACTTACTTTTTAAAATGATGAAGCAATCTTGGAATTTTTTAGAGCTCAATATTTTATTCCATATGGTGATTTTATACCATCTAAGAGCTTGAGATTTTAGGATTTTCCATAAATATCTATCAATTTATCTATTTAGGGGAAATAGAAAGAACCCCGTGATCAAATTGATGAATAGAAATATGAAGAGGTAGATCCTCCTAAAAATCTAGATGAACTCCCACACATCTTTATTGAATCAAAATATGACTTAAACATTGATATAAAACTTCAAAATTATTTTCTTTCAGATGTTACAAAAATATCATTTCGTCCCTATCTACAAGATAAATCACACTCTCTTATTAAGTGATATAATTCAACATTATGATTGAATAACATCCCAAAATGGTTAAACTAGGGGCATCCCTAACACCTAAAAAATGCAAAGTTATCATTGAACTACTCAAATAATTCATATACATATTTTCATGGAGTTATGCAGGCATGCCTGTATAGACCCTTCCTTAGTAGTACATCATTTGGTCATGTATATAAATGCAAAACTAATCAAATAAAAATAATGGAATATGCACCCTAAAGTTTCCTTGTTAGTCATGGAGGAGGTACAAAAACTCTTGGAAGATGGTTTCATCTAACCAATTGACTATTTTGATTAGATCTCTAATATTTTTCATGTGGATAAACCCCAAGGAGGAATTTGAATATGCATGGACTTAAATGACATAAACAAGTCATGTCTAAAGGATGATTCCCCCTTCCAAATATTGACATGATCATGGACTCGACAAACAGATATGAAATGCTGTCTCTCATGGATGGATTTTTAGGCAAATATAATCAAATTAAAATCATGTTGGAGGACCAACACAAGACAACTTTCATCACTCCATAGGGATTTTTTATTATCAAATCATTTCTTGTTGCCTTAAAAATGCTGGTGTAACTTATCAATGGACCATGATAGTCATTTTATATAACATGATGCATGATATTATTAAATATTATGTAGATAATATCCTAGGGAAATCTTGACTAAAGTTTGAACATCATGTTGTCTTAAGAACAATCTTTGATTGATTGTGAGAATACAAAGATTAAATCCTAAGAAGTGTGTATTTGGTGTTACTTCAGGAAAGTAATTGGGATTTTTAGTCTTCCAAACATGCATAGAAGTAGACCCAGCCAAAGTAAAGGCAATTATGGAAATGCCTCCACCTCACAATCTAAAATAGATACAAAGTCTTCAAGGGAAATTATAAGCCATCTGGTAGTTTAACTCGTAGCTTGTAGAAAAATGTTAGACCTTTACCCATCTCTTAAAGAAGGGGACTACTTTTAACTAGAACTTTGAGTGATAACAAGATTTCAATAATTTAAAATAGTATTTTGAAATCCCACTTGTATTGTCAACTCATGTCTTAAGAAGGCCCTTGCTCTTGTATATCTCAATAACTCTGTGTGCAATAGGTGCCCTCCTATCATAGCATAATGATCAAGGAAAGGAATGTGTAATATATTATTTTAGTCACATGATAATGTATTATGAGATAAACTATACTACAATTGAGAATACATGCTTACCCATGATATTTTCCTCATAAAAGATTTGAAATTACGTTCTCAATAATCAGGTCTAGATCATTGACAAGGTTGATCCTCTTAAGTATTTAATGTCTAAATCAAACCTAATAGGTAGAATGTCCAAATGAATATTATTATTGAATTAATTTGATATTGAATATGTTAATTAAAAGGCCATTAAAGGACAAGTCATAGTGGATCAACTAACAAAAAAAATGCTAGAAGTGATTGAATCTCTTATAATGACCTTCATAGATGAGTCTATAATGAGTACTTTAAAATCAAGTAACTAGAAATTATATTATGATGGCTCATTTACTATGCATGTATCATGGTAAGGTATCATCCTCATCACCCCACAAGGTGACCTTATTCCTAAATCCTTTTGCCTCACCTTCCCATATACCAATAATAGCTCTGAGTATGAGTCTTTGATAGCCATATTTCATCTAGACATCTAGTGGAATATCCAACATTTGCAAGTATTTAGTGACTCATAACTTATAATCAAGTAGGTTAATGATGAGTTCAAAACAAAGGATGATAAGTTACTCAATTATAAACAATTAGTCAATCAATTAAAGTAAAATTTTCAAATTATCAAATTTGAGCAATACCAAGAGGGAGTAACATAGTCACTGATTCAATGGCAACCATTCGACTCTCTTATTGACCTCTTTGAAGATGTGTTGGAATGAAATTTTCTAGTTGAATATTTGATTCTCCCAACACATCAATCTATGGTCTCCTTTCCAAAAAAATTCAATCAATGATCCTAGTCTTCCTTGGTACCATGACATCTACAGGTACCTCTATGATACAATCCTAACCCTAACCTTAATCACCACTAATGAAAGGATTTTATTCACCACACTTCCCATTACACAATCCTTAACAACATTCTCTATTGTAGAGGCTATTAAAGGACATTTTTAATATGCCTAGCATCAGAAGAAGCAACTCATGTGATCAAGGAGGTTCATGATGGTGATTATGGTAGTCACATCAGTGGAATGGTCTTGGCTAAAAAACCACTCTGGAATGGAAATTATTATCCAAACATAGAACAAGACTCTTATTAGTACATTTGGAAGTGTGTAACTTACCAAAAACATGGGAATATTATTCACACACTCATACAAAAATTAGAGCCCATCATGAGTCCATGGACATTTTTCATATGGGTCTTGATTTGATTGACAAGATTAATCCTACATCTTCAGATGGCCACACATTTATTATTACAGTAATGAATTATTTCATTAAATGGTAGAGCAATTCCACTTACCTATACTATAGGCCTCCAAATTTATAAATTCATTCCCAATCAAATCATTTGCCACTTTGGCATCCCTACTAACATCATTTTTGATAATGGTAAATCATTTAAAAATTAGGAAGTTGAGATATTATGTCAATAATACCACATCAAATATAATTTATCCTCTCCTCATTACCCCTAAGGAAATAGATAAGCTGAGGCAATAAAAAAGACCCTCATCAAGATCCTTAAAAATATAGTCAATCAGGTAGCAATTGGCACTTGCAATTATGTCCAGCTCTTTGGTCTTATCACACAAATGTCTAAACATCTATTGGGTTTGCTTTGTATTCCTTGGTATACATAACAAAAACACTATTACTATTATAAGTATAGATTCCCTGACTTATAAATCTCGTAAAGGGGTATTATCACTAACCAAAATTGTAAACAAGGACAATTATAAGAACTCAGATCTTCTGGATGAGAAACATTAGAAGGCCCTAGATCACTTATGAGCATATCAAACATATATTAAAAGGAAAATATGATAATAAAATACTGGTCAAGAGAAGTTGAGGTTAGTGATCAAGTCCTGAATGAAAATTAAAAAATACCAATGCTAATAGGGATAAGAAGGGAAAATTTAAAGTTAATTGGTTAGGGCCATATATCATCATCACTAAGTTTAGATCTGGAACCTATAAATTAGCCACATTAGAGGGTGAATTACTTGATTATCTAATGAATATCATGTATCTAAATTTATTTTACATGTGACATGATCCACCATTCCTCTATCTATGAGTCCCCATTCTTGGAGGCATTACTTATTTTCATCACATTCCCCTAATAGTTTGAATAAGTTAAAAACTAATAAAAAATCCATCTAATGGAAAAAACCAATTTTTGGTTACCTTGAGAAATTACCATGACGAAAACCTATTTCCAACATCATGGTAAAACCATTCCTGACCCTGGTCTTAACAGTGAGCATCCATCATAGGTTCTTCTACATAAATAGGATACAAGTATTCTATTACACAATATAAGGCATTGCCTATTGAGTAAGGAGGATGACTTGATGGGGAGGTTATCTATATTATATCATTAACAACTAAAATATATATGTCCCCAAGTCTTATCACATCCTTATCACTACCCCCTATCATATCACCCATCAAAATCCTCCTTGACAATCATGTCTCATTTTATCCTCTAGATGAATCCCATCCCTACTTTCTCCTGTTATACATAATATCATAGTTCATATCTTACCACTAATGTTATCATTATGGAAGGATCATGAATATGATTCCTACCTCAATGATTTAACATACATTATGATATCAAATCCCAAAAGATCATCTTAAACCCCATTCATGATTTACTTTTGAACTCGGTTGGAATCTTATCCTGACATATATAGTTTCAGGCACTGCATACCCTATGTACATAATCCATAAATCATAACTATTCCCAGTGTCTATAATAATATCATAATCAAATCATTACTCATTTGTATATCCTTATTAACATTCTTATTTTGGTTTGTATTTATCTTGTATGATTATGTGTTTGTTTTATAATCAAGTTTTTTTACTCATTTGTGTATATTTTATTTTATTGAATTTTATGGAATTGGGATGTTATAAGTGGCCCCCAAATGTTTTCTTAAGAAAATCCACTTATCAAATAGATTTCTCTATCACACACCTATTTTGATGCACCTTTGGCTTCTAATGTCACTAGCACATGTATTAATGGTGTAATATAAAAATGGTTTTCAAACATTTTAATGGATTCCAAAATCACCACCCATCCTATTTCCTCTAATCCTATCCCTTATCATATCACAACTATCCCCATCCCATCTAGCCTATCTTTATCCAGACTAAAACCTAATCACATCCCTCATGGTGTATGAGGATTCCTATTTAAACATTTGAGATTTAATGAATAAAAAAGGGGATCAATCTTTTGTTTACATATTTATTTATATTTCATTATCTCCATCACAACATTATCCACCTACAAACTAATATATATCACATATATCACATCCTTATAACTATAAAATCATAAATGCATTACATCATAATATCCAACACATAAAAAAAATCCATATATACATAACTCCCTCAGTATACATATAAAATCACATATAATTAATCAAAATCCATCTATACATAATCATGAATCCATATCAATGCATCAGTAATCATATAACATCATAAATAAAACAAGTCTATCGCATCACATCTAAATCTAACAACCATTTAGTCGCATCATAAATAAACTCATCATGTAAAAATATATCCATCACATCAATCACATGATAATCATCACAAATATAACACATAAATTATATACCACATATCACCTATATATAAATCACATACATAGTCCACATGGAGTCCATGTAAAAAAATAAGATAAAACACATGGGCCCATGCAGTAAGATTGTGATACAATACAAAAATCCCCTACATATAAATATATCATAGTTTCAACCTCGATAGTCTTTGTGGCCTTGGTGGTCTTTTGGTAGGTTGATGAATAGAATCTGAAGAGTTGGCCCTAAAAAAAGCTACATGCTAGCTTGGTGATACCACTACCTCATATAATGTCCTATAATACTATGCCTCATAGGTCAACTCATAATGTTATTCATCACCTCTACCATCCCACATTATCTCATTCTATAATTTGCCTCCTTCTTGGTCTTCTTGACCACCTTCACCTCTCCTATCAACATGCAAATACACATCTACATCTACATGATCTAGTTTTATAAAGTCACTATTTATTCCTCTGATATATAAAGTTGTGCCTATACTTTTGTAATTTGTGTTTAAGCCTTGGTCAGTTTTCCATCTCACTATTCCACTTGGGCTTAAAAAGGTAGTGACTTATCCGTATATCCTAATCACTTGTCCCTATTCTTGGGATAATTTCCCATCTCTCTATGCTATTAGAGTCTATAACTAAACTTATAGATAATACCTCTCTCAAGTGATCTCTACTATATTTAATAACTAAGCCTAGATCTCTATCTATAACTGACCTAATAGTGTTCACTAATCCTCCATTATAGGCTACTAGGAAGACCATAACTCACCTACACCACCACTACCTCTAGCTTGTGTGTCTACTTGTACCTATGGTGACACTTATGGTCAAACCTATACCTGGGCCTACACTTGAGGCCCAACCTATCCTACCTCTACCATCTGATCACCATCCCTTCTATTTATGTCCATGACATCATGCCCATCTTGGTCATCTTGAGTGGGTTCCTTCCTCATACATCTCTATATCTTGTCCTATTCTTGTAGTACTCTCCTAACCACACCTCAGTACACCATAACCCTAGGGTGGCTCATTCTCAATGACCTCTACATCCACAAAGATATATAAGTTATTTTGACCCATGGATTAGGAATTGGCATCTATAAATCCCATTGGTTAGGGGCACTATACTCATAATTTGTGTAATCCTTGACCCTATTTACTGATCTATCCCAATGCAACCTCTTCCTCTTGCTCTAAGAAAATAAGTTCTCCTCTCTAGGCACATCTTATATGAACCTAAATTATCATTATACATGTTTAGGTCTTGTACCACTATATCACCAAGTCCTGACACCTTATTAAATAGCATTTTATAACTAGGTATTGAGTGACCATAACCTCATTATCCCATCTAAACTATAAGCCCCTATAAGGCATCCATATGATGTGCTTGGGTCAAATACTATCAAAATCATGTTGATAGAAGTACATCTCTCTTGCATGGCCCTAATGTACTCCTATGAGTATATACCAACCAAATACCATAGGATGGTGAGGCTACCTTACTAAAAAAGTCCCTAATAGCAGTAGATAAAAATGTTATCCTAGATCCAAATCTATAGAATCACATATGGTCCTAATCTAGTTGCTCCCCTATAATCTCTTAGATGTAGCTCTCTATACAAATACACCAAAACTATTGGTCTCCAAGAAAACACTTTAAAATCCTAGACCATATCAATTATAATGTCCCCTAAGCCTAAATGAAACCACTGACCACTCTTCTTTGGCAAGAGTATTATAGTAATAAGAAATATAAATACAAGGGTTAGTCTATCAATAGTATCCTCTCCCAAACATTAGTCAATGTTCACATGCCTATCATGAACCACCACGTGCAATCCCCTTTCCAATCTCTATAATGTTAAATCCAATGTATGAGACCTCTAATTAATCTTGTCTCCATTGGTGTAGTAATCAAGGTTTAATCAATCAAAATCACTGGCATCATAGCCACATCATGAAGACCAATCATCTCCAAAACTCTATACTCAGCCTCTGTAAATAGATGTGTCTCATGAAACACTATTGGATGTTGTGATCATGATGCCATCACTCCTAGGTCCTCTTGCACTAGTTACCATTAACACTATCACTACATCTATCATAAATCACCTATCTTATTTATCATAAGTTATTTAACATTCCTTTATCCACCTCAAACCCAATCCATCCCACTCACATTCACAAAATCTTTACCCTAACCTTTCCCAATACATCTCTAATCATATACACCCCCAACACTCACCTATACTAGTTCCCCATCACTTACCTACATTATCCCTACCTAACAATCATAATTAACCCTATTTATTCCCCAACCTAAAATCCTTAATTAATCAAACCCCTATGTATACACCCTAATCCAAACTAGATTACCCATTTCCACTTCCCCCCATCTTAATAACGAATTAACCCTATCTTACCTAAACTTAACCATGTTATTTACTAACCACATCCTTTTACTACTACTAACTATCCCCTAAACTACTTATTACCTATCTAATTCATCTTCACTACAAACTTTCGCCCCTCTCCTACAACCATGCTCACTTTATCTAACTGCCATTATCTAACTCAACCTAAACCCCCATTAACCCATTTCCCATTGATCACACCATACTAATATCTACCAACCATTAATCTTTACTATTTATTTTCACTCTTTCTAACATTCCCTATCCTAACAAAAACCTTAGTTTAAACCCCACCTAAACATATTTTAACCCTTTCTCCCAACCTTGACAATATCATGATTCATGACCATGCCTTCAATGATGATTTTAGAAAAAAATGCCAATTAAGAGTCATGGCTTTGCACAACCTTAAGGGTGTGAAAAACCATAATTATCTAAAATGTGGTATTGAAAAATTATGAGTCTATACTTGAGGTATTATAAAAACATGAGTTTAGACTTGTGATATTGAAAAATCACTTATTCCTCTATAAGGCTGCAAGTCACGATGGTAATGTCATGATTAAGGGAATAACTATCAGTCAAGGTATTATTATGGTGATGACTTGGTTGACATCCTTTTCTACCAAAATTCACAAAAATCTAGATAGAAACTAACAAAAAATCACAAAAATCACTTGATAGGGATTACTTACTCACTACAAGGCCAACATTGATAGGTCTCTGGTACTCTTAGACTCTCTTGCCATGATGGGAAGCTAGAGGAAGTTGGTCTATGGTTTTGACTTAGAGCTCAAAATCACTAAAAGACAAAATACATAAATAACCCAATTTTAATGATTTTGTCCTATTTGACTCCCCCAATCTCTGACCCCCTATTCACTCCTAACAAACCTTTGATAAAAATTATTGTGTCCCATCCTATCTAATTATCCTAGTTCATTATCTCTAAACATCTCTCTCATCCTATGGGCATGGATTTTCCATTTCCCCATTGTCAAATATAATATTTTATCAAAACAACATCATCCTAAGGTCATTTAGGATGATGTAGGCAACACTTTAGCCCATTTTTATTTTTAGGGCTAACTTAGCCACCAATCATCCTTCATCACCATCCCATCCTTAGTCTTTTCACTTGATAATCACATAATGTTTTAACCTATATATGTTACATGACATAACTCTTTATCATAAGTCAATAACTTCTATCCCCTCTATCTATTTTCAATCCTTCTCTAGCATGTGTCTTTGCTATGGGATTTATCACCATATTAAACTCTATCTCATTTAAATATATTTCATCCTATCAGTCAGATCACTTTTCTAGAACCCATCATAACAGAGATACTTTATCCCCTTGAAACTTGGGTCATTTTCAACCATAGCTATCTCTTGGGGCATCATAACCCCCTTTCTTTATCTTAGACTTATCCCATCCTAGGATCTATATTTGAGTGGCCATTTGAGTCAGTTCTCTCCACATGCTCCCTCAAGGGGCATCATACCCTATTAACTCATTTCTAATACTAGATAAAATTATCATTATTCATTTCACCTCATTCCACTCCTAATTCCCTTTCAAAGAGGGGGAAAATGTATACACTAAAATCCCCTCATCTTGCTAATTCTTCTAATTACACTAATTTATGCTAATTTAGTCTATAAATATACTTCCTAGCTAATATCTCATTGTCCCCTTTCCATTTCCTACATTTTATAAACCTCACCCCATCCTATAACTAAATAAACCTTTCATTAATCCCTTGTCATGACCTATTTATCCACTAACATAGTCTCTAAACCACTAGCCAATTTAAAAATACAAAAACAATATACCTACCCAACTACCACCCTATTCTAGACTCTCCTAAACCCTTAAACCTTAATATGAGATTTTTAGAATTGGAGGATTCTATAAATCTCCTCCATTTTACCCCCTTCTTCTCTAGAATTTTCTATTTTACAAATCTCTTCCCTCAAACTAACTAGAAGTCTTGAAGCCTAATTGCTATCCTTCTACGATTATCATCCTCTTTGTATCTATAAAAATAAATTATCAAGCTCAATCATCTATTTGAATCCATTATAAAAATCAAGCAAGAAATCCAACATTTTCTAATTTTAGATCAAACATCTATTAGACAATCTTGGAGAGGGGCTAAATGAGGTAAAGTGATGGTAAGAGTGTTCTTATTAAGCTTATTATCTCTTTTATCCCATCCTACTTGTGTGTTTATATTTTTGGTTTTTATTACTAAAATTAGTAATATAAGTTGAATCTAAAATTTAGACTACATAAACATTAAAATATATACAAGCACCCATTTTTACATTGTATGGTAATAATTTTTTAAAGCAAAATAGAGTTGTGTACACACACACATACATATACATGCTATAAATATATAGTTGTGGATTATGTTATATAACTCTTGAGTACAATTCTAATACCATAGAAATACTATATTGTATAGAATATATTCTAAGATGATATCAGATGTCTAATGATTTAGATTATTTTGTATATGTAACATATACACTGAGATAATAAAATAGATCCATAGTCCCTTTTATAAACAAATAAATATAAAAATACTAAAAACACATACAATTTAATGTGATTTACCATATACACAGTCATCCATTTAGACCAATTCATTTTATTAAAATTAATCATTATTATTAAAATTAATCGATTCAAATTAACATTAAAATTAAATGCATATGATCAAACACATACATACATTTGACTATGCCCAACTTAGGTTTTTTAATATAAAAACTAAGATTTGGCCATGTAAACTTCTTCATGCACACGCGTGCACACACACACACACACACACACACACACACACACACACACACACACACACACACACACACACACACACACATATGCATACCCAATATTGTTATCATCTATGTAAACTCTTATTCAAATCATAGTCTAAATCGAATATACAATAAAAATACACAGTCAAGATAAACATTTACGTAGTATCAATATAATGAAATCAATTGAAATATTAGTTCTATCATATTCACATATAACCTTCATGTGTGTGTGTGTGTGTGTGTGTGTACACACACACATGTGTGTGTGTGTGTGTATGTCTATATATATATATATATATATATATACATCTTTATATATATATATATATATGCACACACACGCGCACACACACACACACACACACACACACATACAGACACACACACACACATACAAATGAGTGCATAAACAATAGTTCACTCATTACCCATACCTAGGCTATCTATAATGGCCTTAAATCCATTTTTTTACAAATCCATTTATAAGTATGTATGATATAGGATCTAAAGCAGAATTGAACAGATGCATACTATGATCTAGGTCTAAAAATTAAAAAAATCATTTTGGAATCTGAAGCAATAAAATACTTTGTGAAATCAAAGCCTTGAGCTCATGTATACGGTACCCTATAACTGGTCATATTTAGCACATACAATTTCCCTCAAAATCCCCAAATTTTTAGAATATAGGTAGTATGAATGTATGTGTGTGTATACATACACACACACACACACACACACACACACACACACACACACACACACACACACACACACACACACACACACACACACACACACACATATGGTCATCAATTTAAATCAAGTATATACCTATACATATATCTATATATTCTAATTAGGTTTACATAAAGATCAAGTATATACTTATACATATATATCTATGTATTTATTCCAATTAGTTTTACACATAATCAAACCCTCAATAACCTAATATTTTAATCTAATTTATTAAATACCATAATGAATATATATCAAACTAGTTTGACAACAAAATTAATTTGATTTAAAATAAATATGCCCATTAAGAAATAATATTTCCATGATGTAATAGAGGTTTCTGAATTGAAAAGGAGTTTAATACATAACTTCAATTCATACATCTCTACCCAACTCCCTTAGGTTACCTTGGTTTGGATGTAGGGTTCTATGGACGTTGAGCTTGTTGTTCCCAAAATATATCACTCATTTTTGGGACAACACATGAACTATTTTGGTCCTGCAGGCCAAAATTCTCTCTTCCCTTCTTAAAAAATTATTATGAGCATTCAAATTCTTCATTATTCAAGCTTTTTCAGCTAAGGGACTAGCAGGTTCAAACAGGTTCAACAACTTCAACAGGAAAGCTCTCTCAAAGAAACAAGTTTCCAACACTTAGGTAATTTCAAGATAGGTTCAACACCCAGGTTCAACCAGAAGGTTCAATGGGTTCAAAGGTTTAATGACATTGATAAGCTTAAAGAGTTAAACACTTCGAGCAAAAGTTCAAAGTTTAACCACTTTGGCAAGTTCAACAATTTCAAAAGACTTAGAAAAAAAAGGAAGATTGAATTGTTGACCCATTGAACCTTGAACCAAAAAGGTTCAAAGGTTCAATGAAGTTGGTTCAAAGTGGTTGGTTCAAAGAGGTTGGTTTAAGCGATCAATTGAATGAGTAGAACACAAGATTGAACCGTTAAATCATTGGTCAGTTCAATCATTCAGTTCAATTGGAAGGTTTAAAGGAGTCCCCCAAAGTGCAAAGGCTAAGTGACCTTGTAGAGGGAAGTGAACCAAAATCCAAGTGCCCTTGTGGAGGGAAGTGAACAAAAGGGAATAAAAAGACATCTTTTAAAAAGATTTTCCATAGCTGATTTTACAAGGGAAATCCTTTGAACAAAATGTTTGAAGGAATTCCTTTAGACATTTTGCCTGAAAGAATGATCAAAGGCCTGATAGAAAGTGGCTAAGGCAAAGAAAAGATTTCCTTCAAATAAAATGTCTAAATGAATTGTTTCAGACATTTTGTCCAAAGGAATTGAAGAAGAAGACCAATCGAAGGACCCCAAAGGGTAGGTACCCTTGCGGGGGGATCTCGACGACCAAGAAATGGACCTTTCTCAAGGCCCAAAGGGACACCTTCCCTTTGGGAGGTTCCAAAGATATAAATATGAAGGAATGATTTTATGTACTCTACAGGCTTGGTTCTATGGACTAGTTTCTATAGACTCTATAGGGTTAATTCTATGGACTCCATAGACTTAGTTCTACAGACTAGTTTCTATGGACTAGTCCCTACTGACTATGTAGGCTTATTTCTATAGACTCTATAGGCTTGTTTCTATAAAATCTATAGACATGTTTCTATGGACTATTTCAAAGCTTGAAATACTTAGAGAAAACAAAGGCTTCTAGGAAAGAAGATGAACAGTTAAACCTTGAACCAAAATGGTACAAAAGGTTCAATGGGTTCAATGGTTCAAAGAAAGCTCTGAGCAAAAGGAAAATGAATGAACTAGATGAAGTGATGGAACCAAGGAGCCGAGAAGGCCACTTGAACCATTGAAATAGTGAAACAATGACGTCCCTACAGATGTCAAATTTAGGGTAATGAAATATTCATTGATTTTCAAATATGGCACAAAACCTGAAAACAAACTCAGTGACCAGCTAACCAAGGAGACAAAAGGCTAGCAGAAAGGGTGAAAGATAGCCCAAGAGATCAAATTGCAACAGGAAAGAGGGAAAGACTAGAAATATCTATATAGGAGTTTTTTCATAGTAGGTGGAATAGTTCGCCAAGTAGATATTTGAGCTTGCAAACATTAAAGGCACAGCGTATTTTTCTCCCTTTGACTAAAAGTGAGGGGAAAACCACATACATTTTTGGAGATAGACTAGATGATCCAGGCCTAGGAGAAGACATTTGAGATGAATTGGCATGCCATAGTTAATGGCCCTCTTTGACAAAATTGAAAATGCATTTAAGGCATTAAATGCAGCATGGGCCATTCCATGAAACAAATTGCCAAGCCTTTCTTGGATACTATATATTGTAATCTCTTATTTTATGTAAAGGAGATAGTTTTGGATATAGAAGAAAAACTCTACCAAAATTGAAAGGCAATCACTGAGACTTTGAGCTCAGATTATTAATCATATTTCTTTGTTTGAATGAGAAAGTAGGTTACTTTAAGACTTTGTGCTATAATAGCTTGTGTCATTTAGGAAATTATTCTTAAGTCTATTTCCTGAATGTGTTCTTATCCATTTTAATAAAATAAGTAGAACTAGTGGAAGTAATCAGGAAGGTGTCCTGAAGCCAATTGTGGGAAGACTTTGTGCTACCACAATTAACTTTAGTGTGTTTGTCTATTTTCTATTTTCTATGTAAAGGACCTTGGGATGACTTTGTGCCCTCATTGTCCTTCGTATTTCACTCTTTGGTAGTGGAGGTGGAGACTTTTCACTACACCTCACTATATTGGTTATTACACCCCCTATTACAGGTAGTTACTTATTACCTACCAAAAAGAACTCTAGTTGTTTGTTGTAAGACCACTTCTGAAAGAAGAGAAGTGCCTTTAGTGTTTTCACCTAGATTTCTCCTTTGTTTATGAACATCATCTCTAAAAAAAGAGAGATGGATGGTGTAATCCTACCCCTAAGTGTTATTTTATACATATATATATATATATATATATATATATAGTATATAGCTCCTCATATTTACAAGGAACCTCTGCTTGATGAGAGGAGAGATTTGTCCCCTTTTGATGTGGCAAAACCTGCACATCTGGTTGATTGATCTCCCTTTCTATGGTTGAAATGACCTATTTTGCTCATCAGTTAGCTGGTGATAAAATATTCACCCAACAATTTTTTGGTGACTCCGATGGGGACACAACAATTTTGTATAATTTGAAGCCTCAAGCTTTAGATTGAAGCATCACTTGTGTCTTATCCATTATCATTATATCCTTATCCATTTCCATTATATAATTTGGTTTGCAAAACTAGATCCGTTGGGGATTGAATGTTTCACTTCTTTTTCAACTTTCCTCCAGCTTCATGCCAACAATTTTTGGTGACTCTGTTGGGGAAGAACACTCAATTTGAAGCCTCAAGCTTCAAGCTAAAGTAAGGCTAGTTCTCTTCCATTTTTATTCTACAATCTAGAAAATCCATGCTATACTAAAATCCATAGAGCCCAAGGTGTTGTTGACCCTATTTTTGAGTTGGTGCAATAGGGAAATTTCAATTTGTTTTCTCCACAACTTCAAGTTTAATGAACTAAGAATCTTCCTCCTACCAATACCAGGTCACCAATACAAGGCAAAGCTTCCTTTTTTTCTATTAGTAGAGCTTTGCCTATACATACTCCACCTAGATTTATTATCCCCCCTTTCCATAATCAAATCATGGTGGTTCAAGGCCCCTGGGGTAACTCTTTGGCCCACTCAATTTAACTCCACCCTTACATGAGATTCCATGTAGTTTAAGGAATAATTTCCTTAAATTCTATGGTGATGGGAGAGTTCATCCTGATGAGCACATTGTAACTTTCAACATAGCCTATGGTGTGATAGGTGTGGAATATGAGGATGTAGCAGTCAAGCTATTCATAAAAACTTTACAAGGTGTTACTGTAGACTAGTTCTATCATCTATAAGCCTAGACTGTGACTGACTAAAACACTCTTAAATCTAAATTTTTTATCCAAGTTCAAGCTTGCAGAGGATGCACATGCCCTACTATCCTAGCTCACATAAATGAATAAAGAACCTTATGAACCTATGAGGGACTTCATTACCAAATTTAACAAGCTGAGGAACATGATTCCTACAATTACTCAGCCAACACCTGAGAACCTTAAATGTTTCTTCATCAACTCATAGCTACCTAAAGTGAGTTTTTTACTGAGATGTGCTACCCATATAGACCTTGCTGCTACTCAATATTTGGCCACTGAGATAGAAGATGACCTTATCTTGGAAAGAAAGATAAGGAGAGATCCTAACAAGCACCACTAATCTAATGGTGTAGAAGTTAGTAAATGAGTTGCTTGCTCTTAGAAAGCAAATGGCACAAGAGATGCCATCTTTCCCTTAGTACATAGATATACCAAGGAAGACATTCCCCAATCAGTCATACCAAGGCAATGCTGCTAGGAATCAAGGTCAGCCAAATCATCTTCTTCCCACTCAAGAAAAATTAGCCATTAAAGCACCTTCAACCAATTCAATAGTTGGATATATTGAAGCTAAATCTGATTTCTCCTTCTAGCCTGAGTTGATCCCAAAAGATGATGCTAATATCTTCACAGAGGGAGAAGAATAATTGGTTGGTGACTCCAACATTGGTTTATTGAATTAACAAGATGAACCTAGAAGTGAAGGTAAAGCAGTTGAGGAATCATATGCTGTGTTCACCTGGTCTAAGAATCAGTCAACCCAGTAAGCTGATAAAGAAAAAATAGAGGAGTGAGCTTAGCCTGCAATTTCAATTTCCAAACAAAGAACTTCTCTACCTTTCTAGCTAAAGGACCCAGTGATTTCTAGAAAAGTAAGTACTCCAGACATGCCTGCACCTTTAATTTCAATTTTGTAGATCAGTCCTCCCCCTCATAAAAACTAGAAGGATGAACTCCCTTCCCCTATTCATAATTTATTTTAGACATTTGACATAGTCAACCATGTCAAGAAAACTAAAATTCAAATGTTTGAATTTGAATTCCTACAATCCAACCCTGAGCAGTTAGATGAGTTGGTTAAATGTGTGAAGAACCAAAATGTCCCTACAAGACAAGATGTTAGAAAGGTAACTCATGATCCCCCAAGGAACATGTCCACCCTAAACAATCTTGTCATTACTCTTGCTGCTCTTGGAAGGACTGAACCATTTTATATCTTCCTACTGATAAATGGATATCAGTTGAACAATTACATCATAGACTTAGGTGCATCTGACAATGGCATGCCTACCAAAGTAGCTAAATCCCTTGGTCTCACACTGACCAAGACATTTAGGAGATGTTTCTCCATGGAGAACAAATAAGTACCATTGTTAGGACAAATCAAGGATGCCCAGTTTACATTTGTAGCATTCCTAAAAAAGATAATCAAGATGACAGTCCTGGTGGCTAACATCCCAGCCTCATACGATCATCCTTCTTGGAAATTTCTTTTGTAAGGATGTTGGTGGTGAAGTTCAGCATGGACCTATCTGAGGCAAGGATCCTAGTCAAAGGCATTATGTAGAGATTTCTCCCTGAGAAGAAAGAAAAATATGTGGTCACTCAAACATCAACACCTAAAGCTCAAATTTTATTTGAGTCTTCAGGCATGGGTAATTACTTCTTATCCATGGAGGAAGTTCATGAGGTGTTTGATGAAGCTCTTGAAGGTAACAATCTGAAAATTGGTTCAGATGGAATAACAGAAGATAGGATAGAGCGTAGTGCAAGTGTAGAAAAATCCTCCCCTCCACACAAAGATAAATCTAAGGTAAGGTCAACTTATGATGAGGTATGGATACTAGAATTTGATGCCAGCTATTCCTCTACCGGTTCAGGAGTCTAGGATTGTGTTTATATCTCCCCAAAAAGATATGTTTCATTCTTGATATAAATTATAGTTCAGTAATACCAATAATACTACTGAATATGAATCACTACTACTTGGATTAAAGGCCACTCAAGACAAAGACATCAAGCTTATTCATGTTAAAGGAGATGCTAAGTTGGTGGTTTGTCAAGTGAGGAACCTATACCAAACCAAAAATAAGAGATTACACCATTACGATAATCTAGTTTAGGATCAAATTGAAAGTTTTAATGCTTTTAGCATCTTTGTAGTTCCTATAGAATTTAATGACTAAGTTAATTCTTTAGCTATTTTAGCAACTCTTTTGATTCCTCACCCAAATTTTAAAGGAGAAAAGTCACACTATTAAACTAATCTTTCAACCAAGTGTGCCTGACAATGTCAATTATTGGCAAGTGTTTAATGGTGACAACTAAATCATTGTCTTCTTGGAATAAAAAGGTAGCTTTGAACAACTTCACTTCGAAGGCAGTGAGACTTAGAAGCTTAAATCAACCCTTTAATCAAGTTCAGACACAGATGAAAAATTCTTACAACTTAAAGCGAATAAAATCTTGAAAGGCTTGGTTTCCCTTCAAAGTTTGTTTGACAAACATGATAGGTTCATCAACCAGTAATAAATGGATTCAAGCTCCTCTCAGAAGTTTGATTAGATAAATTTGGGTACCAAGGAAAATCCCAAGATGGTGAACATTGGGAAGTGTTGCACTTCAAAAGAGAAGTTCAAATTTGATGTTCTGCTCTACTAGTACACGGATGTCCTAGTATACTCCTATGATCATCTAAATTTGCTCAAGCTTGATGAAATTTTCCATGAAATTCCTCTCAAAGATGATTCAGTACCTTATAAGAAAAATTCCAAGCAGTACAATCTAAAGATATCAGGTACTATTCTGTCTAAAATATAGAAAATGTTGAATGCTAGGATAATTTTCCCAATCCATCATTCCACATGGATTACAAAGATAGTACCTGTGAGAAAAAGGAATGGAAAAATTCACCTCTATGTGGACTTCAAGAATTTGAATCAGTCATCCTTAAAAGATAACTATCCTCTGTCCACCATGGACCAAGTGTTTTAGACAGTGACCAGTTCAAAGATGTTATCAATGTTAGACAACTTTTCTAGATACAATCAAGTTGAAGTTGGTGAAATAGACCAGCATAAGACTACCTTCATCACACCTTAGAGCACCTTTACATATTAAAGAATGTCATTTGGCTTGATAAATGTTGGTGCTACTTTTTAGAGAGCAATGGACCTTACTTTCAAAGATGAAAGGGTTAAGTTCATTGTGGTATACCTTAATGACTTGACTGTCTTTTCCAAGCATCACCCTGATCATGTGCACCATTTACAACAAGTGCTAGACATTATCACCAGAATGGAATTTTTATAAATCCCAAGAAGTCTATTTTTGGTGTAATAGAAGGGAAACTTTTCAGACACATTGTATCTCAAGAAGGCATAAAGATTGACTTAGACAGAGTCAAGTCCATCCGGGAGCTTAACCTACCTACAAGCATGATTGCAATTCACACTTTCTTTGAAAAAGTGGATTTTTTTAAAAGGTTCATCCCTGAGTTTGTTGAGAAGACTCACTATATTGTAAATATGATGAAGGGAAAGGCCACCTTTAGCTGGACTGAAGAAGGTAAATTGGCATTTTGAGACACCAAGATAGCTATTTCCCATGCCCTAATTCTAGTTTGTCTAGATTATACCAAGGACTTCATAGTGTATAATTATTCTTCTGAGTACACACTTTGAACAATTTTGGTGCAATAGAATGAAGAAGGTGTGGAATCTCTCATATCTTTCATGAGTTGTCCTCTCAAAGATCATGAACTAAAGTATTCAAACATGGAAAAGCCTGCTTATGTAATGCTAAAGGCAATAAATCACTTCCATTTATACATCTTGAATTCACACGTTACTACCCTAGTTCTTGATACCATAGTTAAATCTATATTAACTCAGTAGGAGTTTGGAACCAAAAGAGGTAATTAGATTTCCAAAATCCAAGATTTTAATCTCATTATCAAACCAATGAAGCTTGTACAAAGAAGGGGCCTCTACCAATTTATTGCTGACAATAGACTTGAAGAAGTAGGGCATAAAGAAATAGAAGTGGAAGACATGCCAATAGTCCTCTTTGTCTCCACCACGAATGAGTGGTATTCAAATATTGCTCATTTCCTTACCTATGGTGAGTGTCCTACTCACCTGCCTCATAAAGAAAAGAGGACTGTTTAATTGAAAGCTACCAATTTTGTCTTGTTGGACAATGGCCTGTATAAGAGGAGCCTTGATGGAGTGTTCCTTCACTGTGTGGATAAAGAGAAACAAAACCAAATTTTGAAGTCCTTCCATCATATGGCCTTTGGAGGACATCTTTTCATTCTTGTAGCTACCCATAAGATTCTATGAGCCAAGTATTGCTAGCCTACTCTATTTAGGATGCATACAAATGGGTACAAAGGTTTGAACTATGCCAACAGTTCATTGGAAGACCCAAGCTAGTTGCTTTACCTCTTAAACTAGTAGTGATAAAAGAGCCATTTCAGCAATAGAGAATTGATTTCATTGGTGCTGTAAACCCATCTTCAAGTGCTGAACATGATTATGTCTTCATAGGTATAGATTACTTCACCAAATAGGTGGAAGCAATTCTAACCAAGCATGCTACTTTAGAAGTGGTATGTGACTTCTTCAAGGAAAAAATCATTTCCATGTTTGGGGTCCCAAATAAGATTATCACAGATAATGTAGCCTATTTCTCTTCTTATGAGATCACTCAGTTCTATTTTTATTATGGGATTACCCTCTCCCACTCCTCTAATTATTTTCCACAAGGGAATGGCCAAACATAATCAAGCAACAAGAACCTAGTGACCATCATCACAAAGGTGGTGGATGACAACCAATAAACCTAGCATAAAGCATTGGTTGTTGCTTTATGGGCAGACATAATTATACCCAAAAGGCTGATAGGTATGTCACCCTTCCAATTTTTGTATGGTCTCAATGCAGAGATACCAATCACCCTAGAATTTCTAGCACTAAATTGACAAAGGCAGTCAAAGATCAGACATATGAAAGATCCATTGATAAAAATATCATGTGCTTGACTAAGCTAGATGAGCATTGAACTATGGTGGTGGACCGAATTGCTACAAATCAAAGTCTAGTGAAGAAGCTCTTCGAACAGAAAGTTAAAACCTATGATTTCTAGATTGGAGATCAAGTCCTATTATGGGACAAGAGAAGAGAACCAAAAAATATGCATGGGTAATTTGATTCCCTATGTAGAGGCATGTTTACTATCCATCAGCTCAATGGTGAAAATAGTTTCCTTTTGAAGTATCAAGATGGCATGTCCTTTTCTCTACCTCAAAATGGGTAGCATTTGAAGCACTTCAATTCTTGAAGTATCAAATAAGATCATTTGTACATATGTATATTTGTATAGTCTTTAGTTTTATTTTTGATTTTGATTTTCATTTTTGGTGCCTTTATTTTTTTATTATCATGACTCCATAGCCCAATGACATACTTCAAGGCACTAGAGATTTTAGTTTCTACTCCCATCAACTGTTCCAAAATTTCAACTAAAGGAAGTTCCCCAACTGGAGCCAACTGTTGTTCCTAAAATTTGTTACTCATTTTTAGGATAACACATGAACTATTTTGGTCCTATAGGCCAAAATTCTCTCTTCCCTTCTTAAAAAATTGTTCTAAGAATTCAAATTCTTCATTATTCAAGTTTTTTAAGTTAAGGGACTAGTAGGTTCAAACAGGTTCAACAACTTCAATAGGCGAGCTCTCTCAAAGAAAGAAGTTCTTAACACTTAGGTGATTTTAAGATAGGTTCAATACCCAAGTTCAATCAAAAGTTTTAACAGGTTCAATGGTTCAATGACATCATCAAGCTTAAAGAGTTAAATGCTTCAAAAAAGCTCAAAGTTCAACCACTTCGACAAGTTCAATGGCTTTAAAACACTTAGCAAAAAGAAGGGATATTGAACTATTGAATTGTTGAACCTTGAACCAAAAAGGTTCAAAGGTTCAATGTGGTTAGTTCAAAGTAGTGGGTTCAAAGTGGTTGGTTCAAATGGTCAATTAAATGAGTAGAACACAAAATTGAACTGTTGAACCATTAAATCATTGGTCAGTTTAATCGGTCAGTTTAATCAAAAGGTTCAAAGGAGTTCCCCAAAGCTCGAAGGCCAAGTACCCTTACAGAGGGCAGTGAACCAAAAGCCAAGTTCCCTTGTGGAGGGAAGTGAACAAAAGGGAACAAAAAGACATCTTATGGAAAGATTTTCCATGGTTGATTTAACAAGGGAAATATTTCAGACAAAATGTCTAAGGGAATTCCTTCAGACATTTTGTCTGAAGGAATAATCAAAGGCCCGATGAAAAGCAACTAAGGCAAAGAAAAGATTTCCTTCAGACAAAATGTCTAAAGGAATTCCATTAGACATTTTATCTGAAGGAATTGAAGAAGAAGACCACTTGAAGACCACTTGAAGGACCCCGAAGGACCCCAAAGGGCAAGTACCCTTTCATGGGGCTCTCAGTGACCAAGAAATGGACCTTTCTTAAGGCCCAAAGGGACACCTTCCTTTCAGGAGGATCTAAAGATATAAATTTGAATAAATGATTCTACAAACTCTACAGGCTTGGTTCTATGGACTAGGTTTTATTGACTCTAAAAGATTGATTCTACAGACTCCATAGACTTAGTTCTATGGACTCGTTTCTACAGACTAGTCTCTATGGACTCTACATGCTTATTTCCATGAACTCTATAGGCTTGTTTCTACAAATTCTACAGGCTTGTTTCTATAGACTCTATCGACATGTTTCTATGGACTCTTTCAAAGCTTGAGAGACTTAGAGAAAACAAAGGCTTCTAAGAAAGAAGATGAATTGTTGAACCTTGAACCAAAATGGTACAAAGGTTCAATAGGTTCAATGGCTCAAAGAAAGCTCTGAGCAAAGGAAAATTATTAAAGTAGAGAAGCAATAGAACCAAGGATCTGAGAAGGCCACCTGAACCATTGAAACAGTAAACCAATGACGTCCCCGTAGATGTCAAATTTAGGGGATTGCAATATTTGTTGATTTTCAAATATGGCACGAAACCTAAAAACAAACTTAGTGACTAGCTAACCAATGAGCTAAAAGGCCAGTAGAAAGGGTAAAAGATAGCCCAAGAGCTTAAATTACAACAGGAAAGAGGAAAGACTAGAAATATATGTGTAGGAGTTTTTTCTAGTAGGTGGAACGTTTCACTAAGTAGATATTTGAGCTTGCAAATATTAAAGGCATGACCTGTTTTTCTCCCTTTGAGTAAAAGTGAGGGGACAACTGCATACATTTCTAGAGATAGACTAGATAATCTAGGCCTAGGAGAAGACATTTGAGATGAATCAATGTGCCACAGTTAAGGCAGACACCCTATTTCAACATGGCCCTCTTTGACAAAATTGAAAATGCATTTAAGGCATTGAATGCAGCATGGGCCATTCCATGAAACAAAGCACCAAGCCTTTCTTGGATACTATATATTTTAATCTCTTATTTTATGCAAAGGAGATATTTTTGGATATAGAAGCAAAACTCTACCAAAATTGAAAGACAATGAGACTTTGAGCTCAGATTATTAATCATATTTCTTTGTTTGAATGAAAAAGCAGGTTACTTTTAGACTTTGTGCTATAATAGCTTGTGTCATTTAGGAAATTGTTCTTATGTATGTTTCTTGAATGTGTTCTTGTCCATTTTAATGAAATAAGAAGAACTAGTGGAAGTAATCAGGAAGGTGTCATGAAGCCAACTGTGGGAAGACTTTGTGCTACCACAATTGCCTTTAGTATGTTTATCTATTTTCTATTTTCTATGTAAAGGACCTTGGGATGACTTTGTGCCCTCATTATCCTTTGTATTTCACTCTTTGGCAGTGGAGGTGGAGATGTTGCACTACACCTCATTCTGCTAGATACTACATCCCCTGTTATAGTTAGTTACTTGTTACCTACTAGAAAGAACTCTAGCTGTTTGTTGTAAGACCACTTCTAAAAGAAGAGAAGTGCCTAAAATGTTTTCACCTAGATTTCTCCTTTGTTTGTGAACATCATCTCTAAAAAAAAGAGATGGATGGTGTAATCCTACCCCTGAGTGTTATTTTATACATATTATATATATATATATATATATACATATATATATATATATATATATATATATATAGCTCCTCATATTTATAGGGAACCACCCTTGATGAGAGGAGAGATTTATCCCCTTTTTATGTGGTAAACCTGCACATCTGGCTGACCGATCTCCCTTGCTATGTTTAAAATGACCTATTTTGTTCATCACTTAGTTGGTGACAAAATATTCACCCAACAGAGCCTTCCATAGGGATTTACATACAAACCTTTTAAAAACATTTCATAACATTTAAAAAAATGCAAATAAATAACTATTTCAATTAAAAATCCATCAAGCATTACACATACATAAGAATTTTAAGTATAAACTAACTATGATTTTAATTATGCTAAGGAAGTGGAATTACTTTTTTTCCTTAACTCATTCACACCTTCTTCTTCTATTTTCTATTCTCTGAATGTAATTTATTGTGCCTCACAACCTTCTCCTTTATTTTATTCTTTTCTATCACTTTCCTCTAGTTTCTCCTCCATTCATGTAAACCAAACTAATTTCTAATATGCATGCAAAAATAACTCAATAGAATCCCCACTAAGCTATAGTCTATGACCATTTTCTTACAGTGCATAACAAAACTTCCATCATGATTTATGCAAGAATGATGTTTAACTCAGAGTTAACGAATGATTAAAAACCCTAATCATCTCAAAACTTCTTTTAAATAATTAAAATAATCATTTTATATCCTTTTATAAAATATGCATGCCATTGAATTAAACATTGACTTCACAAACCAACTAAATAACAAGTCATAATACCTAATTTTTATTCCACACAATGTTGAATATCGACTAGCCAATAATCATTATATTTACATGCAAAGTCAACTATTGACTACTTAATTAACATATCAACTATATAGCATGGGTAATATAAATATGTATTAAAAAGACTATTTTTAATGGTACCAAGTCATCCATAAATAAATACTTTTCAAACACAATGATTTAATTTAATCATTTAATAATATATTCATTGTCTAATATATTATGAATATCAAGCCTCTAGTCAACACTAAATCAAATACAATGACATTTTCAAATAATGTTATCAATATCTTTTTGACATTAGGATATACATATATTATAATAATAATCTTGTAGTTATTATTACCTTAATCCTATAGATCAAATAACAACAATGGAATCCATCTATACATATTATAACAATGCATACATAAAACCATATCATTATACTACACATATATACCCAATAAGGTAGCAAGGTAAGTAAAAACATATATGGATCACTCATTCAACCAAACAATTACATCATACAAGATAAGCTACATACAAACAAAAAACTAGTAAAATCACTAAAATAAATCAATATGATCATAAAAAATAACTAGATTAGTGAAATCATGTAATCATGTAAACTGTTGTAAGAACACAAAATATCATACTAGACATTAAAACAAAAAAATTCATACTAAAACTATCTATTCAAAAAATTAATCACAAAACTTGATATACTATATGGTGTGTGCAAGGGTTTTTGGATTCACTCTTTATCATCCCTCAATGTCTCCATATAAACCATCCTCTCTGATCATGCTCTTCCTCTGTCAAACTTTGAGGGAAGAATCTATCATGCATCCACCTCAAAACAATGAAATTAGTTAGCTTTAAACATAATTATATTCATAAAATAATTTTGTATAATTAACAAACATGATCATAATGTATATAATAGAAAAGTAATGATAACTCATAGTAAACAAATCATATAAATTAAGAAACACATAATTGTCCCAAAATCATCATGTGACATAAAGCTTAATCAAATACTAGTTAATCAAATAATAAAACATAATAATCCATGGATCAAACATAGTTTTCATCTTAGAGATAAATTGGGATGTAACATCCTTCCCCCTTAAAGTTGGTCATTGTCTAAATGACATTAATTCAAACATATGTTCTTAATTTAAAACATTATTCAGTAGAAAATAATATAAAATGCAATAGCAAATCAAGCAAAAAATTATGGAAATATCTTGTAAAACTCATCATATTCTTCCCAATTGACACTATCATCAAAATATTGGTCCCATTGGACCTTTTACTGTGACACTTCTCTATTACAAAAACTGAGTTTGTGAGTGTCAATTATTTTAATTGGTTCTACCTTAACCACTATGGGGTCCAAAACCTTCAAAACATTACAATCCAACACATGTGAAGGATCAAAAACATAATTTTTAAAAGTAAAACACATGGAAGATATTATGCAAAATATCTAGAGATGGTGGAAATTCAAGCCTATACACTATAGTATTGACCAATTTCAAAACTTCTAAGGGTCCCACATATCTCAGTGAAATTTTTGTTGACTTCCCAAATTTAATTGATCTTTTTTGTGGCTTAACACACAGAAACACTTTATCAACTATAAAAAGTTGCCTAGTTGTTCTCTTCGGATTAGCATAACTT
The DNA here is from genome assembly GCA_037957365.1 of Torreya grandis. Classification (NCBI taxonomy): domain Eukaryota; kingdom Viridiplantae; phylum Streptophyta; class Pinopsida; order Cupressales; family Taxaceae; genus Torreya; species Torreya grandis. The sequence continues at coordinate 388,174 of JARHVA010006721.1, read as the reverse complement.
TTGTCCATTATTAGCCTCAACCAACTTGTACCTAATTATCCTAAATTATTCTTCTATTTTTTAAATCATCTTAGCTCCAAAGACTACCCTATCTTCTATCCTATCCCAATTGACTGGTGTTATACACCTCCTTCCATATAATTCCTTAAATGGATCCATATTAAATGATAATTGGTATAAATCATTGTAGTCAAACTCAACCAATGGAAGGTACTCCTTCCACTTTTATTGATATTCCATACATTACATATGAAAGAGATCTTCTAAAACTTGGTTAACTTACTCTATCTATCCATCAACTGGTAGGTGATAAGTAGTGATTATATTCTACTACATACCCAAATATAAATTTAGAGTCATCCAAAACCTATAAGTCATCCTCAAATATTAATATACAATGATCATCTCTAGGAAACCATGCAATCAATATACTTCATAAATATTTTTGTAAGTATAGGTGCATCATCTAATATGAAGTGGGCTAGCTTGGTTAGTTTTTCAATTATAACCAAGATTATATCATGTTAGTTCCATGATAATGATAAACGTTGGATGAAGTCCATACTAATCACCTACCACTTCTATTTTGGTATATTATGTGGATATACCAATCCATATAGATGCACATGTTCAAATTTTACACATTGACATTCCATACAATGAGACAAAATCCTCTACATCTCTCTTGATTTCTTTTTATAAATAGAGTGGTTTAAGCTCAACCATGAGATTGGTTACTCTTAGATGTCCTGAATATGGGGCACTTTGCAATTATTTTAGTAATGTGGTCATTAGATTCTCTTTATCAGGCACATACATCCTAATGTTGTACTTTAAAAGACTGTCACTCTCTATCTTGAATTTTTTATTCCTAGGATTCTGAGCATTCTTAGACAATGATTTTTTGACCTAATCATTGAACTCTTCTCTTAGAAACAATTTGAATACTTGATCTTGAAAAGTAATCTAGATAGTATCCATGATTGCTATGTACTGTTTATGGCTTAGATCATCAGATACTTTATTCTCCTTACCTTAGATATTATTAATATCAAAATCATATCAAATAATAAATCTAACCATCATCTTTGATGAACATTCAGGCTCAATTGGGTGAGTATGTACTTGATTTATAAGTTATCAATCTGGAGATCAAATGGGTTTCCCAAAAGATAATACCTCAAAACATACAAAACATGGACAATTTATATAAGTTCTAGGACATGAGGGGAATAATTCACCTTATAAGGGTTCAATTTCCTAGAATCATAGGCTATTAATGAGCCATCCTACATAATAACTCCTCCAATTCCATCCCTAGATACATTAGTGATCACTGAGAATTAGCCATTAGGATTAGGAACTCTTAGCATTGATGTTGAATTAAGCTTCCTTTTTTGTTCTTCAAAGGCTACCTCACATGTATCTAACTAGATGAAACTCTGATTATTTCACTAAAGAGAGGTAATTAGATTAACTATCTTAGATAAATTCATAATGAATTTCCTATAATATCCCACTAATCTAATGGAACTTATTACCTTATACATATTATTTGGTGTTGGCCACTCCATTATGGCTCTTATCTTTTCTAGATCCATTGAAATACCATCTACAGAGATAATATGCCCAAAATACTACACTTTATTTTAGAAAAATGCACACTTAGGCAACTTTCATACAATATTTGCTTTCATAAATACTACAAAACTAGTTCCAGATATTGTAGGTGATCTTTCTCATCATTGAAAAAATTGAAGATGTCATCTAAAAAGACCAAAACAAAATGATTTAGGTAATCTCTAAACACACTATTCATAAAATTCATAAATGTTGTTGGGACATTTGTCAATCTAAATGGTAACACTATGAACTCGTAATGCCTATATCAAATCTTGAATTTTGTTTTCAAAATATCCTCTTCATGGATCCTTAATTGATGATACCCTACTTTAAGATCAATTTTAGAAAAGATTGTTTCCCCTCATATTTGATCAATGAGATCATCAATACGTGGAAATAGATATATGTTATTATTTTTTACTTTATTTAACATCATATAATCTCTACATAGGAAAAGAGTGCCATTCTTATTCTTGAAAAAGATAAATAGTATACCTCATGGTGATACTCTTGGTTAAATTAGACCTTTCAATAACAACTCCTAAAGTTGTGCCTTTCACTCAACCAATTCAGTGGTTGTCATTATATACAATCCCTTCAACTTCAATTTCAATCTAGATATGATATCAAATGGAAATGGATATATTATCTTGTTTGTTACTTTATTTAACATCCTATAATATCTACATAGGAAAAGAGTACTATTCTTATTCTTGACAAAGATAAATAGTACACCTCATGGTGATACTCTTAGTTGAATCAGACCTTTCAAAAACAACTCCTAAAGTTGTGCCTTTAACTCAACTAATTCAGTGGTTGTCATTATATACAGTTCCTTTTAATTCAACTTTAATCCAGGTATGATATCAAATGAGAAATCAAACTCTTGCTTGGGTGGTAATCCTTGTAATTATTCTAGAAACCCATCATGAAAGTTTATTAAAAAAGGATAATCTTTGATAGATGGTTTATTATATTCATCAATCTCATTTATCTTAATGATGAATGCCTATCATCCATTTGAAATTTCTTGAGTTAAATTTCATAAATATACCTTAGCTTCAACCCCCTTTTCTCACACTAAAGTTGTGTCCAATTTTCAAAATCATCTTGACACTCAAACTTTTTTAGATAATAGTCAACCTTGGATTTATGCTTCACAATCTAATTGAATCCAAAGATCACATCATATGATCCCAATAGTATTGTAAAAAGATATACTATTATAGTAAATTTAGGTAACCTAATATCAACTTTTACTAAACACTTATCAACTTTGACCTTTGACTTATTCCCATACTATACTGACCATACATTTGCCATAACTCTTGATTTTCTAAACAATTTACTAAGTATTATAAGAGAACAAAAAACATATACATATCTCCCCTATAAATCAAAATAGAAACTATATGATCAAAAGAATACCTGATAGTTCTATGGGTGAAACTTGATGTTCACTTTGATGATTGTCAAAATCTGCATGAATCCAATGCTGGAGCATACTTTGCTGAGAAGCTAAACCCTTAATCTTCAACTTATCCTGAGGGAATTCTTGATAAAAATGGTCACCTCCACATATGAAACAACATCTAATTGGCTTTTTCTTATTATACTATTGGTTTCCCTTGCAACTACCCTTAAAACCATTACCAAGTTTCCTATCCCCTAAACTATCAGAGTAAATAATTTAGGTTCACATTAACTTGGGATTAACCTATGTAACTAGGGTATTAACCAAGGATCATTAACCTAGGTTAGTTATAATCATGCATGGTTTAAATTTCCTCTAACACATATTAATTATGTATTCAAGATGTTAGGTTTGATTATTGATAATTGTAGACAAGTTAAGTATAGATTTATGCACATGGTGTAACTATTCATTTGGCAAATAGTTGGTTTCACATTACCAAATGTGTTCCTATCACCTACCCCAAACTGTTATAAATACAAGATTAATGTGTAGCATGAGAGAGAGAGGAAGATGGAGTTATAAGGACTTTGTATTGTAATCTATTCATTGAGTAATAGATAGTTCTTTATGAGCAATGTGTTAATGCCATGGTTGTGGTAATGAACTATTAGAGAGATACTAGGTGAGAGTATTAAGTACTCTTTCATGGTATCAGATTAGTGTCCAAATAGTCTTTAATTAACTTGTATTGACCCTCCTTACCTAAAGACCTTCATCATGTCATACTACCCAAATTTATGTATTAATGTTGAAAAGAAGCTCTTTCTAGCCTTAAAGGCTAGATGTGGTAAAATCTTCATTTTTAAAGAGCACGCTATGATTTGGAGGAGATTAGATGCCATGGACAAGTGTGTTATAATTGTGAAAAGTGTTTCAACCTTTCATTATGATCAAATTGGTCACCTGGTGCTCCAGATCTATTAAAAAAACTTGTTGATCATTGAATACATTTTGGTAAATTTATACATTTTGATGTAGATATGATTGTATAGATGTTTCCAAAGAAGTTGATTTAGTGGGGGTAGACATTTATTTGGCAAGAAATAGAGTTGTGGTGCTCATGGTGTTGTGTTTTTTCTTGGTCAATGGGTTTGATTTATTTTGTTTTGGGGTTGTTTTTTGTTTTTAAAATTTTGAAATTTCAAAATTAATTTTTTGAAATTAAAATCTTATAAAAAAATTAAAAATAGTATTTTTAAGATTTTATTTTTTTTAAAAATCAAATTTTAAAACGAAAAAACACAAAAGAGACTAGTTATTAACCCCATGTGCAACCACTTCCCCACCACCCTTACTCAAAGCTAGGGCATGCCATGATGTGAGTACCCCTTACCAATGGTTCCCACCATCTTGGTCAACCCTTTCTCCCACCAAAAATCCTCCTCCATCTAGGCCTACCTCCTTTGATACCTAGTAACTCTACCACCATTCACGTAGCTACCTACACCCTCCTCATCACTGCCACTCCTCCATAGGTCTCTTACTGAACCCCTATTTCATTTATGGCACCTGTAGATGTCATCTCCTAACCATGCCATACCTCTTTGTATAGCTATGCCCAGCCCATACCCTTGGATTCACTCGCCCACCTTAAAAATAATCCAAAACAAAACAAACAACACCATTATTTTCTTTTTTTTCAAATGGTCCATGGAAAATTTTCATTATTTGGAATTACTTTTAGCTATTTATAGTCATATAAAATGTGAAAATTGGTAACTTGAGCATGGATAATGACACCCAACCCATAGGTCCCTCCTACTTGCTTTCATGACCCTCATAGGCATCTTTTCACTGATTCCCAATCATCCATAGCCTTCTAGACTTGATCCCAACTTATCTAGACTATTATTTTAATGACAAATCCATCCCCCTAGGTCTTGTTAGCTAAAGATAATAGTGCCCAAATTGTACTATAGTGTCAATGCTACTACTATCCACTTTAGACACTCTTGTCCAAGTGTATTTTTGGCCCCAACAGTTAGTTCTTTCTAGTTCTACATCCTTCTCCATGTTAAACTCACATGAGTACATTCAACCCATGACCAATAGATCCCTATAAAATACCTTTCAAAAATAATTTGAAAAGGGTTAGAAATTATCACTAAGAAATCAAGAATAAAAGAAAGACTACTCAGGGAATCTTTCCTATTATATGTATACAACCAGTCAATACACTTACAAGCTTATCTAAATCCTTACACCAGTCCTTAGCTACCTCAAACACATCTAGTTTAGCATTTTTCATCTTCATACACACTATTGCATAAATCATATCAAGTGGGAGAACTACATATGGCTATATCCCTCTTTGGAGTATTGTTATGTAGGAAACATGCCCACATAAGTGGTGTGGATACAATTTTAATTAATTTTACACACACTAACACATCCCCCCCCCCTCTTTGTCAAAGTTGGTCAAAGTAAAAATGAGTCTAAGGACAGACAAGGCCACATAGACACAACAAACAAAACATAGAAAGCTCAAGTCTCCTAGATAATAGCGGTAGAGGTGGAATACAATTTTGATGACACTAGTGTCTTATTTTGGTTCTCCTATCCAATCATAAAATGAATTCTAAATATTTATTTGTGATATTATCCGAGTCCTACATAGTGAATTCTAGACCCTATAATAGTTGTTTCAGTCAGTTTCTAGCTAAGTCTTATTTTATCTCCCTTATTACTAGTTTTAGCAAGATTAAAGTTATAATTAAATTAAACAAATTAGTATCTTAGTTACTACATATTTATTTACTAGTTTTAATACTTAGACCCTTTAACTAAAATAGGAAAATACACAAATATTCCTAAATTTTTTAAATCATTTAGTAAACCCAACTTACTTTGTTTGTGCATAAAAATCCTAGGTTAAATTTCCCACTATTTTTTCCTATATATTTTTTTAATTTTTTACCTGCATAATAAAATAAAAAATTAGCATTACATTTTAAAATTTCATAGTAATTTTAAAATAATTTTATTTCAAACCCTAGTTTTCCATTCTAGGTCTTGGTATTTTCCCAAAAAATTTCCAATAAAATCAAAAATTCACTTTAAATTTAAAAAGTCAATAGTAATTTTAAAAAATATTTATTTTTAAAACCTCTAGTTGCATCTACTAGGTCTCTTTAAATCACAAATTTTTCAATAAATTTATGTTTATTTACTTCATATCTAACTCAAAATTTCAATTTAAATTTCAAAATTTGATAGTAATTTTGAAAATAATCATCTTTCAAACCCTAGTTGCATATACTTGATCCCATTGCTTTTAGAGGTATCACCTTACATGTTTGTGATCTTCATATCCTTTTTGTGCATATTCTAGTTCCTAGTTTTGATTATATCTATTTAATCTTTTTTACTATTATCTAAGTTATTTTCCTTATGCTACCTAAGCTCATTGCATCTCTTCCTTCAAGATGAAGTGCAAGACTTAGTGGGAGCCAAAAGAGCAGCCTTTGCATTCTTGAGCCACTTCCAAAGAATTAAGTACTCAACTCCATTCATGATATTACTCTTTGTACAACATCATCCAGCATTACGCAACATCACTCAACATCATAATATGTTTTGTATTAGTCTACATACCCAATGAGGTGTATTCATTCTTTTCTCTTCCTCTCTCTTACCCAACTTTTATACATTCTTATTTTTGATATAGTGTATCTAGTAAGAATCGATCTACTCTTTATTTTCTCTTACATATTTTCACTTCAAAACATACTATTTCTACTCATACCCCCCATCATACAGCTTCATGGGCTTTCTATTTTTCCTATATCCTAGTATATTACTTTAATGCATTAGTAGAATAAAGGGGATGAGAAATATAGTCATATAAAATGTGAAAATTAGTAACTTGAGCATGGATAATGATACCCAATTCATAAGTCCCTCCTACTTACTTTCATGACCCTCATAGGCATCTTTTCACTAATTCCCAGTCATCCTTAGCCATGTAGACCTAATCCAAACTCAACTACATTGATATTTCCATGACAAATCCATCCCCCAAGGACTTGTTAGCTAAGGAGAATAACATCTAACTTAGATTACAACATCAATACCACTACTATCTACTTTTGATTCTCCTATCCAAGTATATTTTTGGCCCCAATAGTCAGTTCTTTTTGGTTTCTCATCCTTCTCCTTATTATCTTAATGTGAGTGCATTCAACCCATGACCAATAGATTATTTTAAAATCCCTTTCAATGATCATTTGGAAATGGTTGGAAATTATCACTAAGCAAGTAAAAATACAAGCAAGACTCCCCAAAAAATATTCCCTATTTTTTATATACAATTAGCCAATATACTTAAAAGCTTATCCAAATCCTTACACCAATCCCTAACCACCTTAATCACATCTAATTTATCACTTTATATCTTCATACACACTATTTCATAAAACACATCAAGTGGGAAAATTACATATGGCTTGATCCCTCTTCAGAGTATTGGTATGTAGGTAACATGCCCACATAAAGGGTGTGGATACATGTGTAGTGAATATTACACACACTAACCCCCCATATTTCTCAAATTTGGTCAAATTAAAAAGGAGTCTAGGGTTTGAAGATAAAATCTACTCTAAAGGGAGTTCCACAAAAAATTGAAAGTCAAAACTTCACAAGCAGGGTCACATAGACTTAACAAACAAAACCTAGAAAGCTCAGGTCTCTTGGATAATAGTGGCATAGGTGAAATATAAAATTTGTGCCACTAGTGTCCTATTTTGATGCTCTTATCCAATCATAAAATGAATTCTAGATCTTAATTGGTGACACTATCCTAGTCTTTCAAAGTGAATTTTAGACCTTACAATAACCATTTCAGTTAGTTTCTAGTTAAGTCTTATTTTCCCTCACTTATTACTATTTTTAGAAAGATTAAAATTATAGTCAAATTACACAAATTAATTTATTAATTATTGTATATATATTTATTTATTCTACTAATCATAACCTTTAACTAAATTAGGAATAATACAACAATATTTCCAAAATTGTTAAATCACCATCTCTGATTAAAATTCAAGTGTTAAAGATTTGTGTTTGACCTTGGAATTGGAATTGGCAGTGTATGTTTAACAATAAATGTTAGATTATTGTCAATTATTCTATGGTGATGTTATGAATATATCCTGGTGAGTAGATGAAGTGCTTTGATAGCCTATGTAATAATGACAAAATGTGCAATGTGCTTGTCCAAGTATGCTTGAAGTAGGCTTGGTTGATCTTTAGAGTTTATCTATTCAAAGATGATTAGGGATGAGTCTAAAGTATCGAACATGTGAAAGGATTCCTATTAGAAGTCCATGATAGTTAGAGTGCTTGTGTGCATCGGTGGTATTCATCTAGTTTGTCATTATGATCATCTTGGTAGAATGGGTCTCGTGGCAATAAATCTAAGTAGGTATTTTAATGACATCACCATTTCCACATGTGAATGAGTCAGGGAGAGTTAGTCATATGGTGGTGATCACATTTATGCCTAGTTGATATGTGCTAAATCTCAAGTCATGCATCAAAGTGTGGTAAAATATATTAGGGTGAAAAGTTGTCTTCTTAGTCAAAATTCATTGGTTTTCCATAGCCAAATCTACATGTGTCCATAAAGAGCCAAGTAAGCATGATGATAAGGTCATCATTTGCACGCGTGGAGGTGTTAAGAAAAAAATGATCATATGGGTTTATTGATTTTTTTACCTAGTTTATTTTCACTAAATTATAGAGTATGTGATAAATATCATCAAAATATATGAATTTTTAATGTTGGGCTCTTAGTCATTTTGAAAGTGTTTCCCATACGTAGCCAAATTTTCATAAGGAAAAAAAGAATTGAGAGAAATTTGATGTCATATCTCATACGTATGAATGTTTCAAGAGAAGGTGATCATATGGGTTTATTAAATTTTATACCTAGTTGATTTTCATTAAATTTTAGATCATGTGCCAAAGCATGGTAAAAGTTATATAGGAACAAATTTGGTCTCCCAAACAAGTTTTCAACATAGTTGGATTTGTGACAAAAGATTTTGAGAAGGCATTTTAATGTCAATATATCTCACACATGTGAGGTTATAGGAGAAGTTTGTTATATAGATGAATTATCCTATATAAAGAGATCATATTTTCCAAATTTGAGATCATGCATCTAAATGTAGAAGAAGTTATTAAGGATAAAATTGGCTACTCAAGTAGATAAGTAAGGTTCCAATACTTAGTCATTTCTATACAAGTTAAGATTTGAGCAAGATCAATGATGCACATTAAAAGACAGGTACATAATTTTTAAAAAATGAGAAAATGTAAAGGATAAGGATCTAATGGCTAGTGAGTGTTCATACAGATTGATTGAATGATAAGTATTGATAGTTAAAGACATGGTTGATCCCTAAAGATCCACTGAGCACATGGAGTCAATATTACAAGTTACATGAGATGAGTTCAAAGTAACTGAGGTTTAATATTTAATCATTGGCACCTATGTATTAAATTTGAGACATGATCAATGGTGTATAACTAAACTAATTAGTAAGGACATGAGATGCGATCAAAGTAGAGTTTAACTATGATCATTTATTTTTAAATATTTGAATTTATCAAGGGAAAAACTATTGTTTGGTATTTGAACCATATCTTTTGATCCAAGAAATTTTTTCAAGTGATGTAAAAATAAAATATGAAGAAGACTCCATGGTGCATGTAATGAAATTGTTTTTAACATTTGGATGTTTTTAAAATAACAAATATATAGGTTCAAATTTGGCTATATGTTCATTAATAGACTGTAAGTAACCCAAGAAGAGTAATCAACCTAGTACAAATGTTATTTTGATGTTTCATAGTGAATTAGATATTGGAGAATATTATAAAATCCATGAGGATGCTTTGTGTTCATTATAAAGGATTGACCAATTGTATGTTGTATGAACAAAGGTTTAAAAAGTGATTTTGTGTTCATTCATATTGATTGTATGTATAGAGAAGTATTTCAGCTATTTGTACTTAAGTTAAAGGGTACTATGATGGATATGAAAACTTAAGAGGGACCTATAGATCGTGTAGAATGGGTATATGTTTTTGGAAAGTGTTCCTATGTTCTTTGCTTCCTCATAGAAGTGTTAAAGAACTAAATGGGACTCCATAGGACCTAAAAGTGGCATAGGCCTATTTGAAAGTGGATTGTGTTTGAGTGTGACCTATGTGAGATTCTTTAAGGGTGAAGGCATGTATTTTGGATAATAAGAAAGATTGTGACCTTGTTAATTCATGATAACTCTATATATAGTGAAATCAAAGATGATGATTTATAGACTTTTATAGAAGACTTTGTGTGGAAGATTTGTGAGAGAGACTTAGGAAAGGTAAATGTGAGAGTTGTGAAGTTAAGGATAGGTAGTATGCTTGGGTTGAGTTATTGACTATGTGTATCACCTATAGGTCATGTTATTAATGCCTTGTTAGTTCTCTTAAAGTTTGAAGTTATGTGAAGACATCTGAGTGCGTATATGAGGATAGTTTGTGTGAAGAAGTAGAGAGATTTTGGCATGCCTATGTGAGAATCCTATTTCAGATATAGAGAGAGTTTGTATAGGGGTTATAAAATGGAGATCCATAATTAGGTGTTGATACATCATTAATAAGGTTAAATTGTTCAAAGGAGGTTGTAAAGGACTAGAAATTCCTTAAGGTAAGTTGTCCTTTGTGAAACATATGTCTAACAAAATACCTTTGGTCAAGAGGATATTATCAAGGTTTATTGTTTTAAAGGAGTTAATCAGTCTCTTGTATGTAAAATTTTATAGGATAGTAGTCCATATGTTATAGACTTGAGAGTGAGTTTTATTCCCCATGAGGGTTTCCATAAGAACAATGTATTATGTGTTTGATTATATGTATGCATGTAATGAAATATCTCTCTATTAATTTTTCTTGATAAAAGTGATATATGTTGATTGGTTAATAGTTTAAATGAAATTGAAATTTAAATATCTTAGCTCACTGATTTATCCCCCCTCAATAATTGTACTTATAAAAATTGGTATCAATGTAGGTACTTTAGTAAATTATTAACAACTTGAAGGTGATATAAGGTAAAATATGGGTATTCATCAAGGAGGTTTATTTACTAAGAAAGAACCAATGTTCAATGGATCTAATTATCCATTTTACAATTTTAGGATGAGGACATACATTCCCTAGGGTTTGATTTTTGGAAATATGTTATGGATGGTTATATTGCTCCTATTATTATTCCATATAGTGATACAAACAGTAAATTGTTTGATAATAATTTGAAGGCAATCAATTTTTTTTCTTATGGTCTTTCAGAGACTGAATACACCAAGGTAATCCATTGCAATTATACTAAAGAGATATGGGACAAAATGTAAATAATTTATGAAGAAGATTAAAAGGTCAAGATTATTAATTTTTAGACTCATAGAAGGTAATTTGAAAGTCTCAAGATGAATGAACATGATACTATGGCATCTTTTTTATATAGAGTTGATGAGATTGTAAACATCATCAAAGGTCTTGGAGAGAAACTTGAAGAGGCTACTATTTTTCAAAAAATATTGAGGTCTCTATCCCCCAAGTTTGATTCAAAAGTATCTACTATAGAAGAGAGTCATGACCTTATTCAGTTGAAGATGGATCAATTACATGACACCCTTATTGCCTATGCAATGAGGAAGAATGATGATATACCACCAAACAAAGAATTAGATTTCAAGATTGAAATGAAGATAAAGAACAAATTCCAAGGTAAGAAACTCAAGGAGGATGAAATTATTGATATAGATGAGGATAAACAAATTTCTTTGATTTCAAGGAAATTAAGAATAGGTTCAAGCAAGTATAAAGGTAAACTACCACTCAAATGTTTCAAATATGGTGAGATAATACATTTTGCTAAGAAGTGCACTCATAAGTATAAGAATGATGATGATGAAAAGAATGGTAAAGATCATGATGATGGAAAGAGATCATTTAGGTCTAATAAAATCAAGAAGGGATCAAAAGGTTTGATAATAAGAAGAATTATTTCAAGGACAAAAAGAGTCTTTACACCAAAGAAGATTACAGCTCATCAGATGAGAGTGAAGATAGTGACTCAGAGTATGATTGTGAAGATGATGGTCTTGTTGAAGATATATCCATTTTCATGGCTAAGGAAGGAAGTTTCACAGAGAAAAAGGAGTCTAATTGGAGTGATTAAATGATGATGAATATGAATTGGACTATGAGACTACATTGACTAATGCTCATGAGGAATTGGAGATTGAAAAGAAGATTAATAAGAAGATGAAATCTAAGCTCAAAGATTTTAAGGATCAATTCAATGTGTTTGAGGAAAGAATGGATTAAGATGCCAAGGATCATGAAGATATGGTCAAAAATCTTAGTTTTCAATTAAAATTCCTATCTATGATCCTAAAATCTAAATAAGATGAATGTGTAAGGTATGTAATTTAAAATGAATCATTAAAATTTGAGTTAGAGAAGGTATGTAGTAATTTAATGTCATTTGTGAGATTTGAAAATAACTTAAGTGATATAGACAACATTTTGAATGATTAGAAGCATGAAAGTGATAAGAATGGTCTTGGATACAAAGAAGAACCAGAGACTGCAACTCAAGATAAGATGAAGACTAATGTGAACAAGGATAATCTAAATTTAAAGATAAATTATCAGAAAAAGAATAAAGGTATTGATAAAATAAAGACAAATTAGATCATACATCTAAATGCCATGAGGTATGTAAATTTTAATTGTTATAGTTATACTTGTAATATATTTAGGCATAGATCTAGAGAATATAGAAGACCTATTAAGAATTAATTTGCATGGAACTATGACGGGGGTCATTAGTCAAAAGGTGTGAACATGGTTGATTTCTTCAACTATCATGATATAGGATACTTTGAAAAACATTTTCCAACAAGGTAAGACAAGATGAGTTTCCATCAAGGAGTATGGTTTGCTGCAACTATGAATAGAGAGGTCACATTTCTAGATTTTGCAAGCAAAGGCCTACAAGATAGAATAGGTTTTATTAAGCTCCTAGAGTGCAAGACAAAAGTTAAGTGAACTCATGGAGGCCAAAGGTTTTAAGTAATAATTATGATGAGTTTTAGGTCCAAGTAATCTATTTTATATGGTGGAGAATGCTATAGATGTTGAAGAGTACCAAGAGCTCTCATTGACTGCTCATACGGAGAATGAAGAGACCAATCTCAAGGAGAATACCAATGTACTAGTTGAGGATAGTTCTAAGTTAAGTATAGATCCAAGTAAACAGCCTTATATTTTTAAGCAAGCATCATGAAAATAAAATCAATAATCTTTACCTAGTGATGAGGTTCTAAGCTTTAAGGCAGATTATTTGAATGAAAAGGTATGTCAAGATTCCATAGTTGCTCCATGTGTTATCAATTCTATCTTTGAAGAAAATGATAGTGATATATAAGAAAAACCAGTTATCATAGTATAGACTAAGAAGAAGAAGAAGAGAAAGATGTATTATATAAATAAGAGGATTCTAATGGTTACTAAAGAAATGTGGGCCACTCCTGGCTTCACTTTATTTTAGAGCATTGTGGTGCAAAGGATGTCTATGTCTATGTTTCTTAAAGAAACTCCTCTCATTAGAGAATTAAGTGTTGTTGTGGTGTTCTTGAGATGATACTAAAGGATAGAGATTACTGTTTTTAGTTGGATAAGGCATGTATAGGTGGAAGATATGCTGAGGTGATGTCATAATATTGATAGCTATATATGAAACAGTTTAAAGGATTAGATTGAAGGTTCCCAAATGGAAAAGGAGGATTTGTGATTTTTCAAGATGATATTCTTACATATAAATGTATTTTGACCTTATTATAGCAAGTTATAGGTGGTTTTGTGATTTGAAGGTATGTTGAAGTCAATTGGGATATTTTTGTTGCTCTCAAATTTCCTAGTTTATGCTTAAGAGCTTGTAGGTCTTAAAATGAGTTATAGGAAGTAAAGCTTCCAAATGGTATGGAAGCTAAAATATTATTATATAAGTGTGTAATTGTTATCTCCAAGTGTACAATAATTTTTAGTGGTGGATGTTGATTAGAAGGTGATGTGTTGACCTTGTTTGTTTTGAGATGCTAGGGTTTTGGGATCTATTAGAAAGTGGTTTGCCTTATGAATTGAGGTATGAGGATTATTAATATGTTGAATGAGATAAATGGGTTATAAAATAAATATTAATAGATATTTTAAGCTTTGTGGTTCTCAATTTATTCAAGTTTTTATCAAGGTGGAGGCCTAATTAGGTAGTAGATTTTTGAAGGAAGTATGATGCATAGGATGATCTAGGTGTTGAAAATTGATGTGATTAAATGGTAATATGATAATGCTATACATATGAATTTTTAGATCTTGAAGATGTGTCTATTGAAAATTGTGGGATATACAAGTTCTGAGTAGGGCTAGATGGAGGCTAGGTGGCCTAGTTTGAAGAATAGTGGTTTTTTCTTAGTTTTTACAAAAGAGAAAGGTATGTTTGTTTCAAGGTCACCTCTCAAGTTGGTTTAGTTCATGTTTTTAATTTGGTAAGTGGCATGAGGTTATATTGATGGTCCTTATGGTAGCTTGAGAGAGAAGGCTAGTAATCATATGTGACAATTCTTAATGGTGTGTAGAGATCTGAATATGCTCAGAAGTTAAAATTACTCATATATATTAGGAGGAATCCATCTCATATGTTTATTAGTGAGTTCCATCATATTATAATGGTTTTTGTGCATTCTTTCTTCATTGGTTGTAGTTTTTGGTTGAAGAAGAGTATTGGCATGGAGCAAGAAGAAGTTATCAAGGTAAGAAGAGGTAAGATCAAGGCAAGGGGGAGTTTTTATAATATTTATAAGATTGTCATTTAATTTTTATGGTATATTAAAGTAATTAGGATCAGTTGGTGCCCAATTTGTCATTGTGTCAAAGGGGAATAAAGTTCTGATTGTGGGAGTGATTGAAGAGAGAGAAGCTGAGCTGAATGATATTTGTTGACACTAATGGCAAAGGGAGAGATTATTGGAGTATTTTTAATGATGTCATGGTGATGTGATGGAGATATATTGGTGAGTGGATCCAATTCCTTGATATCTTTTAAAAAATGACAAAGTGTGAAATGTACTAGTCCAAGTATGATTGAAGTAGGCTTGGTTGATCTTTAGAGTTTACCTATTCAGATATGATTAGGGATGAGTCTAAAGTATTGAGTTTGTGAAAGAGGTACTATCATAGGCACATGGTGGTTAGAGTACTTGTGTGTATGGCTGGTATTCATTTGGTTCTTTATTATGATCATCTTGGTAGAATGGGTCTAGTGGAAGTAAATTTGAGTAGGTAGTTTGTTGACATCATCATTACCACATGTGGATGAGTTAGGGGGAGTTGATCATATGGTTATGATCACATTTGTGCCTAGTTGATATGTACTAAATCTCAAGTCATGCATCAAAGCACAATCAAAGATATGAGGATACAAAGTTGGATTCATAGTTATAATTAATTATTTTCACATACTTAGAACATTTTGCATGTGGCCAGAAAGAGCCAAGTAATCATGTTGATAAGGTTAACATTCACACATGTTGAGGTGTTAGGAAAAAATGATCATATGGATTTGTTTATTTTTGTGCCTAGTCTATTTATGCTAAATATTAGATCATTCGATGAAGCATGCTAAAATATATTCATGTTCAAATTTGGGTTCACAATCATTTTGATAGTGTTTTTCCATACTTACCCAAATTTGCATAAGGCAAGAAAGAGCCAAGTAATCCATTTTATGGTGGCATATCTCACACACAAAGGTTTTTTAGGAGAAGATGATCATATGGGTTTATTCAGTTTTGTATCTAGTTGATTTTTACTAAATTTTAGATCATGCGTCGAAACATAGAAAAAATTATGCAATATCAAAGTTGGTCTCCTAGACAAGTTTTTGACATAGTTGGCTTTGTGACAAAAGATTTTAAGAAGGCATTTTAATGGTGATATATCTCACACATGTCAGTAATCTAAGAGTTATTTTTTATATGGGTGGATTCTCCTATGTAAAGAGATCATATGGTCCAAATTTGAGATCATGCATCTAAGCACAAAAGAAGTTATTAAGGTTAAAAAATGGCTAGTGAAGTAGATAAGTAAGGTTCCCATAGTCATTTCTACACAAGTTAAAGTTTGAGCAAGATTGATGGTGTGCATTGCTACAAGAATTCAAGAAGTAGTGAGATGAGGACAAGTTCATGATGTTTAATGAATAAGAAAAGGTAAAGGATAAGGATTTAACATTGAGCAGGTGTTTGCACAGATTGGTAAAATAGTGAGAATTGATAGTTAAAGACCTGGTTGATCCATAATGATTGATGAAGTGTCTGGATTCAACATTACAAGATTGAATGAGATGAGGTCAAACTGCCTAAGGTTTAACATTTGAGAATTTTAACCTATGTATTAATGTTTAGAGATGAACAATCATATGTAATTGATCTAAACAATGATGACACATGATGTGAGCAAAGTGGTCACAGTTTAACTATGACCATTTACTTTTAAATATTTGAATTTAATAAGGGAAAAAATAGTGTCTAGTCTTTAGGCCATATCTTTTGATTCAGGATGAAATTTCTCATGATATTGAAAGAAAAGATGAAGAAGACTCCATGTCACATCTAATTAACCTAATTTGGATATCTAGAAATGTGTACAATCAAATAAATTAAGGTTCAAAATTGACTGTGTTCATGTATGGACTGTAAGTAACCTGAGAAGAGTAATTGAGCTTATCTAGATGTTGTTTCGATGTTTCATAGTGAATTATATATTGGGGAGTGTTTTAGACTTCATGAGGATGCTCTATGTTCATTGTGAAGGATTGACCAATTGTACGATGTATGAAAAAAGGCTTAGAAGGTGACTACGTGTTTGTTCATATTAACTTTATGTATAGAGAAGTATTTAAGTTATTTATGCTTAATCTAAAGGGTACTGTGATGGATATGGACACTTAAGGGAGACCTATAGATAATTAATAATGGTTTAATGCTTTTATAAAGTATTCCTATGTTTTTTTTGCTTGTAAAAATGTCAAAGAGCTGAATGGGTCTCCATAAGACCTAAAAGTGACTTAAGCCTATTTGAAAGTGGATTGTGCTTAAGTGTAACCTATGTGAGATGCCTTAAATGCATATATTATGGATAAAAATAAATATTGGAACCTTGTTAATTCATTATATATATATATATATATATATATATATATATATATATATATATATATAGTGAAATCAAAGATGATGATTTCTAGAATTTTGTAGAAGACTTTATGTGAAAGATTTTTGAGAGAGAATTCTGCAAGGTGGATGTGAGAGTTATGAAGTGAAGGATAGGTAATGTGCCTATTGGTTGAGTTAATGAGAATAATAGTTTTTTTACTATGTATATGACCTATATGTCATGTACATAATGTTAGGTTAGTGCTCTTGTATTTCTAGGTTACACAAATAGGTTCAAGTGTGTATATGAGGATAGTTTGAGTGAAGGAGAGATATTTTGGCATGCCTATGTGAGAGGCTTGTTTGAGATATATAGAGAGTTTGTACAGGGGTTAGAAAACAAATATACATCATCAAGTGTTGAAGACATCATTATTAAGGTAGAAGTTTTTAAAGGAGGGTCTAAAGGAATTGATCTTCCTTAGGGGTAGTTGTTCCACATGAAACAAGAGTTTTGCTAAATATCTTTGGTTACGAGGATATGATCAAAGTTTTCTAGTCTAAATGAGTTGATTAGTATATTATTTTTAATTTCTTATAGGCTAGTTTTCCATGTGTTGTATTATTGAGAGTATGTTTTTATGTCCCCATGAGGGTTTCCCATAGGAACTATGTGTTATGTGTTTGATCTTAAGTATGAATTGAATGAATGAGCTCTCTTGTTAATGTTTCTTAATCAAATTGATATATGTTGATTGGTTAATAGTTTAAAGGAATAAAATTGAAATTAAAATATCTGAGATCACTGATTCACCCTGCTTTAAGGGATTGTATCTATAACACTAAAATGTTGGAAATATGTATGTTTTTCATCATCTAGCCTTTGTTGAATTTCAAACTGCCAACCCCCTCCATTCAAAACTTCTTTCATTTTATTTTAAAACAATCTAGAATTTGGCTTGTCACTGATTGATTTTATTGGCATGTTCATTGGATTGTCTAGGACCTTTTTTGGTACAACATTGGTATGGGTGAGGTCACGTGGTTGGGTTAGGTAATTTGAATTTTTTACACTAAGGAGCTCTTTGTATAACATTTTCCAATATTGGAGGGTGGGGCCTAGTTTCACAGGTGGTCAAACCCCCCAAAGAAAACTTTTTTTTTTTTGTTTTTTGTTTTAATTATGATTTTTATTGCATCAAAACTATACATTAGTGAATTTTGAGGCTATTCTTACTTGATTACAGTTTTTCAAACCCCTCTATTATGATATTTTGAGGACACATTTGTACCTTTTCACTCATATCTTGAGCATCATTTAGAGTGTTAAGGAGATTTATATTATGTTTCAAATATGGATTTGAGATCCTCCATGCTAGTATATTCTATTTTATTCTAATCCATAATAAAGTGAGACTATTTTTCATATTTTAATAGGTTATCTAGGTATGTCAACATTGATAAACTTTTTGGGCATGTTTCTCCACACTCTAGGCACCTTTTAAGGTGATATGTTTTCTGAAAGTGCATATTTTAAAGAAAGAATACTATTTTTTAAATAAATTTAAGTCATATTGTATATATATGGATATTTTATTTTATTTTCTATTTCAACTTAAAATTACAATCTGGTGAAGAATTCTTTTAAAAAATGCATAATTATAAGTAGGTGGGAGGTTCTAAAGCAATATTTTGTGCCATATTTAGGGGGGTTGCCTATGGTATGAGTCCCTACTATTTTTTTGCATTATAATTCCTGCACAAACTATCTTGAATGTATTTTTGGTTGAGCCTAATGTCTTTCTGCATGTGTTTTACATGTTGTTTTTGGCTGATGATCCTTTTTTGGTGTGTTTTTTGTATACATGATGGATTTTCACTATTTGTCACACCTCTTCATCAACCCATGACATGATATATTATGCATTAATACTTTGACAAACTGGTAGTTATGTCATGTCTCCATCAAGGCCTCTTTCTTAAAACATTGCTTTCTTCTATGGACACATTTTTCCACTCCCTTGTTTTTGGAGCATATATCATTATTATAAAAACCACTTTAATAATAGTTGGTAGTCTCCCATAGCTTGAAATTTATCTATTCTAGTGCATCTCAGTGTCATCTTGTATTCTTTGATAGTTTGATAGTCTATTTTAGTGTGATATGGAACTATTCTAGTATATATACAGTGTCAACATTTTTAGTGTTTTGAGTAGTGGATTAAGACCATTTGTGTAGAAAATTTTCATCCACTCCACCTAGTCAATAGTATGGGGGTATGATGTACATTATACTTCTTAGGTGTTGAGAGATCCTTACACATGTAGTACTCTTTTTTAATTTCATCACCACTAACATTCTTCTTGGTTGAAGATACTATGGTGAAGTCCAATGTCAGTTGTCTTTATAATCAATTAGTGGATCCAAACTACTTGGTAAAATTGAGTTACTTCATGACTTACAAGTAATTAGAGTGTAAAATGCTTCAACGTCACCTTTGGAGATATTTATAGATCTCTTTTATTATTTTATCTCTTTTGGGGAGATTATTTTCATATAGGTTTTCTCTCTTTTCTCCACTTTATGAGAGTTATATATGTTACACTCTTTTGAGTGTTTTATGGATTCCTCCTTTTTACATGGGTATCTTATTCATGAACATTGTTTATCGGAACCCATATGAGGATTTTTAATTAAATCCATGAACTTCTTGGTGATTCTTATAGTAACACTAGTATGTAATCCCCACTAGTATTTGTGATCTCTTCTCACCATCTTATTGGAAGGTTTTCAAGTAATTCTTAATTGGGTTTATCAATCTACCTACTATTTTAAAGTACAATGTTCATTTTTAGTGATCCTTATATTCAACACCATTCCTAATTAGACTTGGTAGTTACATCAAATTGACATACATTTATTTCATTTGTATGGTTTAGCATCCATAGCGACATTTGGATTCACTTTGAATTTTTTACATGGGTATCCAATCAAGCTTGTTATTAAAACCCATTTTTAGAGTTTTTTTTCTCTCTCCTATGTTAATCTTAAGGGAGGGTGTTAGAGTAAATAGTTTAGGTTAAAATTAACTTGGGATTAACCTATATAACTTAGGTATTAACTAAGGATTTTTAACCTATGTTAGTTAGACTAAAATGTGGTTTAAATTTCTTCTAACACATGTCTAACTATGTAGTCAACATATTAGGTTTGATTGTTGACAATTGTGTACAAGGTAGGTATGGATTTGTGCACATGGTAGAACTATTCATTTAGAAAATAACTAGTTTGACATTACCAAATGTGTTCATCTCACTTACCCCCCAACTATTATAAATAGAAAGGTAAGGTGTAGCATGAGGGAGAGAGGAAGATGATGTTTTAAGGACATTGCATTGTAAATTATTCATTCAGTAATAAATAGATCTTTATGAGTAATGTGCTAATGTCATGGCTGTGGTAATGAGCTCTTGGAGGGATGTTAGGTGAGAGCATTGATCACTCTTTCATAAATAACTATTGAACTTGGCATTCTGATTCTTGAACTAATTATTGGAGTCTCCACTCCTTTTCTTCTAGTTATTCTTCTTGAAATATGGTTTAGAACTTTTATACTTATTTTTAAACTTATCTTTGACTTGGGAAAGAGATTTTAATTTATGTTCCTAATTTAATTCATTATCAAACACCTTACACATAGATAATGGAATATTCATATCTACTTCACAACCAATTTAGGATTTTAATCCCATGATGAATTGCTTCCAATATTCATTCACTAATAAATCCCCTTAATTACAATTCTAAAAATATGTAATATTTTAATCAAAGTATAATTTTTGAATCCATCATAACTTAAACAAAATAACAAATTATTTCTATTTGGTTGTGGTTGAGTCAAGGTTCATGTCGAGCTTCTTATTTTCCCACCAAGTCACTTCTTCACTAGCAAGCTGATAAGCTCCCTAGATTGATTTCATGACTTAAGATTAATTATGAATCTTGAAATATTTCTCCATTTCTATTATCCATAATTCATATCCATTTCTCAATATAATTCCATCAAACTTGGATGGATTTACCTTTTTCAAATGTCATGCCAACTCTATAACTACTCGATCTCTCACATCATGTGGCACTTCCCAATGCCTCTACTCTTGAAGATGTTCCTGATCATTATGATGAAATTCAAGTTATTTTTTAGTATTATCCTCTTTATGGCCATGCATTTCCTATTCTAGGGTCATGATTCGGTCCCTAATATCTTGCATGGCAATGAGGATTTAATCCAACTTTGTAACTTGTTCAGTGATAAAATAATTTAAATCAAAAGGGGGTTTGGTATTTAAAGTAACCCCACCTCCTAGTATCATACACACCATTTATCTTCCAACTTATTAGGAAAATAATTTTTCATTAGTGAACATATTAAGTCTTAGATTTTGGGCCTCAGACTTTGATACCACAATGCAACAACCCCACTAGGTTTTACTAAAACATATTATTTAAAAAAAAATAATTACACATTTATCATATAGATTTCATCATAAGAAATATAATTAGTGATATTTAACTAAATACATTCATTTAGTTAATCATAATGTTTATAGCTAATCCACTTAGCTAAATATCACCATGAACATATATAACAATCATGAACAACATTGAATAAAAAATAAATATTACATATAGTCATAAATTAAATAATATAAATTCAGTCATAGATGATACAATATTAAAACCACTATTGTAGAAGTATAATGTATAAATATTATAATTTTTAGGATTACATAATATCTTAAATAATAAAACATGATTAAAATATCCACTTAGCATGCATCTCCACAACTCAAGAGTTTACATGAATAAAGTATCAATTTGTAATCCTCATTGTAGTCTCTAGTGTAGTACTATAGTTGGGAAGGAGAAAATCATCTAAGTGCTTTTACACATTAATAATAAACCATATATACTTGCACTATCTCCTAACTAGGGGATGGCTCTCCCTTTACAGATGTGTAGATAATGATGGTATAGGAATCTAGAGTGACAAAACAAAACCGATGTATTGAGTATATATATATATATATATATATATATATATATATATATATATATATATATATATATATATATATATATATACTATCATAAAGAAATTAATTTTAATATGATATCACACAAAAATAAAAAATATATCAACATATGAAATGATAATGTTTAATTATAATATTACTTTGGTCAACACTTTCAATAATTAATGATCTTTAGGATCAATTAGTTTCACACACACCACTCAATCAGATTACATCTCATCTTACATTGATGGCATTAATTAACCTAGTGGAATTCATCAACTACTTATTTAGTGCTATGAATTCAAGACTTGATTAAAATATATAATAATATAAAAAACTAATATATTAATTCAAAATATTTCCCTTTAAATGATAAAAATATGTTAATTATAGAAATATCAAATATATTATATTTCAGAGAAATTTTAGTTATATTATTTGGAAGAAGGAAAAAATAAACTCGAGAAGGGTATGGTCACTAAAACTTGATATGTTGTGTGTGTTGATCCAAACGGTTGTAGATATTCCTCTTTAGCTTGGGAGGAATGACCTGTAGATAAGAAAGCACTAGAGAAATGGTTGATTAGTTAGATAGTATGGTGAATTTCCTAGCAAGCTAGATCCAAAAAGCACAAGCTCCCTTGGAGGATGTCAATCCATTATTTTAAACAACTAAGTTCTGAAAGTGAAAGATAAAGTAATTACATAAATAACAAAAGGTACTAAAATCAAATATAAAAAATAATTAATAAATGAATAGGTAAATTTGACTAATTGTAATAATAATCAGATTGTTATTAATGTAAATAAATTAGGTGTAGTTCAATAAATAGGGTGAGGCTTTATGATTAGGTAGAGGGGAAGAATGTGGGGTTGGTTGAGGTCTAGTGGGTGACAATAGCTCATTATTTATTTATCACACATTGACCATTGGTGGTTGGGGTGGCCATCGGTAGTTAGGGTGTCCGTTAGTGATGGACAAGCCATTTATGGTTAAGGTTGCCATCGATAGTTACTATGGTTTTGGTACGGTTTAAGAAATTAGTCTGATGAGGTTACAAAATATAATTTTAAGAAGTGGGCTTGGGTTGGGTTTGTTGTGAAATAGAAACAAAGTAATTTAATTAATTAAAACAAATACTTAGCTTATTGGTTATTAACTTGAAGAATGGTTGAGGTGCTTGAGAAACCTATTGGTAGAGCTTGGGATAATTTTGATAGAGTAATGATACATGACTATTGGTTGATAGACAACAGTGCTTCAGAACTCTATCACACTTGCTAGTTTGTTAGAAGGAGACCTACAAAAGAAGCTCTGATACAAGAATATCTAGTTCTATATGTGGATGATGATGGATTGATTGATATTTTTTCACCTCTTCCTCCTCTCTTTTTATAGGAAGGAAAGAGAGGTGAAATAATAGGTTAATAAGAGGTTTAATAAGTAGTTTAAATTTAGCTTTTATATGCATTGACTCACATACAAATTAGATAATATAAATATATAAAAGAAAGATATAGTTGATTAGAGTTGAATATTTGAGTGGTTAGAACCTGATCATTGATATTTAATCCTAACCATCAGTGGTTAGGATGATCATTGGTCGTTGAGGGTAAGCTTAAGTTTAGTCAAATTGGGTTATCCAGTCAGTTCACTTAAATTAGGTTTGTAGTTAAAAGGTTATAAAAGAGTCCTTAGAGGGTCTCATTGTGGTTTAGGGGTTAGTTTGACATTTACAACCATTTTATGTGGTTTTCTAGTGTCTATATTTTCCCACTTTTTGTTATAAAAATAGATTGCAAGTTGAAGGTTGTATACCTAAAGTATGGGAGGAGATGTTCCTTCTCAAACCAAGAATCAATGAAGTGAAATAGAATCATGTTTTGGCTTAAAAATTGGGTCAGTGGATGACAAAATTGGTGGTAGGTTGTATACTTAAGTGAAAACATGTGCATAAAGTATGACTAATCATGATAGCTAAGATTTTGAAATGACTAGGATGTCATGATTGGTAAAAATAAGGTCATTACTAGAAAGAAAAGTGATAAGTGGACTACATGATCATATATTATAGTTGGGGTACACTTGTAAATACAAGTCTCCTAGACAAGGTCAATATTTTCATGGGTATTCAAGGTAGGAAGTGTTCTTGTGAAGACACAAGTGGGTCAGTTGTGCACAAGGTAGTGTAAGTTCAAAATGTTCAACATGACAATGTAGTTAGTGAAGTCAAATGAACCAAGGCAAGGTCATTATAAATCATGTAATAATCAAGACATAATGGCCAATGGCAAGGTTGATGTGGTTTAGTTGTGTTTTTTAGAGAAGGTGATCTCTAGTCTAGGTAAAAATTGAAAATTTATGGTTGAGAGGGAAAATCCCTAAAAAGCTAATAATTGATGGTTAGGTTGGACACCCTAAGTCAACCATTAATGGTCACCTTGACCATCAATAGTCACATGTCAACCATAAAAGGGAAAAGATATAAATTCCCATGAGGGTTCTATTTTCTCATTTGAGCATATTGACCATCAATAATTAGTTTGTTGGTAGAGTTGGAGAAAATAGTGATGTTTGAGGGTGATTCATTGAGTGGATTGATTTGGGGTTGTCCAAGTGAGTGAGGTTTAAAAGGGGTGAGGGATATCATGAGGGTAGGTAGTGGTTCCCAAGGTTATTCCTTGATGATGGTCGAAGAATGATGTAGGGCTTGTTTTGAATGGGTAGATTAATTTTACTTATACAAATGAATATTTATTTGAAATTGGGTGTTTGTTGATTGTTTGACCTAGGACTAGGGTTTTGGCGTAGGTTAATGTTTTGATAGGTTTTGTGGGTGTGGGGTTAAAATGTTAGGTTAGATGAAACATTGATAGGGGTAGGGTAGATAAGTGAGGTTAGAGGTAGTTGTAGGTAGGCTTTTAATCTTTTTATAAGGTTTGATAGAAATGATTTAAGGGTAGGGTTAAGGTTTAATCATCAATGGTTATTTTATAGTGACCATCAATGATATTTTATGGTTTTTATCAGTCACTATTGACTATCAACGATCGAATAATGACCATCGACAATTGACCATCGATAGGCCACTATGTGGTGACCATCGATGGTTGATCACCTAACTATTGGTAGTCAACTATAGGAATAGTTGACCATCGATGGTGGATGAAAGGTGGTTAAGGTTAGAGTTTGAAGGTTAGTTAAGAGGGTATAAGGGCAAGGGTGAGATTAATTTTAATGTTATGAAGATTTGAGGTCAAGGGTTGAATGCTTGAATAATGGTTTGAGGTTGTAGGTTAAAAGTTAATAGTTTAAGGTTATAGGTTGATTGTTTAAAAGTTTAGTTAAGATAGGCAAATGGTTTTAATTTATAGATAAGCCATATGTGTAGGTTATAGTAGGAAAATAATTTGAGTTCAATATATTAGGAGGTTAGTGTAATAGATAGAGTTCATAGGCAAAGTATGTTAGTGGACTAAGGTTTGTGTTTTCTATCAAAACCTACAAGCATAGGAGAGGATAAAGATGATGGACATAGTGCCCCATACACTAGATAATATTCAACATGGGATGATCAATGATGATTGGGAGAACATGAATGACATGGGTCTTTGAGGTATAGGGTAATAACAACATGTACCTCAAGATGTGGAAATGTTAGTGGCACTTATAAAGAGATGAGATCCTACCATTAACACCTTCCTGATTCCTATAGGTAAGTTGATTATCTTACTTGAGGACATCCATAAGATCATGCAACTACCCATTCAAGGTGAGATTATTTACCACATTGAGAGTGATGAGTGGGATGGGTAGATGGATATATTATATGGATATGACCTTGATTTTATGAGGTGGCACGCAGTTGGATTCCATTACACACCACTATGCTAGAGGGATAGGGATGTGAGATAGTTTTTCATGATGATGATGATGATAGTGGTGATGCATTATGCATTACAAAATTCTATAAGTGGGAGGTTCCATTACTTGTTTATAGGGGTGATTTTGGAGATGTGATTAGGTTTCATAATGTTTTTATGGGCACCTATGTTGCTTGTTCATATTTACCAAGAGCTATGGGGATTTTGAGCCCATAAGAGATACAAAATTAGTCTCATGTTTATTCTTCATTGTTGGGATTATAAGAACATTAGCATTTTTAGACCTATGGGTCTATCATAGGAGGGTTTTTGTAGATGGATTATAGGGTTAGATACATGAGGTGAAGAAGTGACTATTCCCTCTCAAGATTGGGAAGAATATCTCATGGCATAGATTAGCATAGGGGTCATCTAGATGCCTTAGTCATGGGAGATCTATTCTGGAGACCATATGTTAGGTTTCCATGTTAGGAACACTATAAGAGGAATAATCTATCTCTTCAAAGATATATATGGATATATGGTATTTGAGACCATGAGATAGAGTTCATTCCATTCAATAGGGTATGGAGGTATTTTGGCCTTTTTTAGGATATAATCAGGGCCTTTTCAAGATATAAGAGGGAGGATAAAAAGTTTTTTATTTCCCATTCCATAGCTAGTGCATGGTTTTACTAATCACGAGGAGTTTCTTACAAGGATAGTTATGGATGATGTAGGTGTGAAAGATGACTATCTTTCATAGTACTAGGCTCAGTATACCATAAACGATATTGGTCAATAAGATATGGATATTGATATAGGAAGAGATGATCAATAGGTCCAGATGCTAGGGGTTAACCTAGATGTATAGGTAATGACCATTGATAAGGAACAAGCATGAGTAACTCTAGTCATAACATAAACACCTTGGTGATATCACATGCATCCTTGGAATTAATATAAGGTCAAGTGGTGATTTTGATAGGGGAGAGAGATCAAGCTAGTTCTCAACTAGCCTTGGTGATGTAGGAGAGAGATTCTCTCTGGTAGGTAAGAGGTGGAGTACCAATAACTACATAACCAACAAGGACTATCTTGATGTAGAGATATGTAGTGACTATGGAGTAACTATAATAATGTGTGGCCTTGGTCTTTTGGAACCTACTATATGAGCCCCAATAGGGTGAATATAGGGTTGGGATTATAGGTAGTGCTAGTGGGGTGACACTAGGTTAGTGGGCCACATCTGCAAGTGGATAAGTAGGTGCAGGGGGTATGCTTTAGGAGGTAGTGGTGCCCTAAGATCATATATTGATTTGAGACATTATATTTTTGATGTTCCTATGATTTTGATACTGAATTACATGCTGATGTAGTGAGATGTATTTTATTTTGAGAGATATGTATATTTTGTATATACTATGATGATTATTAATGAGATAAAGATTTGATCCATTTTTATGGTTTGCGGTTCATGGTCGTGATGTTCATGTTGATTTTTGATGATGTCATATTGATATGATTATGCTTATGAGATGTTTATGTTGACTTACCTAGCTAATCATGTGATTATATGTCTCTTTAAGTTATGTTCATGATGATGTTTGATATGGATTGATGTGATTATGATGTGATGCTTATGGATGACTATGATGATCCCAATATGATTATGTGATGCTATTGATGATTAAGATGACGGCTATGAAATTATGGTTTAGGGTATTTGATGATGTTGTTTATGGATGTGATCATTTAATTTCATGTTTGAGATGATCATGTTTATGATATTGATATGATCATGGTTATGGCTACTGGTTATGCTTAGGTGGATAAGGTTATGATGTGATTATTGTTATGGTTATGGATTATATATCATAGTTATATATATGTGATAAATGGCAGGATGATGATGATGTTTATGATTATGGTGTTCATGTAGAAATTTAATGAGTATATGCTTCATCATTTATATTTAGACATGTGTTGGATATGGTATATGTGATTATGACTTTGAAATGGTGATAGTTGATTTGTTTATAGAGGTGATGATTATGCTAGTGATGTCAATTTTTATTTATGATGTGATGATGATATTATGTGATGTGGTTATGATTATGGTTATTTTGTTTAGAATAAGGTGAATTACATAAGGTAAGTTAAAAACCAGATGTGAGAAAGAGAAGACAAACTAGAGATAAATGTTTAAGTGAATATATCACCCAATATGAGAGAATAAGAAGAAGGAATGATGCTTCTTCTTTGGCTAGGACTAAAACAAACTAAAGTTGGATCAACTTAAGGAACATAAGCCCTTTGAATACTTCACATTAGCTTTCGTTAGTTTATTTAAAAAAGGTGTCTTGATCACATAATGTCAAGTAATCTTAAAATACCTTGATCATAGAGTGTGTGAAGGGGAGGGAGGTGAAAATGGAACCTTCTTGTGAGACTAACTTGCCTCTTCTATAGGTCACTAAAGAGCCAGTATAAACAAGTCCATATGATATAATGTGTAAAATTATTGATGCAAGAAGTCTACATGTGAAATATGATTGCATATATCAAAATTATTCTACTATTTCTAATGTTTGATAATGGGTATTTTTCTATTTTGTTAATGGTTGGGAGGGTTGGGAAAGCTGATCGATACAGGAAGCTTTTGATAAATTACTATGATTTGAATAATGTTTGACTTAGCCATAATTCAAGGGAGTGTTTTATGTTTTTTTTGCTTTGTTTAAGGATTTTGATAGTTTTCATTAAAGGAAGCAATCTACCTTATATTAAGCAATTTTGATATGTCTACAGAGTTATCCTTTGAGGGAGTAGTATGTGAATTATAGAGAGTGACCCATATGGGTTGTTTTGATTTTGATTTTGATGTCATAAAATTATTTATATAGCATTAAATTGTTACATTTTATGAAGGAAAAAGTGAAATCACAAGAAGGTTGATTAGCTATAAAAGAGGTTTCAGTGATGACCATGGGAATCCATCCTAGGAAAGGGTAGAAAGTACCTTGAAAATAATGACATGGGTAGAGTTTTTGTACCGATTGTTCAAGATTAGGATATGGTTATGATAGATAATCAAATGATTCAATTTTAATCAATTGTTCTTAAAATAAGGAGATGAATGTGGTTTGAAAACAAGGTATGATCTTAAGTTGGAGAAAATATGATTTTGATCATGTTTTAGAAAAATAAAAGACATAGATATGAGGCATTGAGGGGATTAAATTATAAGTTCCCTTTAAAAGAGTACAACTAGTAATCTCTTGATCCATATTTATGCATTATGATACAAGGCCCAAACCAATTAAAAAGAACTTGCCTCTCTTACTTTTCTCCATATTGGTGACTTGTTGATTTTCATTTAGGATGAGGTCTCTAATATTGAATTATTGCACTTTAAGGTGTTTACTATAATCATGTTTGATTCATTATTTATAGACATGAATATGAGTTAATGATGCAAAATGACGTTCATCAAGTATCTCAAGTTGGGATAAACATTCTTGACATTAATCACTCTCAGAGATGATATATCAAATGCATATGTGAAGAGAGGTAATTTGAAATTTATGAGGTAAGACAAACTTTGATCTAAAAATTAGAAAGGGGTAACACTTGTAGGGGTTCAAATTCTAGTATGATAGGCCTATAAACCAAAGGGGATGTGTAAATGCCAATCCTGACTAGATGCATTAACCATTTTAGTGAACATGTTGTTGAAAGTTTTGTTAGAGGCTTCCTCCTATCCATTAGCTTGTGGATGATAGGGTGAAGAGAAAATTAAATTGATACCAAATGCATCACAAAGTCCTTATACTTGTTTTTTTTTAAGGGTTTGATATTTTTGGTGATAATTTTGTGAGGAACACTGAAATGATAGATGATGTGATGGTTGATAACAATGACAATATTTTTGGATTTTATGAAGACAAGAGGAATAACCTCTACCCATTTGGTAAAATATTTAATCATAGTGATGATAGAATAATGCCATTGTGAAGAATTGGGGTTAATTTCTCTAATAATTTATAAACCCCATTATGATAAGGGACAAAAATATTTGGATACATAAAGACTATGGATATGTGTGTGATGTAAATTGGCATGTTGTTAACATTTGACAAAAAATTTCACATAATCACAAAAATTTTGGTTAAGGGTGGGCCAATAATATCCAAGATGAAAGATATGTTTGGATATTGTTAGGCCACTAAAGTGTCCCCCACAAATCCTATCATGCATTTCCCTGATAGCATGAGAGGATTTGTGACTATGAAGGAAATGAAAGAGAAGACCATAAAATCCATGTTTATAAATAATCCACCTATTATGGTATAATTGGTGATGTGAGGTACTTTGGACAAACACTCTTCAATTATTTCTAGAAAAACTAGAAGGAATGATGGCAAGGTTGAGATAGTCAAAGATATATTGATACCAAAGGTCACGTTGGTTTTCCTCCACATTAAAGATGCTGGGAGAGTCTAATTTGACATAAGAGTTATGAATAAGTCAATGGGTAATGATAGATATCTTAGATTCAAAAGGTGAAAATGGGATCTAAGAAGAAAGGGAAGCCATCATATCATCAAAATTGTTCATACGTCACGTAGTGGTTTGGATATGGTAGTGTTCAAATGATGCTAAGAGGATGTCAACTAATTATTTTTAATATTACAAAACATCATTATTACATTGGTAAGGGACATTTACTTGATTGACCATGAATTGAGAGTTGCTAAAAATGTTGATTATTTTAACTCCCTAAGCTAATATAGTTTACAAGCTTATCACTAGGGCTTCATACTCAGCCATATTGTTGGTACATTCAAAATCTAGCTTAAAGGATAATGGAATAGGTTCAACATCAAGGGGAATAAGTATGATGCCAAATCCTCCACCATATTGACACTTTTATCCATCAAATAACATGGTCACTTGATGGTTGAAGTATCCCTGAGAGAGTGTTATGATAGACTCATTTGGAAACTCAAGAAGAGGAGGTTGATTATATGTTAATGATGAGTCAACCAATTGGTTGGAAATGACCAACCCTTTAATTAAATTCTTCTAAAGGAACTCAAGGTCAAACTTAGCTAAAAGCATGAACCACTTGGCTATATGTTGGTTTTGGTATGGCTTGGAGTGCATATAATTGAGTGGGTCAGTATTGGTTATGACATATGTCTTGTGGTTGAGAAGGTAGTGGCAATGTTTGGTGGCCATAAAGACCAAAACTAAGAAAAGTTTCTTGATATGGGTGTACTATGTCTCATACTCTAAAAACATGACTAAGGTAGTAGATGACTTTCTATTTATGCTATTCATCTTGATGGGATATCATTTACCCTAAGGATTGGTCATTGGTGAATATATAAAGGTAAAAATGTTGATATTCCTTGGGAAGAATGAGGACAGGTGGTGATAAAAAGTACTTTTTAAGCAAATCAAAGGCTTTTTTACAGTTGTTATTTCATTTAAAATATACATCCTTCTTCAAAAGGTGATGGAAGGGTTGGTATCAGTCTAAGAGCTGAGAGATAACGTGATGAATGGATTGGAGCTTCCCATGAAAGCTAAAACGTTGCTTGAGGTGGGTAGGAGGTGAAATGTCAAGGATTGCTTTAATTTTGGCTAGATAAACTTTGATTCCTCGAAGGGAGATGATAAGGTTAAGGATCATTTTTGACAAGGCCCAAAAAATACATTTCTTGAGGTTAAGGTGGACATGGTAATGGATGAGTCACTCAAAGATAACCTTAAGAATGGCCAAATGATCTTTATGACATTTGAATTCCCTAAGGTCATCAACATAGTCTTTAATGATTTTGTGAATAAGGTCATGGATGATGTAGGTCATAGTGTATTGGTAGGTTTTACCAGTTTTATTTCAGTCTAAAGGCATGACCCTAGATCAAAAAATCCCCCATGGGGTGATAAAGGTAGCTTTGTGTTGATCTTTAGGGGTAATTAAGATCTTATTGTAACCTAAAAATCCCTCCATAATAGATAACATCTCATGGATGGCTGTAAGATCAACTAGTAGGTCAATGATTGGTATAAGAATGCCATACTTTAGGAAAGTAAGGTTAAGGTCATGAAATTCCATACAAATGTGAATCTCCTTGTGGCTTTGGTGATAGGTCTGATGTTCAAGACACATTATGGATAGTAAATGGGTTGAATGAAATCGACAGACAAAATATGTTGAATATCTTATTTGATAATAAAGGCTATGTGAGGGTGCATTTATCAAAATTTTTACCTAACAGGCTTGGCATCATGGTTGGTGACTATGTTGTGGGTAGTGATAGAGGGGTTGATTATTAGCATGTTACTATAATACCAAGAAAATACTATTTTATGGTCTTGTAGGAAGTAGGGGAAGTCTTGAAGTTCTTCAAAATTTAGTGATTGGCCAATTTTGATAATACATGAGTTATCCAAAGTGCCCAAGTTGATATCCATGGTGGATTCAATTCAACATGGTTGAGGTCTCAAGAGTAATATTTTTATGGGTAGAATAAACTTCTACCCCTAAGTAGGCAAGGATAGAATCATCATCTTAACACCAAATGGAATTAATGATAGGAGAGTTATCTCCTATCAACCTAGGGTGGGTCAAAGGGATGGTTGTAGTCTCCCCATACTTTTGATAAGTCAAGGGTTCGAGGCTAATCATGTTGATGAGAGAAAAAATAAGTTAGGGAGGATGATGTCAAAATTATCAACTGTCAATGGTGGAGTGGATGGTGAGGATGGGATTTCCTTGTCAATAAAGGTAATGGGAGGTGGGTTGGTTTTTTTTATAGGTGGCATGAAAATAAGGCCATGTTTTTCATGATTTTTTTGGGTTTTTATTAGAAATAACTCATGTAGCCCATGTTCATATTAACCTAGACCAAATACCTTCCAAGCACACATATAAATGTATGTCTGGGCAAACTCTAGTTTATCTAGATAGGATAAACTAGATGTGAATGATTGTGGTGAGTTAGGGGTGGAAAAAGTGTCAAGGGGTTTATTAAGTGCCCCATAGATGAAATTGGTTTGACAAGTTGAGGGTCTAAAAGGAATAATGGTTCTAATATTGGGGTCATAACTAGGTTGTTGGTTAAGATTCCCATACTTTTGAGGATTAGGAAAAGTGTCTAATTTTAAAAGGTGATATTCCCCCAATAAAAGATGCTAGAAGGTTGATTTTAAAAAGTCCATTATAGGGATTTACGTAGAAGGAATGAATGAATTGGTAGAAGATTTAGTGGTATAGGAAGATGCAGCTTCATCTTTTACCGCTGAGGGTTTGTTAGATGGGGGAAAGAGAACGTCATTAGGTCAATAAATCATGTTTCATGATGTGAAAGGACTCATGTTAGCTTTTATGGTAACAAATTGACCTTCATGTTCAAATTTGGTGCATCAGTGCAAGGTCGATGACACATAACCCATGGAATGTATCCAAGGGAGTCCCATCAAAATGTTGTATTAGAATTCACCATATACTATATAGAAGAGCTCAGGAAGTGTGTGGGGTCCTAGGTGAATGTGAAGGACAATAATTCCTTAAATTGTGGCCATGGTATCGTTGAATGATTAGATCATCACAAAGGTTTTTGACATAATTTTTCTAGGTAATATGAGTTGGTTATATGCATGGGAGGAGATAATGTTGATACTAGATCCACCATTAATCTTAACCCACTTGATGTGGGTTTGGTTGATATATGTGGTGATGAAGAGGGGAGGATTTGGGTCATCTGGATGGATGGAAGGCATTTTCAAATCCTTTAAGGTAATAAGGTTGGAGAGTTGAAGAACTCTGACAAATAATTTTAGAGGTTGGGGGTTTTTTTGGTTGAACATCTATGGATTATAGAGCCTCTATCATCACTTGGAAGTGATGGGGTGAGGTATTGATTATTTCATACAAACTCATCTTTACCAATGTTTGGTAAAGATATTTCATAACTACTCATTTGATTGATTTAGATAGATTGGAGTGAGATGGTCCCAAGATTAACACTTTGGGTTTGGTTGAAGGAAAAGGTTCTTGGTGTTGGCTAGGTGGTTGGGTGGTGGAAGAGGGATAGGTCCATGGAATGGACACCTTTGTCTTTCCCTTATCCTTTGGTTGGGATTGTGATCGTGTGACCACATGGATGGTATGGATTAGTGGAGGAGTTAGGATAGAGGGCTTATTTGGTATCCTTCTCACTTTGAGGTGATAGTGGAGAAGTAGGTAAATGTTGGTCAATGGCTTTTGGTTCTTAAATCATTGGTAGGCTTATGGGAGGTTCATCTCACAATAAGTAATCCTCATGATATAACCAATGGGTTATTATCTAGACAACTTTTCAATTATTTATGTTATTCTCAAGTGTCTTATATATGAATATATTTATTTATCATTGTGCAAAGACAATTTAGGATTGTCTAGGCTCAAATGGTCTGATAGATGGTAAGATTAAGTAAGATGCTTGTAATATCTTGTGTAGGATGTTTGAGTAAGACTCAAGTAATGGTGGCAAAGGTATAGGGGTATTGGTTTTGGGAGTTGAAATGGAAATCCTTTTAGGAATGGGCTTAGTGGTAGAGGGTTTGTATAAATGAGTGTTCTTGGCAGCTAGTTTAGGTTTGGTAAATAGGTTGATATCTTGGGGTTATAAGGTTTTGGGGTAGACATTTGAGATGTAAGTAGTTTTTTATATAGGAATTTAGGATATAAGAGCTATGTTCATGGGTGTTCAGTGAAAATAGGTGTAGATAAAAGCAAGAGTAATGACATAACCAATAGTGGTGGTTGGGTTTTGATTGGGATGGTTGGTTTCCCAATTAAGGTGGAGGGATGAGGCCCCAAAATAGAGGGAAAAATGGAGAAGGGAGGTAGAGTTTTGGTTTTTGGGCAGTTAAGTGGTTTTACCTTCTTTGTTGTCTTATCTTGGGATGTGTTTGATAGGTTTAGTGGGCTTAAATCTAACATTACTGATGGGTGAGTAATATTAGGAGTAATAAATATGCCAAGGTTCTTAGTGGGTTTTGTTAGAATGGTATAAGGTGATTTTGTGACTTTGGGTGAGTTTGGTTCTGATGGTGCTACTATAGTTTGGTGGGTAAAGGTGTGAAATGTTTAGATTATGGTGATAGTGGATTTGATAGTACAAAGGGTAGGTTATTTTGATAAATAAAGTTCCTTCTTGGTTATATAAGGGATCCCAAGCTATTTCCAAAAGGTGGCTTGATCCAGTTTAGGGTTAGATATGAATTCTAAGATTTTAATCAGTCTAGTGAAAGGTTTATAGATGGGTTTGAATCCTATCCAGTAGTGGATTCAAAGGATAGGCATAGGGGTTAAGGGGAAGGGATGATTACCTTATTCTTTTCATAATTAAAAGGCTTTATTATCTGGGAAGATAATTCCTCAATAGGAATTGTAGGCAAAGTGGTTTCTTCCTTAGGAATTCTTTTTAAAGGCTGAGTGGATTGTTGTATGATTGAAAAAAATAGGTAGAACATATGGTTCCTTTGATGTGCATATCAAATGAGAGGTTAGTGACTCCATTGCCTCAATAAGTGGAGTAGGAGAAGAGATGTTTTGGTCAACAATTTCCTCAAGAATGAGTTTACCAAGAACCATATTGATAGTATGGGCCTTAGGATTATGAGAGGATTATGCTTTATTTTCTCTATTGGCATAAGGGGTATAGTTAGGAAATGGTTATATAAAGATATCAAGTGATTGGTTCAGGGGTGTATCGGGTTTATCCAACATAAGTTCCCCCTTGTCAATGAGATTTTGGCCAACGTTCTTGAAGGTATTACACCTACCAATGTCATGTCCAATGACTTCATGGAAGGTGCACTATCCATTCTCCTTATAACACCCAAGTATAGGATGAGAATAATAAAATTACTATAATGGTTTGATTAGGGAAATATGTAAGATATTGGATTTTATTATTTTTTGAAGACTAAATCAGATGACTCTCTAAGCAGAGTAAATTGCTTTTGGGTTTTATGGTTTGGGTTCCTAGTGTTCTGATTGGAGGAGTTCAAGGAGTTGGGTTGGTTAACTATAGGTGGAGGGGTGGTCTTAAGGATATGCACATTCATAGTTCCCTTATATTTATATCTAGTGTTGGTTTGATTTCTAGGTTTGAAGGAGGAATCCTCAATTAATTTGGAGGTAGAGTTATTGTTTCTCAACTTCAGTTTTCCTTTGTTGATGGATCTATTTTTTAGTTTTTGTACCATAGTAAAATCCTCATCAAATTTTTAAAATCTTTAACCCCATAAGGTAGAAGAAAAGTGTTTAAAACAAGCCTGAGTAAATATTTCAATCAATTCAGGTTGGGTAAAGAGAAAGAGAGCTGGTTTATCAAGCTTCTCCAATGGGCTATGAAGTTGGCTATGGAATCATCATCAAATTGCCAAATTGAGTAGAGATCAGTGATGGAAACCTTTTTTGAGATATTCACAAAGAAGTGATCTAAGAAATTTTGAGTTAGTTGGGTGAAATAAATGAGGGAGTGCTTTTTAATAAAACTATACCAATCTAGTGCCAGACCTGATAGAGACATGGGGAAGGTATGGAAAATGAGAGAATCATCATAGGAAATCATATAACATGAATGCATAATGATCTCAAATGTTGTTGAGGGTCTTCTTTACTCTAAACATTCAAAAAATTTAGAAGTTCCCATTAAGGAGGATATGGCCGATTGGAGATGGATGGGTGAATTGGTTCATTTTAGATTTGGTCATATGACAAAATATTATGAGCTCAAAAAATGAATGACTCCAAAGTAGTCATTTTTTCCATGAACATTTTGACAAGGTCAGTTTGAGATTATCCACCCCATAGTTATAAGCTAGATTATGTTGAGTTTGGGTAGGTGCAACATACGTATAGTTTGTAAGGGGTTAAGATGCTACTATATATTGGTATGTGCACATGGGTGGTTGGGATGATGCCACATATGAATATGTGGAGATAGATGGTTGGGTGGAAGGTAGAGGTATATAACCTTATGGGTTAGGGATGTAGCTCAGGTTTGGTGTCATGGGGACCTATTGAGAGATTTACACATGTTGGGTAGGAGGTATGGATGGGTTAATAGGTAGAGGCTAGGTGGTAACTTTAGTAGTGATGGGTGAAAGGGTGGAAGGTATGGGAACCACCAAGCTTTAAAATGGAGTGAAGGTAGGTAGGTTGGAAATGAGAGGAATGGTGGTGACACTAGTAGAAAGAAATCCTATGGTAAGGGAAGTACCAGTGCCCATAGACCGAGTTACTCTTATAGTAGGAGGGTTATTAGTTGGGGAAGAAGGTACCTTGTCATTGCTTGGTTTAATGGGTTGATTTTGGATGGTGGTATAAATGGGGTTATTGGTAGAGGAGGATGCCTAGGTGACTAAAGGTTGGGTGAAGATGATGGTAATAGAAGTGTCACCCATAAGGTGGGATAGAATGTCATAGGGTGGGTTAATAGGTGAAACCAAAGTAAGGGTATAGTGAGATATGGTGTTAAAGTAATTATAGAGGGATATAAGGTTGTTATCTAGAAAAGTGGTGAAAACTACATCACCTTGGGTAACTATCTGAGAGATGTTAAAATTTTTAGAAGGATGGGGAAAGCTATCTACATATGAGATGTACTTAGTGGATGATTCAGAGGTGGGTCCTAATTTTCTTGGTCTTTTATTTTTTTCTTAGTTAAAACCATATAGATAAGGGAAAGAGGAAGATGTAAACAATATCACAACTCAAACAAAGATAAGATAAGAAAAAGTCAAGGAAGTAAAACACACACTAAAGGATGTTAAATCCTAGGTTTATTTTTAGTCTCTTTTATGGCTTATGATTTAATCTTTAATAATTGTGTGAATAAACTTCACTTGTAGAGTGGGTACTAAAAAGAAATTCTATAGATGGTTTTAGGTTATGTTCAAGATCTCAAAGGGATCTATGTTAGAATCAGTATGTGGCTTGATATTGGGGCCTACCCCCTCACATCACACATCATAGTGATAAAGCTGTTAGGTGCTTAGCCAAAATATACTCATTTCCAAAGATTATACTCAACCATAGAGCTAAGTTGGTTCTCCCCTTGGTGATGAAATCCAAGTAGGGTGGTCGGGAAAGGTGATCATTACGTGATCAAATCCCAATTAGACCTTATGTCAATGCTTTTATTCTTGATTAAGTGTAAGGGGTTTGGTCTTTCGTTTGTGATAAGAGTAAAACTATGATTGATTAAATTGATTAATTAAGATATGTAAGTTAAAATAATCAAGAAAACAATGGATGCAGTCAATTTTAAGTCTAAAATGAAATTTTAATTTCATTGTATGAGTAGAAAAACAAGAAGAAGAAGAAGAAGCACCTAGATGCAACTATGAACCCAAGAAAGGACTCCAGGGTCCCACTAGGCATTCTAAAATGCTTTAAATAAATTTCACTTATATTCATTTGAATAAGGAGAAAATAAACTTGAGAAGGGTATGGTTAATAGACTCTAAAATTTTGTGTATGCATTGATCCAAATGGTTGTAAATACTCCTCTTTATCTTAAGAAGAATGACCTGTAGATAAGAAAGCACTAAAGAAATAGTCGATTAGTTAGATATTAAGGTGGATTTCCTAAAAATATATATCCGAGTAGCATGAATTCCCTTGGAGGCTATCAATACATGCTTTTAAACAATTAATTTCTAAAAGCGAAAGATAAAGTACTTGAAAAAATAATAGAAGGTACTGAAATCAAATACAAGAAGTGCTTGATAAATGAAAAAATGAATTTGAATAATTATAGAAATAAAAAAATTATATAATGATAAATTAATCTGGTATTGCTAAAGAAATAGGGTGACGCTCTGTGATTAGGTAGAGGGGAAGAAAGTGGGATTTAGTTGAGGTCTAGTGGGTGAAAATAACTTATTTATTTGTCACATAGTAACCATCAGTGGTTATGGTGGAAATAATTGGTTAGGGTGAGCATTGGTACATAGGGTAACCATTGGTGGTTATGTATAGACCATTGATAGTCAGGGTGACCATTAGTGATTATCATGGTTTTCATTTGGTTCAAGAAATTGGTCTGATGAGGTTGTAGAATTAAATTCTAAAAAGTAGGTGTTGACACTTGGATTTTAACCCTTGAAAAATAAATTAATATTATTCATCCAAACAACACAATCGAATCATCTCTTTTACTATGGGTGATAATTTCTTTGAGATAAATCTCTAGATTTAAGGGCTAGCTCCCCTAATGTACCTATGAAGCTCTATCTATCCTAATTTATCGATTGTAAATGAAAAAAGAGAAAATGATCAATAGAAAGAAGCAAATGGTGATTCACCAATATGTTTTTTCCTCTCAGTTTTACTATAATCACTACTTAAATAATGATAAGGTTTCTTTGCACAAGAGTCATGACCCTTTATGACTTTTTACATCATTATTTTTCTTGTTAGATTCAAAAGGTATTTAACATTCAAGATGGAAACAAACAATTCTAAAAAATAATATGACTTTGAACCACTTAAAAAATGTCTATACACTTATTAGAGAATACTAACAAGGACCTATAACAAAAATCTATCTACACATTTGGTGGGTAATCAAGGATAACAAGTTAGGAAAGATAACTTTCACTGAATGAGAATAACATGATGTTAAACCAATACACAAAAATGCAGTGTGGGAATGGTAGAATTTATCTTACTTTGTTTAAGAGTTTTCAATACAAATATGGTCAAATTTTTGTCATGAACTAGTGGAGGCTCCTTTAAGAATAGGATGAATACATATATATATTTTTCTGAAGGGAGATTGAATAATTGAGATCACAAGATCAATTGGACATGTGTCAATCATGAACATGAATAGTTACCATTGATAGTTACAAGAATGACCTTTGCTATTATTGAGTCCATCTTGCTTTGACATTAATTGTTCTTTGTTGGCTCATCATTTGTTATGAACATTTGTCATTCTATTGTTTGTATTCAGGTTACCACTCTAAACATTAATGGCTATTCATTATAATTTAAACTTGACATTCTATAGGTCATCATCTTTTGGACTTTTTGTTGTTTTTTGACATTCTTGCAGATAATTTGTCCATATGGATTCTCTTGGTCTCTTTGTTTGCATCTTTATTATTTATTTTAGGAAAGAATGTCTTGTTCATTTATTTTTGGTAATTTTCTCTTGTTCATTTATTTTAGATCTTTATCTCTATTTTGGTCTTCTTTTAGACTTTTTGTCTATGGTAATTCCTTCAGATAATTTATCTAAAAGAATTCTTTATCTTATATTTGTGGGGAAATCGTCTCAGATAATTTTCCCATAAGAAATCCTCTCTTTATTGTTTTATCCCTTTAGAAATTACCCTTTGACTATCTTGAAAAGGTACTCGTACCCTTCAAAGAAATTGAAATGATCCCTTCAGACTTTATCATTGCACTTTCCTAAAAGAATTTGTTCAGATCTTTTGTTTCCTATATTTAAACTTCAACAACTATTCTTCATAGTTTGATTTTGACATTTTATAGACAGTCAGGTAAATTCCATCAGAATGTTTTTTGTGCCTTTCTTTGTATTGTTTTCTTTGGGTAAACTTTATAAAGGAATTCTTTTATTTGTAGGGAAATTGTCCCAGATAATTTTCTCGCAAGAAATACTCTTATTTAGTTTCTTTGGAAAATGGCCCTCTGACAACCTTGCAATGTTCCTTTTCAACTTTTATGTATTGGTCTAGATACCCTTCATAAGAACTATTTGGCCTTTTGGAAGAATTGCAAACATCCACTTTCCTTTGGTTCTTTCAAAATCATCCCCTTGGAAAAGTTGAAAGCATCCTTTGGAAAAGTCATAAGGGTGCACCTAACCTTCAAATAAATTAAAATGATTACTTTGGAAGTTTTGAAAACATATATATTCCCTTCAAAAAATTCACAAGGGTACACCTACCCTTCAGAGAAATTGAAATGATCCCTTCAAATTTTTTGTAAATGTCCATGTGCCCTTTGGAAAATTTATCTTGTACCTTTGGTTTCAAAAATGTCCCTTGGAAAAGTTGAAAGCACCTTTCAAAAAAAATGTAAATGACTTTCCCACAAGAAATGACCCTTCAAAAGAATTGAAAAGGTCCACTTAGATTTAAATAAGCCCTTTGAGAAAGTTGCAAAGTATCCTTCATCTTAGAAGATATCCTTTAGAGAAACTGAAAAGGACCTTCAGAAATAAAGTCCAAGACAAAAAGTCTACAAGAATTCTCTTTGCCTTTGGGGAAAGTGTCTTGAACAAAAACTCTGCAAAAATTCACTTTAGGCTAAGGAAATATTTTTGAAAGAATTTTTTTGATCAAAAAACCCAAAAGAAATAGTCTTTGGATAAAAGTTTAAAATAATACAAAACTTGAAAGAAATCACTTATGCTTGGAACAAAGTTTGAAAGGAAAAAAACATGAATAAGAACCTGAAGAAAGATTTTTGAAAGGAAATGTTTGAACATTCACCATAAACATTGCACAAAGCTTTTTCCTAGACAAAGACACACTAGACTCATCCAAATATATGAAAAAACAACTATTTTTTTCAATATGGGCGGCCAATTTTGATTTGAAAGATCAAAATTTGGTCAACAAAATGGTAACTTACAGGGGAAGTATGCTTTCTATACTGATCAGACCAGGTAGCCTTATCCACTCAAGGGCCAATAGAGTCAATGAATTCTTGAACGTTACTATTAAGTATTTTTCTTACACAAAACACAAGGAAAACACAAATGAAAAAATAAGACACAATATAAAAAACACAAGACACAAACAAACACATAGATGTGCATAAGCACTTAGGGAACATAAAGAAAATAAAACAACTATGTATAATAGAAATAAAATCTTCAATAATAATGATTTAGCTATATCCCATTGATTGGGATATGCAAATCCTCTCCATCCAAATTTGAAAGTTAGAAAGCATTGTATTGTTTACACTATGTGATCATGTATGGGCCACTCGAAAAATCATCAAACATTGTGTGTTTCCTATGCTTAGCCCTATCTTCATCCCACTTAAGAACAATGTCTCCTTATCTAAAACTTCTTAGCATAGACTTCTTGTCAAAATTATTCTTTGTCTGCTACTAGTGAGTATTTAAGGTATGCATTGCCTGATCTCTTATCTCTTTTAACTCCATTAGTTCACAGAATCTAACTCCCATGTTGTCATTCTCCATCAACTATAATTGATGAGTGAGATCTAAAGATAAAAATTCAAGTGAAATAGGAAGTCTAGATTCCCTTCCATACAAAAGTGTATATAAGGAGTTTCCAATTACCCTAGTTGGAGTGATTTTATTAGCTTAAAGGACTATTTTCAACTTAGTGTGCCATGTCCTT
Organism: Torreya grandis; assembly: GCA_037957365.1. Classification (NCBI taxonomy): domain Eukaryota; kingdom Viridiplantae; phylum Streptophyta; class Pinopsida; order Cupressales; family Taxaceae; genus Torreya; species Torreya grandis. The sequence continues at coordinate 345,433 of JARHVA010006721.1, read as the reverse complement.
TGATTTTCCTCCATTGTCCTCTTAATGATTCTGATCAAATTCTTGTTTTTTAACTCTACTAGTCTATTTCCTTAGGGAAAGTAATTAGAGGAAGTGTTGAGGTAAATTACATTCTTCAAGGCCCATTCACTTGTCCTTACTCCTAAAAAGGGTAATGCATTATCTAAGATGATAGTTGAGGGAGCTCCAAACCATGTTATTATGGTCTCATAGAAATCTAGGACTAAATTTTCATTGGCCTCTTTAAGAGCTATAGCTTCAACCCATCTAGTGAAATAATCAGTGGCTATCAACACCCACTTGTGACTAGTACTAGAAGGAGGATTGATCATATATATGAAATCTAAACCCCATTGCATAAAAGGATGTTGAACTTAGATTAGATGAAGAGGTAAAGCAGCTAGTTTCTATTTGTCATAAAATAGGGCACATTTTTGGCATTTTCTCACCCAAGCATGGGTGTCTTTGAACAAACTAGGCTATAAATAACTAGGCCTCATGATCTTAATAGTGATGGTTTTAAGAGCAAAGTGACCACCAGATAGGCCATTATGAAACTCATGTAATACCTTGTCAATTTTTTCTAACTCAATACATCTCAAAATTAAACTTGAAAATTATTTTTTTAAAAGTACTCCATCCACAAGTACATAGGGAATAGATTGCACTCTATAATACCTTCTTTTTACTCTATAAAGACCTTGTGGACACTCACTAGTTTGAAGGAAGTGGATCATGTCCTGTGTCCAAATTCTCATAACTAAAGGTGCAATGGTTAAAAACTCATCATGAAATGTCAAAACAACCTCTTTTTATTTTTTCAAATCTAAGGCAAGATGTTCAGATAGTCCTTTCCCTTTCACTAGCTTGGTTGTCTTGATCTCTACATCATATTCCATTACATTGGTGATCCATCCTGCCATTTTCTCATTCAAGTCTCTTCTCAACAAAAAATCTTTCACACCAGGATGAGGTGAAAAAATGTGAAGTTTATTACTAGACAACATGTGCCTAAATTTATTTAAACTTTAGATTATATCAAGCACTTTTTTTTCAATGTATGTGTACTTTCCCTCATATCCTTCTAAACCTCAACTGATGAAGGCAATATGTTGTTCCAAATTTTCATCATTTTCTTGGGTTAGTATGGAAAAAATTACCTCTTCATTACCAAAAGTTTATTAGATTGAAGTCCTTGGAGAAGTTGGGGACTTGTGAGAGTAGGAGCTTGGGAAATGTCTTGCTTAATCTCCAAAAAAAATCTCTTTTCTTTATTTTCCAAGTGAATGTCTCATATTTTATCAATATGGAGGTCAAGGGCTTAACTAGATTAGCAAGATCAGGAATAAATCTCCTAATGAAATTAATCTTTCCAAAGAAACTTTGTAGACCCTTTTTGTGTTTAGGCAAAGTCAATGCTAAAATAGCTCTTACCTTTTTTGAATAAATGGTTAGACCTTTCATTGAAACAATGTGGCCCAAGAGTTTTCCCTCATGAATTAAAAAAAACACACTTATTTGGGCTTAGGGAGATCCCAAACTCTCTACACCTCTTAAATATCTATCTTATGTGCTTCAAATGGTCATTTACATCTTTGAAAAAAGCTGTTATATCATATAGATAAACTAACACAATGTCATTTATCAACCCTTGAAAAGCCATATCCATTTTACATTAGAAAGTGGATCCATCATTTGATAATCCAAATGGAATTTTCCTATAGGAATATGTACCCCATTTGTCAGTAAATTCTATCTTATATTGATCACTTTCACTAACCATAATCTGATTATATCCAAAATAGCCATCACAGAGAGAAAATATTTCACTACCAGCTACAACCTGTAGAATTTGAACCATTTAAGGGAGAGGATAATGATCCCTCAAAGCTACTCTATTCAAGTCCTTAAATTCAACACACAACCTGATTTCTCCATTTTTATTTCTAATAGGGACTAAATTGGCCAACCAAGAAGAATGCTTGATAGGAAAAATGATTCTAGACAATCAATTTAGTCAGCTCTTTCCTCATGAGAGGTTTACTATTTAGATTGATTGGTATTTACCTTTGTTTATGAGTTTAGAATTTTCATCCAAATATATGGTGTGTTGAGCCAATCTTGGGTTAAAATCCTTCAAATTAGTGTACTCCCATGTAAAAATGACACTAAACTCCTTACATAGTTTAATGACATCATGTTTTTCCTGACTGGTGCATATTTTCCCAAGTTCAAGTAGCTTATCTTTAAATATTTATATCCTTTCATAGGTTTATTGATTAGTGGACATGCATACTTTTTCTTTCTTGAGCTGGCCATCTTAATTGAAAATACTCTTAAGAGTCACTAAACCTTTAGAAAGCTTATTAGACTTTAGTTGGACAATTTGTTTCCATATTGTTGTTGTAACTTAGACTTATTTTTGGTCTAGAACTAATCTTATTATAGGAAAATTACTATTTACTAATAACTATAAAAAAAAATTCCAATTTATAACATTGTCTAGTATATAAGGTCTCACAATCACCTTCAAGTGAGGCTGATTATTATCTTCTCTTATGCTCTTTGGAACATCAAATTAAGCACCAAAAGATGCCAACCTATTAGGATGTTCATTATATTATCTTGGAATAAAGGTAATTTTAAGTGCCATGAATTCCTCTAAAATATCACAAACTCCATGTATATTATTTGAGCAAGGAGTTCTTAGTCAGATTTTGCCCTCTTACTTGATTGACAACTAGTTCACTATCACTAAATACTTGCAATTCTTTAACAGGTCTTTTCCTTTCCAATTCTAAACCATGAATGAGGGATTCATATTTAGCTACATTATAATTAAAATAGAATTTAAATCTAAAATTCAAAAAATACCTTTCTTTTGAAGGTGAAACTAACATAGCTCCACACCTACACCAATCTTGCTTTTGGATCCATAAAAGAAAAGCTGCCAAATGCCATTCACATCCTCACTTAATTTCATCAAATTAGACATGGAAGAGTCTTTATCATGTATATAGTAGAATCTTATACTGAATTATTCGATAAATTTATATGGATCATGATCACAATTATTACCTTCCCACTCATCTAAGAATAAGTCAAAAACTTCTTCAAGGCAAGATGATGGGGATTGGTCAATGTGAAAATCTTCTTCATCAATGATAACATAGTTGGCAATTGATACCTTAGGTGAATATGGTTTTAAATGATCTATATGAATAGGTTTTTAATAAATCTTCACTTTGGTATGATATTTTGTTCTAAACACCATGTATGGCCAATTCGCTGCCAGATATCCACCTATCTTAGAAGTGAAATCCCGTGACAAATAAAGAGCAAAATAAGGAGGTAAATATGATACCACCATATCATGAGGGACTAAAAAATTAGGACAAGCATGAAGTGTCAAATTAAAACCTTTCATAATACCTAAATTTTTGGTTGGTGATCCATCTAATTACAAAACTCCTTTAGTCATTAGCTCATATTTGAGATCTAGTTTGTCTGTTATGCATTTGGGCATAATTTAGGTGTTTACTCCACTATCTATGACATAATTATGAACCAAGAAGTCACCAATTATTATATATAAGTATAAATTAGGATTATTCTCATCTTTCTTTATTTTTTTATCTATAGATTGAGTTTCATTGACTAAAACTGCAATCTCACTTCACAGTGAGTCAACTTGTTTACCAAATCCATGCAATTCCTTTTGCAACATATCTTTCTATCCTGGAAGTGCCATATAACCCCATAATGAAATTTTCATATTAATCCTTTTAATTTTATCTATGACATTAATGTAAAGATTACTTACTTTGGGATTTTTTTTGGAACATTTGCACCTTGTGATGTAGCATATGGAGGCAGAGTTGTATAAGCTAATTTAAAACTTAGAAGTTTCTAATTTTCTCGTGGTTTAGGAGTTGAAATAGGCCCACCTCTCATATGAGATATTGTATGTGTCATAATAGGTCATTCAATGGTTCTTTGATTTATTCCTTGAACCTCATCAACATCTCTCCTCTTAGACCTAGTGTTGGAAGCAACACTAATATGTTGATTGCTTGTATTCCCCACATAATTAATTGCACAAAATTCACCCTCCAAATGATTCATGATAGTGTAATAAGATTGAGGCTATCTACTATCCATTCCAAATTGAATTGGTATCTCAAAATTTGAAAAGTGAGATTTTTGATCATCTTGTGTAGACATACCTTGATTTTGCATTTCATTGGCATAAGTCACATATTCTTGGTCATGTTCAAAAGATGGATAATTGGGCTGATCTTAAACCAAATTGTTTTGAATAAGAACTAATTTTTTTGAGGATGATGGATCATTTGGATTATAATTTTGGTAAGTCTTGACATGGGTGATATGACCTTGTTCCTAATTATTGTTTTGGAAGGGTGGCCTACTTGTTTGCCCACCAAACTGATTATATGACTGATATGGCTTATAACCTTGAGCATCTTGCCTTTTGAGAGAAACCAATTCATTGGTAACACTTTGAAGAAAAATTTTGATTTCATGAATCTCATTTTAAGGAGTAGTAATAGATCTCTCTTAATTAGGTGAAGGGGCAATAAAAGGTAATGTACATTGACTAGGAGAAGGCAAATCAGGGAAAAGTGGCATTAGAGGTCTAGGATCTATCTTTCTTATGTGTATAAGATAATTCTAAGAATTTATGGCTATTTCATATGCTTTAAGAAATGTGTTTCCACCGATAGACTAGATAATCACAATGCCATTATTTAATGTTTATAAATAGTATAAAAATGCATAATTTGTAGTTGGCCTTACAAGAATTGGAATCCTTTCCCATGTTTTTTGAAATCTAGTATTGAAATCTTGCATGAGTTCATGAGGTTCCATCTTTATTATGGTTATTTGCTCAGCTAGAGATAAGTGATTACTATTTTCTCTGAATCTATCAGTTAATAGGGTTCCCAACCCATCCCATGAGCCAATAGAATTTACATATAGTGTCCCATGCTAGTCCAAAACTTTCCATTTGAAGGAAAAGGCTAAAAACCTAATAGCCACCTTTTATTGGATAATATTATGAAGATTACAAAGGTTTACTATATTTCTAATGTATTTAATGGAAGTAACTAGACCATTTACACTAAAAGATGGGATACTTTTGAGGGTAGATCCTAGAATTTGATCATATTGGGCAAGATGTAAGGGAGATGCCCATGTGAAAGGCAAAAAATGTTGTCTTATATCCATATTTGTATCTTTATGAGTATTAGGAAAAGAATGTAATATAGACTTGGAAGCTTTAAACACAAAATATCTTTTATAAGAATGAGTGTTACCAAACTTGGACCTTTTATCAAAATATGGAGGCAATTATTCAAATATTAAAGGTAGACAAGCAAAAATGGATCTAGTTATCACATTTGGCATAGAAAATAGAACTGATCATCAACCAATAATTTGGATACTTTAATGGAGTCACTAGTTACTGAATATAGATGTATCTTTTCTTTAACAATGTCAAGACTAGTACCAATCTTGAACAATCTTGTAAGATAAAATGTCCCATCAAGCATGCCAAAAACTATTGACACTTGGACTTGCACCTTTGAAGACAAAACGCAATCTTCTTCATCAAGTGTCATAATGGAATCATCTATTTGGATGTGGGTGACAATTTATTTGAGGTGAATCTTTAGATTTAAGGGCTAGCTCCCCTAATGCAGCTGTGAATCTCTATCTATCACAATCTATCAACTGGAAATTAAAAAATAAAATGAGTAATAAAAGAAGCAAAAAGTGATGCACCAATATGTATTTCCCTCTCACTTTGACTATAATCACTACTTAAAGGATGACAAGGTTTCCTTGCAGAAGATTCGAAACCCTTTATGCATTATTACATCAGTGTTTTTCTTATTAGATTCAAAATGTATTTAACATTCAAGAGGGAAACAAAAAAATAAAAATAATAATATGACTTTGAAGCACTTCAATAATGTCTATACACTTATTAGAGAATACTAAGAAGGACATGTAACAAAGATCTATCTGCACATTTGGTGGGTAATCAAGGATAACAAGTTAGGAAAGACAACTTTCACTAAATGAGAATAACATGATGTTAAACTGATACACAAAAATGCAATGTGTGAGTAGAAGAATTTAACTTAGTTTATTCAAGAGTTTTCAATACAAATCTAGTCAAAGTTTTGTCATTAACTATTGGAGGTTCCTTTGAGAATAGGCAGAATACATATATATAGTTTTTTGAAGGGATATTAAATGATTGAGATTAGAAGATCAATTGGAAATTTGTCAATGAGGATTAAGAACAATTTCCATCAATAGTTACAAGAATGACATTTGATATTACTATGTCCATATTACTTTGCCATTAATTTCTCTTTATTGGCTCATCATTTGTTATGCACATTTTTCATGATCTTGTTTATATTCAAGTTCTTGCTCTAAAGATTAATGACTATTCCTTGTAATTTGAACTTGACTTTATATGGGCCATCATATTTCAAACTTTTTATTTTTTGACATTCTTGTAGACAATTTGTCAGCAAGGATTCTCTTGGACTCCTTATTTGCATATTTGTTATTTATTTTAGGAAAGAATATCTTGTTCATTTCTTTCAGGAAATTTTATCTTATTCATTTCTTTTGAGAAATTTTCTTGAAAGAAATCATTTTTGTCTTTGTCTCTATCTTGGTCTTCTTTCAGACTTTTTGTCTAAGGGAATTCTTTTAGATAATTTGTCTGAAATAATTTTTTATGTCTTCTTTTTGTGGGGAAATTGTCATGAATAATTTTCCCATAAGAAATCCTTTCTCTTTCTTGCTCGATCCCTTTAGAAATGACCCTTAGACAATCTTGAAAAGGTACTCCTACCCTTCAAAGAAATTGAAATGATTCCTTTGGATTTTTGTGTTTGCACTTTCCCAAAAGAATTTGTTCAAATATTTTGTTTCATCTATTTAAAATTCAATGACCATTCCTCACATTTTGAATTTGATTTATTACGAACTATTAGGTAAATTCCATTGAACAATTTATTTTCACCTTTATTTGTATTATTTTCTTTGGGAAAACTTTTTAAAGTAATTCTTTCATTTATAGATAAATTTTCCCACAATAAATCCTTTAGTTTCTTTGGAAAATGGCCCTTCGACAACCTTACAATGTTCCTTTTTGTAATTTCCTGTATTGGTCCACATACCCTTCAAAAGAACTATTTAGTCTTTCATAAGAATTGTAAATGTCCACTTTCCTTTGGTTCTTTCAAAATAATCCCTTCAAAAAATTTGAAAGCATCTTTTAGAAAAGTCACAAGGGTGCACCTACCCTTTAGAGAAATTGAAATGATCCTTTTGAACTTTTTTCAAATGTCCATGTGCCCTTTATAAAAGTCATAAGGGTATACCTAACCTTCAAATAAATTTAAACAAGCCATTCAAACATTTTATAAATGTCCGTGTTCCCTTTAGAGAAGTTGTCTTATACCTTTGGTTTCAAAAAAGTCCCTCAAAAAAGTTGAAAGCACCTTTAGGAAAAAATGTAAATCACTTTCCCGCAAGACATGACCCTTTAAAATAATTGAACCGGTCCACTTAGCTTGAAAAGAGCCATTCAAGAAAGTTTCAAAGTACTATTCATCTTGGAAGGTATCCTTCAAAGAAATTGTAAAGGACCTTCATAAATAAAGTCTTAAACAAAAAGTATGCAAGAATTCACTTTACCTTTAGTGAATTTGTCTCAGATAAAAATTCCATAGATATTAACTTTAGTCTAAGGCAATACTTTTGAAAGAATTATTTCAGATAAAAACCCTAAAATAAATTGTCCTTGAACAAAAGTCTGAAAGAACACAAAAGCTGAAGGAACTCACATATTCCTAGAACAAAGTTTGAAAGGAAAAACACT